>OY748291.1:481119-574205 GCA_963556515.1 Nudaria mundana | reverse complement strand
AAGTAAAAATTTTACCAAATAAAAATATGCGTACTAAAAGCATTCGAAATATTGCAATGGTATAAAAAAAAGGTTGCTAAAATTTGTTTGGGTAATGAAATTTTGTCAAAATCTTTTCGGCAAAACGGCAGGCACCCCTAAAAAGATATTCAAAGTCAACGTTTTCGATACTTTGGATTTTTCTCAGGACTTTAGTATGTTCACGTACATACCTCAAGGTAAATTGTACTAACTCAAAAAACCTACAGGAATTATTTCCCATAATCGTGAATTTTCGACGTACCTTGCTCGGATTAATATAAAAACGTAAGTACTAGTGTAATGCCAACAACAGACCACTCGTGCTCGTCGTACAGTGGTGGAGCCACGACGAGGCCGGATATTAACGTCACACGTTAATACAAATAATATATCTACGGTCGCAGGTACCCATTCAGATGCGTCTTGTTTGTCAGATATTAGCTAGCTAATTAACACATTGTGTGTGATATAGTGGGTTTTTTTTTACTCTGCGGCCCAAGGCCGCGGCCGCTCTCACGTCTGTTGCCGGGCGCCTCTGGTTCACACGCAGAAGGTATTTCCAGTGGCGCCCGGCGAACTTTGGCCACTTCTGGGGCCTCTTCGGGGTGATATAGTGTGTAATATAGTTTCCTCCTTCGCGTTCTCACAAGGACACCTTACCAGGATAAAAAGTAGCATAATTATAGCACTCAGGGGTAATGTACTACAGAATAGTGAAATTCAGAAATCGGTTCAAAATTTTACGAGTACATGGTGGAAGTAAAACTTGGGTTTTTAAAAACTATTTATTAAACTTAAATTTATAATAACAAGAACTTGAAGAATGACGAGTTAGCAATGAACGGCCTTATATACAATTTATTTCTATTTATATGCTATTTTTGACATTAACTAATGAGTATAATGTAAGTATTACTCCCTATTCTGAGGTAGTAGTAAGAGAAAGACAAACATTTGCAAACTAAAAATAACAGTGTTTAATCTTTATTCTTTTACTAATGACATGAGATAACTGTACAAGAACAAAAAACTTTGGCTATGGTTAACTGGTGGCTTGTTTACAATTATATTAGTATTGTTTCCTAAAGACCCATTTACTTATACATGGGGCACACTAAAAGTTTTGCACTTCTAGCTAATCGGAACTATTTGAATTTCGAATGTTATATTTTTCTAAACGATGCAACCTTCTTAGTAATAAAAATAACAATTGGCGGGAAATCATTTGTCAATTGTTTTTTATCACACATCAAAGTTCTACGTATGCAACGAAAATGGAATTAAGTCGAAAAGATTTTAGAGCTATGATTTTTTATGATTTTAAAAGTTCTCTCTCTCCGCAAGACTGTGCCGCTCGTCTTCAAAATACTTTTGGGAGAGAAGCACCTTGTTTGAGCACCGTGAGGCGATGGTTTGCTGAATTTGAGAGAGATCGAGTTTCTTTACATGACGAATTTCGTGAAGGGCGGCCTTCAACTGCTGTCAATGAAAATAATGTGGCTACTGTTAAGCGGTTAATTGAAGAAAACCCGCGGATTACCTATGAGACAATTCGAGGACTATTGGGGATTGGTATGAGTCAAATCCAGAAAATTTTACACGAAGAATTGAAAATTCGGTAACTTTGTTGTCGTTGGATCCCTCATGAACTGACAGCGGAGCAGAAGCGGGCTCGCGTGGAATGGTGCTCACAGATACTACTGAAGTACGACCACGGACATTCTAATGCTGTTTATGACATTGTCACAGGAGACGAAACGCGGATTTATTGTTTTGAACCCGAAAAAAAAACAGCAATCTTGTGAATGGGTGTTTGCAAATGTGAACAAGGCAACAAAAGTGAGGCAGGCGAGAAACGTTGGTAAAAAAATGATCGCGTTTTTTTCTCAGCTACGGGTCCTATCTGTACAATTCCACTTGACGATCAAAAGAGTGTTAATGCCGAGTAGTATTCTACCATTTGTTTACCCAGGGTGTTAGAAAAAGTTCGCGAAAGACGACCCAAAAGCCGCTTTCTCCTACATCATGACAACGCTTCTTCACACACGGCCAACAAAACAAAGTCATTTTTAGCTTCCGAAAAAGTACAACTCGTCACCCATCCTACGCATAGCCCCGACCTAGCACCCTGTGATTTCTGTATTTCCCCCAAAAATCAAAGATTTGATAAGAGGTTTTACCAACTCCGAAGAGGCAGTGATAGCGTTCAATCAGCACGTAGAAAACATGCATTCAGATCTGTGGTCCTACTGTTTTAAAAAATGGTTCGATCGCATGAAAAAATGTTTAAAATGTAAAGGAGAGTATTTTGAAAAGCAATAAACATAATATTTTGGTTTTAACATGTTGTTTTTTTAAGTTACGTAAAACTTATAGTGTGACCTACATATACGGTTAATATTATATATATTATAATAACATCTTTCCCCTTTAGAACAGAGATTGAGCGAGATTGCTCAATGTTGGTCAGCTGGAAGTCGGAAGTTCTCTGTCATATTCTTCTTCTGATGACGTTATTTTTGTTGTGCTGTGTGATACCGTCGCCGTCGCCGTCGGGATCTCTTTATAACTATCGTAGTTGAGCACGATCAAAACAGTTGTTAAGAAGAGTTTCTCTATGGACTCATCATTGTTGTGATATAATATATGTTTCTTCGCAAAAGCTTGAAAATATTGATTTTTACAGCATCTGAGACATAACAAAGTCTAATAGAATGAGGCCAACGAAGAAACTTTGACTTTTTCCTTAAGAGATTTTAGGGTATCCAGGTGATTTTTCATAGTGTGGGAAAACTTCGGTGCAAACAGTTTATAGGTCCACAGTGATTATGGGAAGACTGATGTGGAAGGTCTTGTCATCTTCAGCTACACTAACAGCTCAATCTACAGCCTTAATCAAGCGAGATAATGCTTCTTCTTCTTTGAGTCAATGGCTAACATTCTTTCTTTTCTGCTAGATTTTCCCAGCCCAATAATTATGCAGCGAGATAATGCTTGATCTGGACATTTCACCGTGAGTCCAGTAAAGATCCAGTTATTTGATCGTTGCTTCAGGAACTTGTTGATGTGAGCGGAGAAAGTAGCAACTTCGCAGGTGTCTGGATTTGTTCTGGACGTGCTCGTGAGAATGGATGTCTAATAAGTAGGTACTTCGTGAGTTCGTGTTGTAAACTATGATTTTACCATCGATGTAAAGCATATTTGATCGAAGGCCTTTACGGACTGCGGTGCTTGTGGAAATAGTGGCAATATGTTTGCTCGGGAAGGATAGTTGAATATAAGGTAGAGTCGGGATGTGGTAGATATAGGGATATAATATAAATGGTATAAAGTTAATTTATCATTTTTAACTAAGGGAAGTTCTAGAACCGAAATCGCACCAAAGACGCCTGGCAATGTACGTAGGGATGTCCGCGGCCTTGGGCCGTGGATTTAGAAACTAAATTCCTGTTAGATGTCGATATGGATTTTTGGAGTTTAGATGGATGGATTCTCTTTGTATAACCTATGTATTGAAATCATAGAAGCATGGATAGCGCATGATTTAATAACAATAACACTACATACTACTAACTATTTAATCTATGTCTCTTTCTAGAGTAGTTACTGATTCGAGAATTTGAATATCGATGGTAGATATTTCTTTGGAAATCGTTAAGCTATACGACATTCTATTAGTGGAGTTAAAATTTAAACTGATCTTAGAAATAGCTGGTGATGGTGGTGATCTCTGAACAAACTGATTTCCAGGAATGGTACTATTGCGTATGCGGTTATACTTTTGTATGTACTTTAATTTCAAAGGGTTTTGCCTTTCCATATTCATATTTCCAATCTTTTCTTTTTCCATGGCAAAACGACCAGCTTCAGCCAGGGATGTAAATCCCTGTGTCCGAACCACGGTGCCTATTTCGGAATGTAACCCGTTAACGAAATTGTTCAATGCAGTTTCTTTACAAGTGGCTATTCGGCCAGATAAAGTGAAGTCTTTAAAATCTATACTTAGTTTTTCTATGATTTCATTACTACACATAATCACTCTGTGAAAATAATCCGCAACATTTTCGTTCGGTTTTTGGAATAAAGACTGAAGTTCTAAATTAAGGTATGAAATAGTTTTCAAATTGGAATACTTTTCGATTAAGAAGTTTTTGAGATCTTGCCAATCTGCAAATGGTCTGCAGTGTACATCGGACGCAGTTGGTCCCTTTATGTTAGCTAAGACATAGACCAGTAAAAATGGTATTTGTTCCGGGCTAGCCAGTTGGAATGCTGAATCACATGACCTAATAAATCCGTAGATTTGTTGAGGTTGAGTGGTATCAAATGGTGGAACAAGGTTTACAAGAGTGGATCTAGAGCCATTTTATTTGATGATGTATTGGATTCGGGTTTAAATTCCGGTTTGAGTTCGTCTTTGATACTCAGAGGCATGGTAGAGAGTAACAACAAAAAGGAAATAGAAAATACACAGGAAAACGAGCAAACAAGTTAAGCCACAATATCATGGATAACAATAGCATTGCGTTGGACGAACACATTTAAAAGCCTTCGGGTACTACAGATTTGGTCTCTTCTGTGACACGTCAGTATTCGTATTTTGCGATAGATCCTACCGACAACGCCAAATTGTGGCGTGGTGGAAGCCAAACTTGTATTTTTAAACTTGTATTTTTAAATTAACTATTTATTAAACTTAAACTTACAATAACAAGAACTTAGAAGAGTGAGTTTGACGAGAGTTAGGAATGAACCGCCGTATGAACTACAACTAATTTCTATTTATATGCTATTTTTGACATTAACTAATGAGTACTAGTATGAGAAAGACAAACATTTACAAAGTAATAGTCTAATGACATGAGAAAACTTTGTAAATTGTAATGTCCAAGCATGAACAAATAACTTTGGGCCATAAGTGGCTTGTTTACAATACATTAGTATTGTTTCTGAAAGATGCATGCTTATTGCTTAGGATTTATATTTGTCGTGACAGTAAGACCAAACAAAGGGTAGGAAGAGAGGTATCGATAGAGGATAAAAGGAATGTGGACTATTACCGCGAAACATTGGTCCCAGAATCCGATCAAATAAGCTCCCAGATGAAAGAGTGGTTACTACCAGGTCGAGCCAGACCGTTCCTGCTGTGAAACTTATGGTTCTAGTACCAAGACCTAGATCTCAACAAAAGTGGAAAACTGATTAACGTTTTGAAATGGTAATGTGTTCATGACTGAAATGTAATACGAGTACGAGTCGGTCGTCAATATTAAAGTTACGAGTAATTTCCATTTGCTTATAAATACTGTGTTTTTGAGTTCATCAAGTTTGATGTTGTTGCTAATGAATTGTTAAGTACAAAGGCGTTTCGTTGTTATCTCTCATAATATCACTTGCTATTTTACAATACTTTGTGTTGTTCTTACACAAAAATTGTGAATTTGAATCTAAAAAATATAATTAAAATCCTAGAGCATATTTAATTAGAAGTTACAAACTAATAAGTTTCCCTTCGTTTATTATTACAAGAATAAATAGGTCAATATTATTGAGTAGGTACCTACGAATATATTAAACTCACGGCTCCTTACATTTAACAACTTGTGTAATAATATTGATTCCGACTAATAGTGTGTAATATAGTGTCGCGGTTGTGTCACGGGTTCAATGTAACATCCCTAACGTAACTCGACACCCCTGGAGTGTAACCGAGCGTCTCACTAATTGGCACACAGTCAGAAGGCACACAACTACACATAGATATTATTCAACCATTTTCTGTTCTCGATAAATAACGATTAGATGGTAGAGCAGATGTCTGTCGGTCTACACTCTACAAGATGGTCCCGATTCCCGATAGAAACAGTAGCGTTGTTATCTCCATCGTGTCTCAAACTTTATCAATCTCCGATATCGCTGCGAGTACAAAAAAATCTTAAACAAACAATAGAACAAGGAAATAGTTAAGAGTTTAATTAAGACAAGAGGCCAGCAGCGCAGGCAGGGAGGGCGGGCTTCACTTAATTTTGAAATTATTTTGCCTTCATTAAAAGTTGAAGCGTTTTCAATTAAAATTTACAAAAAATCTAACACTGGAAAACTTTTAAATGAGATTGAATTTGTTGTTGTGTTGTAATCATTTTTATATTTCCTCCAATTGTATCTAAGTACGTATCACAACGTGGTCGATATGAGTAGGCATTTTAAGAATATTTCACACCTTATTCATAACCGCAAAGTAGTTGCGAACAATTCAAGTAAATTACTTCAATGTGAGTAGGTACTTCTCTTCTTGATCCTTTTTAATATTAATCCCATTTTATTGTCTAGATTTATTTAATTTTTAGCCGAAAAATAAAATCATTACATAGGTATATAAAAGCCAACGTTGATAATAGTCGCTTGAATTGAGAGATTTGGTAGGGAGTTCCCTAATAATTAAAAGTGATCTGACGTTCATCCATCCATTAGTTTATTGAAATGAGTTATTTTTATAGTTTAACCTTACCAACTTAATATATTGAAGTGTAGTAATAGGTACTGATATCGAATGATTAGATTGTATTGTAATTCGTTTTATAAAACATAATAAAGCTTTTAAAGTAAGTGAGAATCGATTGATCATTGTCGGCGGCGCGGCGACGGGGCGGCGGCGGTGCGGCGGTGGTGGCGCGGGGTGCGGGCGGAGACAGCCTCCGCTAGCTTTTATTGTTTCACTCGTAAATCAGATGCAAGTACTTATGACGTGATTGAAGGAAATTGAAGTACTGCCTTTGATGTGTTTTACAAGGTAAATACAGTCATGAAGAGTGTTACGTTTAACAAACAATAATGCTACAAATTACAAAATTTTCTCATGTTTTATTCTATATTGAAAATTTTGCGTCCGACTTATGGCTATGGTTGATAGCTCAGAGAGTGAAAGAGCCATGTGCTTTTCCCTCAACGCATGGGACAGATTAAGGCTACGTTCAGATGACAAGCGCTCAACGTGCGTTTTGATAACGCGCATTTTCAACTACATACATTTTATTCAAACCGTACACATGCTTACGCGCGTTTGAATAAAGCGCGCGTCAAACGCTGCGCTAGCGCTCGACTGTTAAAACCAATCTCAAAGCGCGCGTGGACGCGCGCTTTGAGATTGGTTTTCTATGTTTCCGTTCAGTTGAGCGCGCGCTTTCGACGCGGATAGACGTATTTTAGGGTTTATTAAGTTCGTACGGAAATCGTTCGAAATGGACACCGAGGCTTTTAATAAGGAATTATTCATTGATGCAATAGAGAAACGCCCTGTGATATGGGACATGACAAGTAGCGATTATTCAGATAAGAATTTAAGTAGACGGGCTTGGGAAGAACTCGTCCTTATATTCTGTGAAGGAGATGACAACTAAGAAAAGAAGAAATTGTTTTATTATTGTTATAAGTTCATACTTTATGAGAGTCAGTAAGTCATCAACGGACTTGATGGACATTCTGAAGTAGTTAAAGAATTTGTGCCCAAATTGCCTTAACTTAGGGTACAAAATAATATATTGACTTTCAGTCAGCCTGTGTGACAAAATTGGGTGAACCCAATATCTCCGTCTGCTGTTGCGTCGTTTCTGCCGTCGGTATAAAATCACCGTTAAAATTGTTTCTACGTCCATCTTCGGCAAATGTTGAACTCAAACTAAAACAGGGCGGCTAGGACAACACGCGTTTAACGCCTGACAACACTATACAAAAATTTCACGCGCGTTCAACGCTCGTTGAGCGCTTGTCATCTGAACGTAGCCTAACTTGTCAACAAAAGCTCTACGATAACAAACTAATGAAAACTAAAACAGAGACGTTAATCTAAGTCCAGCGTCAGATTTTTGTTTTTGCAAAATTAAGATTCCAAAAATATTACCATTAAACTAACCTAACTACATGTTATAAAGGATGGTCGCACATTCGAGAACATTCCACAAACAAGCCAGGCAAGATGTGTTCGTCCACATTAAGAGACAACAAACACACAATGCGACTGTTATTGTATATTATTGTTATAACATCAGTTTCACAACTCGTTACACTTCAGGTGGCTGTTAACTCGTTTCCACGTTTTCAATTTGTTACTGTTAGATTATTATGTGAAGTCAATTTCTACAAAATACGACGTAGATAATTATGCATAGGTACAATACATACCTTTCTTATTGCCTGACGTTTCGACCAGGTTACTGTGCATTAACTACGTCGTATTTCGTGTTAACCCCTGTTGTGTTAAGTAAAACACAAATTATGAAATGCGAATGTTTACAAGTTAATAATAATATATAAATATTAAAGCTGATGTATTTAATACCAGAAGCGTCTACATTTTAAGATCACAGCACAAAATAGGTAACAGTATGACAATAGCGGATACTTTTATTTTCGTCGGTATGTGCTCTCTCTCTCTCTCTGTAGATGCGTGTTTTGTGTTCCGTGCTAGCGACCAATCAATCTTCACGACGACGCGACGGCTCAAATATTATTTTTATAGTGAACCTTTTTGATTGAGGAAATACAAGCAACTAGCCTAAATAATGTTTTTAAAGTTACCTATCGGTCATACATAAGTTGAGACAGGTTATAGGTTAAAAGCCCTAGAACATCGACTTTCACCCATCTGGTAACCAGACTGATGGGACACACTTTTTATCAAATACCACTCATCAACAAACGTGCCTATGATTAATGCTTCAAAAAGTGGTCAAAGCTATTTTGTTACATTTAAGGTTTTTTTGTGGTAGGCCCATATTGTGTATTGGTTTTGAAGTTAAATTACCTTTCTGATGATGTCAATTTGGATTAATTGCTAGGTCGGTGTAGGTACCTATATATATATTTACCTGTTCATCTACTTGCCAGGTGGCTATGAACAGAAATAGGTAGTTAGCCTACCTATTCCTAGCATGTGTGCTGTGTGGTAAAAACTACCAGTTGAGATGAAATTCATTCAGTTGTCAAAAGAACTGAAGGTGATGAAACAAAAAAGATCCAAATTAATTTAATTAAAAAGGTTTGCTGTACATTCGTCACAACTATAGTTGTTCACAAAAAAATTATGTGTAAATTGGTTACAACAGTAATTTTTTTGAAAATTTGATAGTTGTAAATTCGTCACAATGTACTTTTTGGTACGTGAACACTTTTCGATAGAAAAGTTATCATATGGAAGGTTGCCAATACTAGGTTACTACTAGGTTGTTATTGACCAGAGACGTGTCCGATCCGGTTACCAGATGGGTGAAGGTCGCTCTTCTACGTCTCCCGTACTATTAAGGAAGAAGTTGAAACAGTTACGTTAATTGTACCATTACTCGAGAGGTTAGATTTATACCTTAAGTTATTTAGTGTAACAGTTCGAATGAGTTTAGCTGCATATCTCCGCGTTGAGTCCCTCACAAGCACTTCTCTTGGCACACTTAAAAACTTTTCGCGTAAAACTTCGTTAAATTATAAAAAGTTCGTTTTTTAAATACGTTTTATAGATTAGCTTGCAAGCACTTTAAAAATTACAACTTTAGTAAGATTTTTGCAAGGAATTTATCTTTTGTGTAGAGCAAGTTGATAACTACACATACAGACAGCAAGCAACTAGTAAGATTATTGACAAAGCGAGCGAAGCATCTACATTTCGAGACTGTGCAATCGTGCTTGTCAGTAGTGTGTTCCGGGCTAGTGGCTACATCTTTTACCCGATCTCCACGAAACTTCGCACTACTAGTGTCCTTGTGTCCTTGGCGACGAAAGAAGGAGTTCTCAATTATATTTTTTAATGTTTATCTTTGGACTGGGTAAACTGATTTTGATTTTTTTTTATTGAAAGCTACTTCTTCCCAAGTCATACTAGGTTCCATTTCAATTTGGTTCCATTCCGACAGTTAATTGGTCCCATTTCAGTAATATATAAAAGACTTTTTTTTTGTGTAAATGTGTGAAAGTGAGAGTGAGCTTTTATTCATGTTCGCGAGATCTACTGTTTGACCATTAATAAGGCGGACACTACATTTTTTTATTTTAAACTTTGTGTACAAATAATGTACAAAGGCGGCCTTGATACCATAGGCATTATCTACCAGTCAACCTTCGGGTGATGCAGAGAGAGTTAGTAGGAGGTGCTCAGAGGTTGTAAGAAATTAAAGAAAATAACTAATACTATAACATATATCTGTATACATAAACTAATATACTTATGTAAACATACGCACAAAAATAAATATATATCTTTATATATATTTATTTTTAACCCCCGACGGAACCCCAACGGGGTGTTATAAGTTTGACGTGTGTGTGGGTGTGTGTGTGGGTGTGTGTGTGTGTATGTGTTTGTAAGTCTGTCTAATGTCTGTGGCATCGTAGCTCCCAAACGGATGAACCGATTTTTATTCTGTTTCTTTTGTTTGAAAGATGGGTTACGGGAGAGTGTTCTTAGCTATGTTTTATAAAAATTGGTTTAGCCATTTCAAAGATATAAGGGGTCAAAGTAGTGATGACAAATTGAATGTGTTCAAATATACCCGTGTTGGGTATCAAATGAAAGGTCATAACTTATACATCACGATATCGCAAGTTTTATAAAAATTGGTTTAGACATTTCAAAGATATAAGGGGTCAAAGTAGTGATGACAAATTGAATGTGTTCAAATATACCCGTGTTGGGTATCAAATGAAAGGTCATAACTTATACATCACGATATCGCAAGTTTTATGAAAATCGGTTTAGCCATTCGAAAGATATGAGGAGTGGAATGTATTTCTAATTCTGTAACCACACTCCGCGCAATTCGCATTAGCTCTTCTCTCCAGCGATCGCATTAACTCTGAATAATTGTTGACTATACGTATGTTGATATTAAATAATGAATTAGCTATTATACTTAAGTTACTCCTATAAAAAGCATGAAATAATAAAAAGATATCCTAAGTATGACCCTTTATTATTAGTACTTATAGGAAGCTATATTATTTGTTTTTATTGTTCTTTTTTTGTGAGTTGGGGGTTTTTTAAATTTTTAATTTAATGTCATTATCGTACAATGTGAAAACGCCCATCGTCGTACCTTTGTACGACGACGGGCGTTTTCACATTGTAAGATACTCGTAACGACACACGATATCGTCATAATATCGTGCAATGTGAAAACGCCCTACGTTGAATCATCATTATACAGCTCGTATACCTTCTTCTTGTAAACATTATGCATTTATATTAAAATCATGTGAAGAGTAAGTACCTAACTAAATCTCGCCTACATAACACCTCCTGGATTAGCGTGTAAATCTGTGTATCTCGCCAAAATTCTACCAATCCTATTCTGATAGTTTAGTCTGTCCGCATAAGTATAGGTCTCATCGTTCAACATGTTTGATTCTAGCTAATCCGATCTGTAGGTACCCGACGTTGGACTAGGGCGTGTGTTTGAAGTGGTGACGGGTAACTAAGTATAAGGATTAACGCAATCAAAGGAGTTTAACTTAATCATTTTCTTTGTCAATAGAGAGCCTTTCAGTCATTCATTATTGTAACAACGTAGTTTGTATCTGTCTGACAAAATCACATCAATAAATACTTAACAGTTTGTTGTCTTGTGATGAAAAAATTTAAGCTACATAGTTAGTTTATTATCAAAGAAATAGCTTGAAAGTGTTTACAAGTTACTCTAGTTTAAAGAGCAGGCTTCGTTTAGAGTTCTTCAGTCTTTGACAGTATGTATTTTTGGTAAAAATTACCGAGCCAAGTTTCACTAACAAGAAAGTATTATGTTTTTAAGAGTTTCGTCCGTTTATCTACAGACAGTAACATGTAGACACAATTCTGTATAGGACATTAAACATTTACTCAAGAATCATTACAATCCCTATGGAATTCTCATTCAAGACTGATGCCAAAATAAATCGTAAAACAAGGAGTAACGAAGGTACAAGGGCGCGGGCATTCATCCCACAGGGCTGTGCTGTACTATAGAGTTGAGGCGTCAATTTACGCGGCACGGCGCGCGCGAGACAAGCGTCCGCACTTTTGATTTTATTGCGCGCATAAACCAGCTTTATTGGGACGTTATCAGGCAGGATCCCGCCGCACTCGAGCGTCTTTCTGGTAAAGGAACACCAATTTCCTCTTCCCTTCAAGTGCGCTTGTCATATTCACCACGTGATGTGAATAATTTATCGCTCAAGGTGTCGTTTCGGTGGAACAGGCTGCTGACTGACTACATTCAAAAACGCTTTCAATTGTATTTGGATCTTTGTTATAAAGTGATGTACTTACATTGAATTGTTTGTGTTACCGTTATTGAATAACGCGATGGGAATTGTAAAAACAAATATATTTTGTACATTTATCAAAAAATATAAGAATTGACAGGAGCTGTAATGGCGTTTGCATTATAGCTCCTCTCAATTCAATTCTTCTGCACCCTATGACGTGAACAACAAAAGGTATGTCTGCAATAAATAGTTGCTGGGTATAATTGAATGTCGGTTTGTTCCGTTGTTTATAAGTATAAACTATTTTAATGAATCCTGTTATGAAGCCTGAAGAGATCTTACATAATAAGAAAACTATGTTTATGTTAAGGTATAAGTAATAAGTACGACCTTAAGTTTATTGTACCTATAGATTTGTTGTCATGAAATATTCATTAGGCGTCTTTGATGTTGTATGAAAACAGTGAATACAAACAAGTTAGTTAGGAAATCAAACTAAACATTAAGAGATAATACCACATTAGTGAACAACAACTAGTAAAGTTATAATTTTAGTTTCAAACCTCGTTATGTTCAAGGTAAAATGTATTTCACTAGCGCTGAAATCATTTTTTTTTTTTTTTTTTTTAATTCCGCGGCCCAAGGCCGCGGCCGCTCTAACGTCCGTTGCCGGGCGTCCCTGGTTACTAGCAGAGGGTATGTCCAGTGGCGCCCGGCGGACTTTGACCACCCCTGTGGTCTCTGCGGGTGTTTGGTCGGGACGAGAATCCCGCGTCATTGGGGTCGGGTTTTATCCCGCATCAGTGAGTGAATCTGGTTGCGTGCTATGGGGCAAAGGCCCCGCAGCACGCAACCCTTCTAGCCTGCTTCTGTAAGGACGGTGGGTGGCGATCCCGCCGTCCTCAGGCCCCGATCATGGAGGACGATAGTCTTGGGCGTAGTCGCGTAGTCTGGGGCGGCCTGGCCGCCGACTACGGAACTCGGCGGGGAGGGTACGCTCCCTCTCCCTCCCGGCCGCCTCCTTCGCGAGCATGACTTGCTCGCAGAAGGACACGGCCGCGTTCCACCTACTCCCGCTGGATACCATGGCTTGAAGCATGGTCCCCAGCGAGATGGTATCCACGCCCAGACCCACTGCGAGGTCCCGGCGCTGACTCGCCCACGCTGAGCACTCCACCAACGTGTGGAGTGCGGTGTCGTCGTCGGAAACCTCGCAGTGTTGGCACCGGGGCGTGACCTCACGATGCATGCGAAACAGATAGCTACCGAAGCATCCATGCCCGGCAACGATCTGCGTCGCACGGTACGTGAGGTCACCATGCTGCCTCTGCAGCCAATCGTCCATGATCGGTCTCACCGCCGCGATGAAGATGGCACCCCCCTTGGGTTGCTCAAGTCGCACCCTCCATGACTCCATGAGATCCTGGCGGAGTTGGGACCGCTGGTCGTCGATTTCTCGAGACGCAGGCCTGTGGTCCCGCTCCAGCGCCTCCTTGCGCCATTGGAACAATGACGCAAGGGCTCTCGCTTCCAGGTCCCATGGAGGGGTCCCGGCTAGGAGACATGCAGCCTCTCCGGAGATCGTGCGGTACCCCCGTACGGTTCTGACGGCCAAGGTTCGAAGTGGTCTGTTTAACAGAGTCACGTTCCCCTTGACCGCCAACCTATCCGCCCATACGGGAGCCCCGTATAGGGCGATACTCCGCACGATCCCCAGGTACAGTCTCCTGCAAGAGGCGTTGGGTCCCTTTAGGTTGGGCATCAGTCGCGAAAGCGCGACCGATGCCTGCGTCACCTTGGGGACCAAACTTCGGAGCGCTGAAATCATTTAGGTTTAAGCATGGTTCTCTACTTATATGAAATTGTTAAATTAATATCAACCTTAGTACTTACTAAGTTTGATACAATATTGTATAATGTGTGTTTATTTTGTAACATAGACTCAAAAATATTTATTAATATAGGTTATAAAATAACGCTTATTAACGTCAGCATTTACATTTAAAGCCAGATTCACAATGCAATGGGTAGAGACAAGGAGAAAAGAACCTGGCAATAAAAACTACTTGAACTACTTGACTAAATGAACAATCGTACGTGACTTTTCAGTTTTCCAAAGTACTCTAAGTAGATATTTTGGGTGCAAAGGGGCTCTACTAACATCTTTAGGGCCCCAGCGACCTCACCTGCTAGTGGCGCACCTACTGATCAACGGACGAGGTTCGTTAATTTACGGTACCTATGGAGTGGCTTCGGCCCCTACGTGGGTACCACCGTGCAGCTGTGCTAAAGCCCCCCAAGAAACCCAGCCTAGGCTGGGTTGCGTTAGGGGTTCAGCAGCTGTACCGCTGCGCCCAGGGCGATGTATGGTGCAGCATGCATGGGACCAGTGGGGCGAAACGGAGTCTAGTGTGGGAGGTATGGGTCGATTCGCCGGCAAGGGAGACCTTTAGCAACGGTGTTGCCGCGGCCGCCGGCAACACAGTCATGGGACCCGTTTGGGACCAACCACCCCAGGAGGCTGCCCCACATGTTGCACATAATCCTGATGTAGGATCGACGCACCGGGTGGTAACCGGTGTGGGGTAGCGATGGTCTTGCATCAAGGGGGTTCGGGAGCCCTTCCGTCCGGCGAGTCGGCTCCGACCTAACCACACGGTTCTAGACCAAGCTAGCCCCTGCGCTTTGTCACTTATTACTGCTGCACCAAATGTCGCCCTGTCTTCACGCTTCTTCTTCATATACATATGGCAGTGCAACATAAAAAACGTAAACGTTCCACAGCGGCCCCAGGAAACCCCACAACTTCACTTTTCGAGGTGGAGTTCACTGACATCCGTGGACTCCATGCGAACCTCGATGCCGTCCACCATCACCTTGAGACGGCTTCCAGTACCTCAGCGAGACGGCTGATGAAGCGCAGGTGCGGTTCCCGAACGCTGACCTAGTATTTCTGGGGGACTTCAATGGCCATCACATTGAATGGCTGGGGTCCCTCAAGACTGATCATGCGGGTAGGGCCGCCCATGCGTTCGCTCTCTCCCATGGTCTGACCCAGATGGTATGCGGGATAACCCGGATACCAGACAGGTCAGATCACGCGCCCGCTCTGCTGGATCTACTGTTGACGAGTCGCCCAGCCCAGTACAGTGTTTCGGTAGGAGCCCCATTGGGAGTTCCGACCACTGTGTTGTTCACGCTGGCATGAAGGTGTCACCTCCTGCACGTCCTGTACAAACGTCACGACGACTATGGCACTACTCGTCAGCGGATTGGGACGATCTACGCGGATATTATGCGTCCGTACCTTGGAGCCAGCCCTGCTTTGTAGGATCGGCTCCTTCGGATAGTGATTCTGCGATTGCTGGCGAGATCAGTTTAGGGATGGAATATTACATCCCTTTCACTGATGTCGCCAGTATCCGCAGAGCCCGTCCCTGGTTCGGGCGAGATTGTGCCAAAGCTGTTCGACAAAAACAGTCGGCATATCGCACCTGGATCAGGGCCCGGGCTGTGCGCGACCCAAACGTGGGCCACCTCAAAGCAGCGTACAACTGGGCCACAAAATCCAGTAAGAGGGCCTTTAAGAGAGCGGATGCCCAGCGCGTCGCGCGGCATGGTCAGGAGCTCACTTCCCATCCCACGGGCAGCCGTGGATTCTGGCAACTGGCCAAAGCCGTGTAATCTAACTTTTGTCAGCACCCGCTGCCACCGCTGCGTTACCCAGATGGAATACTGGGTCACAAAGCCCAAGAGAAAGCGGATTTGCTCGCAGACCTCTTTGCGTCTAATTCCCGGGTCGACGACCGTGGCCTGCAGCCCCCCGCCATCGCCAACTGTGGCCATACTATGCCCAATATTGTTATCAGGCAATGTGATGTACGGGCAGTGCTGCGGTCACTCGACACGCGGAAAGCCAGTAGCCCTGACGGCATTCCGGCGGTGGTGCTACGAAAATGTGCAGCTGAGTTGTCTCCAGTATTAACGCGTCTGTACCGCCTGTCATACTCTACAGGGCTCGTGCCGGAGGTCTGGTAGGAGGCGAACGTACAACCGATCCCCAAGAAAGGGGATCGATCCGATCCAGGCAACTATCGACCCTCCTCCGGCTCCTTATAAATAAGCAGCTCATGCGATACCTAGAGGATCACTCGCTAATCATGATCGCCAATACGGCTTCAGGCCAAATCGATCAATGGGTGATCTTCTGGCATTCGTAGCGCATGTCTGGAGTGGGGCTATGGAAAGGCACAGCGAGTCCTTGGCTATTAGCCTGGACATCGCCAAGGCTTTCGATAGGGTCTGGCAAGCTTCGCTCCTTCCCAAGCTTCCGGCATATGGTCTACCTCCTCAACTGTGCAGCTGAGTTGTCTCCAGTATTAACGCGTCTGTACCGCCTGTCATACTCTACAGGGCTCGTGCCGGAGGTCTGGTAGGAGGCGAACGTACAACCGATCCCCAAGAAAGGGGATCGATCCGATCCAGGCAACTATCGACCCTCCTCCGGCTCCTTATAAATAAGCAGCTCATGCGATACCTAGAGGATCACTCGCTAATCATGATCGCCAATACGGCTTCAGGCCAAATCGATCAATGGGTGATCTTCTGGCATTCGTAGCGCATGTCTGGAGTGGGGCTATGGAAAGGCACAGCGAGTCCTTGGCTATTAGCCTGGACATCGCCAAGGCTTTCGATAGGGTCTGGCAAGCTTCGCTCCTTCCCAAGCTTCCGGCATATGGTCTACCTCCTCAACTGTGCAGCTGGATTGCCAGCTTTTTAAACGAGGGCCGAGTGCGGGTCCTCTGCGATGGCCAGGCTTGGCGCTTCTTGCAAGTGAATGCCGGGGTACCACAGGGGTCCGTACTATCACCAACTCTCTTTCTTCTGCATATCAATGATATGCTATCCCTCGGGAACATTCATTGCTATGCAGATGACAGCACACTGCACGGGAGTTACTCGGTTCGTCCGAAGGCGGGGTGATCTGAGATTGAGGAGGAGAGACGACGACTCGTGGCGGATCTCGACCGTAACCTCGACAGTATCTCTCAATGGGGTACCGAGTACCTGGTCGAGTGCAATACCCGCAAAACACAGGCGTGTGCATTTACTGCGAAGAAATCCCCTTTCCTTCCCCTACCCTCTCTTCAGAATGTATTATTACCAAAGAAGGACAACCTTGATATCCTTGGCATAGACATTCGTCTAGAGCTCAAAAATAAAAACTACATCGAAAGATGTATAGGGTTAGCTTCGCGGAAACTAGGAATACTGAATAAGGTAAAGCGATTCTTTACACCGGACCAGAGGTGTCTGCTGTACAAGACGCAGATTAGACCCTGCGTCGAATACTGCTCTCACATCTGGGACGGCTCCGCGAAGTATCTGCTGGACGCTCTCGACGCTATGCAGCGACGGGCTATCCGTATTATAGATTGTCCGGAGGTAACGGGAAGCCTTGAGCCGCTAGCTCAGCGTCGAACAATAGCTTCCTTGGCCGCATTCTACCGTATTTATAACGGCGAGTGTTCTGAAGAGCTCTTCAATCTGATCCCACCCTCTTCCTTCCGATCCCGAACAACCCGTGTCGGGCAGAGATGCCACTCCCACATAGTGGATAGCATGTTCGTGAGAACCGAACGTTTTAAACGCTCGTTTCTCTGCCGAACGATAGTGGCCTGGAACGCCCTGCCTGTGCACGTGTTTCCTCACACATATAATGCTGGGTTCTTTAAGTGGAGTGTGAAGAGAGACATCAGTAGGTCGTCAAGTTGAGGGCCACTCTCTATAGTATTGTGTGGTGTGAGAGTGGCCCACAATCGCTACACGTCGTCACGACTTACCACCAGGCGGTCGGCGTCAATTTGGCGAACAAAATATAAAAAAAAAATATAAAAAAAAATTTGAAATAATTTCAATTAACAATTTCAGGACTAAATATTGAGAGTATCTATATTCTTAATGACAACGTGTTTGAAGCTCGAGTAGCGCTGGCTCTCTCCTATTATATTAAGTACAATTGTGTTTGTAAGCTCATTAAGAAACTCCAATAAGGAAAAGAAACGTTTGAATCGCAATAACCGAGTTCATTAGCAGTTTATCGATTCACAGCTTTGATATTGTTCAAGGATCTAATTGACAATTATTATGCGACAACGGCTTCATAAACCAAACTCCGTTCAATTCTGTATTACACACATACATACATGCCGGCTATCCCGGCTAACTTCGTACTGCCCTTTTAAACCTTCCCTGAACCTCCACGAATGTTTCAAGACCAAAATCAGCCAAATCGGTCCAGCCAGTTCCCGAGTTTTAGCGAGACAAACGAACGGCGATTCATTTTTATTTATATAGATTTACGTCATATTTTTTTTTAATAAACAATAGCTAATAATAAATACTTTTGGACATACCCACACAATATCATCTTGCCCAAATTAAGCTAATAAGCTTGTGTTACGGGATCTAAACGACTGATACACATAAGTACTTATATATTTCTAAATAAGTACATACATATTTTAAAAGTTTTTTTTATAAACAAACATTTGTGGATCACACAAATAATTTGATTCGACCCGGAATCGAACCTAGAACCTCAAGTACCGATTCCCACGGCTTCGTCCGCGAGATTAGAAAAATAAAAATTTTAATGTGAAAAACGTTACATATTTAACTGTCCATATTAATTTTCGTTATTGGTCCACACAGAATCTGGCATCCAAAAATTCACCGTCCGTCTACATTAAGGTCCTTTACAAATGGTTTTAATTAATTGTTGTCCTCTTGTCACCAACATTAGTTACATCAGACACTTGTTAAGAGTTTTCCACTTCCTGACTATTAGTGATATAAAAACGTAATAGGTACTTAGCGTAGATGCCAACAACAGACCACTCGTCCTCGTCGTGCAGTAGTGGTCCCACGACGAAGCCGGATATTAACGTCGTACGTTAATAATACTGTAAGTAGGTAGGTACTGTCGCAGGGACACACGAGTAGTTACCTAGTAGGCATGTGACATAGGTTTGTCAGATATAACGGGCGCTTCTCCGCCCGAGTGACGTAGTTTTCTTGGTCCCGATTCTCGTGGGAAAACCATTTTTTTAAATATTTTTGGACATTCTCACACATCGTGATCTAACCCAAACATTAGCGGGGTAAACAATAGCATAATTATGTTACTTAGAAATAATGTAGCAACATGTCAGTGATTTTTTTTTTTAAATGCTAAGCGCGAGTACAACTGATTTTACTAATCACTATGTATGAACTCGCACTCAACACCAACCAAAGTGCAAACGGCGTGTGTGTTTTCACAGCAATGTAGGACTTTAACATTTGCTTTTGGTTCAAACGAGTGCTCCTCAGACAGAAGATGCTCTGCAAAGTTGGATTCTGTTTTTTTATAAGTCTCCAACCGCTAGTGTGCTCCGCTACTCTGGTCCGTATGGATCTCCCCGTTTGACCCACATATTTTTTCGCGCAACTTGAACATGTAAGTTCGTATATCCCACTCCTATTCTCGACGGGTGTTTTGTCCTTGTTGTTGCATAGAAGATTTCCTAAATTGTGAGGTGTATAAAACGCGGGTTTGCATTCGGATAAATTCCTAGAGCATTTGTAAGATATGTTGCCAATACTTATAATATATGCGAGCCCATCGTTTTCTAGGTACCTATATCCGAAGTTGTAGGTGCACCTCCCCTATACGCTAAATCCATGACTGCCCTTGCTTTCTTAACATAAAAATCTTCTTGCTGAATATAAAATTATAACAGTGAAAAAGTATATTTGTTTTTGTGCAATATGTGTAGCAGATTCCACCAAGTGCCGTCAATCGACAGTATAAATAGTTATTAATACAATGTTTGTGGTACATGAAAATATCGCGTTTCCACTATTTATGTCTCTCTCTGCATAGGTTTCATAAAATTGTAAAAAACTTAAGCTGAATCCATAATATGTGGTACATCTAAGTCACTTTTAAGTAGATTTTGACAATTTGTTCCGGTGGATAACGGGATCCTGAATCAAGCGGTTGTCGAAGCAAGCGTGGGGCTAAAGTAATACGAGTATAATGTCATGTCATACGTTCATGTTTGGATAACATTCACAGAGCATGTGATTAGCCGTTATAAGATCTCTCTTAATAATGCCGCAGCCACCGAACATGTTAAATAGTTGGCTCCGAACTATTCATTTGACAAGATTAGTTCACGACTGTACTGAAGTAACGTAACTTTGTAAATTTCATTTTGTTTGTTGACAAGAGGAAACTACTGCAGTTGTTTCTGTTTGAGATGGAAGTTGCTCATAATGTTGCTTTATTTAATTATTTCGTGGGTTTGTGTGTTGTGATAGTTGTTTATTCGCATAGACCATAATGATGTCTACCCCAAGGCAGGCAAGTTACACAAATGTTACTCAGATAAGTAAGACTTTTTATTCTTTATAAGTACGTGTAATTAAATGGTAGACAAACAGAAAATACGAAATTACACGAAATTATCATCAAATAATAAATTATGTGATTATTATAATGACAAAAAAATAAAACACACACACACACGTATATCACGCTCTTATCCCCGAACGGGTAGGCAGAGGTGCCTGCTGGCAAATTGTGGGTGTGTAACCCACAATTTGCCAGTATTTTTAGTCCCACGTAATAGGGGACAAGCCTATTGCCGTCACCGGGCGTGTGCCTGGTATATAATGGGTTATGTCCATAATGGCCGAATTAATTTAATAAAAAGTAGCAGCTATATTGTAATTTTGAAAAAAAGAAATGCATTGAAAAACCCGTTGTCTTGCGATGAAATGTTGATTAAAGGCAACAAAAACTTACATGCCAGCCGCTATGACTCAGCCAATTAAAGTCCTGGGCGTCTCAATTGAAATGTATTATAATAATTATTATAATGTGTTTATTGATAATTGATGTATTAAAAAGAAATGTAAGATTAATTGTGCGCTTTGTTAATTTTCCTAATACTTATTTTACTTTAAATTTTTAGGGAGATTATTATATGAACACGATGTACACCATGATGTAGACATTTTCAAAGTATAACCTACTTTATTGATGTTCTTTATAATACAGTTAATATAATCCTACGTTACTTATATATATATGTAAAAGTCTGATCTAAGTAGGTACTACACAGTAAAAATATCAAAGAAGAAATCGTGGCAATTTACTTTACTTCAGTAATTTTTCTTAAAAAAACGTGAGATTATTCGGTGTTTGCGCCATTACCGAGCTTCTTAGTCTTAGGACCCTCCACACAAATATTTGCTTTGTAACGTCAAAGGAAGTATGAAGTACATCAACTTCCTTCAATCACGTCACAAGTACTTGCGTCTGATTTACGAGTGAAACAATAAAAGCTAAAGCGGAGGCTGTCTCCGCCCGCACCACGCGCCGCCACCGCCGCGCCGTCGTCGCCGCGCCGCCGCCTACGATCAATCGATTCTACACTTACTTTAAAAGCCTTATTATGTTTATAAACCGATTACGACATTCGATACATTTTAAAGTTGCTGTGAGTCAAAAGATTTAGTAACCAATGTGGAAAAGGGGATGCTTAGATGGTTTGGACATGTATGGACAGGTATTGTGTTTTAAACACTGCTACTGCTTTGGAACGTTCATACCTAATAATCTTTTTAATTATGTTTTGATTTTTTTAAATCAATTATTACATAATTACAATTCAAAACAGATCCAATCTGACGCAAGTATTCGAGTTACAAGATATTTTGGAATTTTTAATTAAACTCTTGAACTCTTGAACTTTTAATGAGGAGAAAATAAAAAAGTTCTAATTATGTGAAGCTCGCAGCAACCAGAGTAGGCCTCTTGTCTTAATTAAACTGGAGTGTTAACTATTTTGCTGTTTCATTATTGTTTTAAATCATACAATATGGTATTTAACTAAGAGACGACAAAATCCACATAACAGGATAACTGTATTTAGCGCAACATCATCAAAGTAATCTACAAGTTGGGGGTACTTTACTTAGGTGATGTCCTTATGTTTGGAAGTGATTGCGATTATAATTACCACTCAGCCTGCCCGAATACCAAGCAGAGGCTGTTTCGTGCCCAAGTAGGGAATTTAAACCCTGCCAAGCAAACCCTGTTTCTTTACCGAAGAGAACAGTACGTAAAGCAACTTAATACAATAATTTACCAATGATATTATTAAAATATTAAAAAATAAATTATAAATAGATCACAAAAACTGATGTCATCGGCGGTAACTAACGGTACCAGTGTATCGTGTTACAACGATATTTAAACACTGAATTTTTAGATGAACCCGAAATGAGATGAATAGAATTGGATTCATCTAAAAATTCAGTGTTTAAATGTCGTTGTAGTTCGGCAGAACTACGGTGGATCCAACGCTTACCTTAATAGCGCGATCTAGAAATTACGAGTATGAATATGAAATAGAGCCAAAATTCCACCATCGATGTTGTCGGTATTGGCCATCGTAGCTCAGTGGTCAGAGCATCCGCCGGGCGCCACTGGAAATACGTTCTGCTTGTAACCAGAGACGCCCGGCAACGGACGTTAGAGCGGCCGCGGCCTTATCGCGGAACTAAAAAAAAAAAAAAGTGGTCAGAGCATTCCCCTGTTAAAGAAAGGCCGTGGGTTCGAGTCCTGCCGATGACATCAGTTTTTATGACCTATTTATAATTTCTTTCTTAATATTTTAAGCAAACTCATTGCTTTAATAATATAATAATAATGTTCCGCACAACTTTTTTCTTCTTCCATAAGATCCTTCTCCTGGTAATTACGAACACAACAAAAAAAGAATTCCAAAGGTCCAGCCGTTCACGCGTGATGTCGTGACCAAGGAAAATAGGGATTCATTTTTATATATAGAAGATTAAGATTATTGTTTTAATACATGGGGCACACTAAAAGTTTTGCACTTCTAGCTAATTGGAACTATTTGAATTTCAAATGTTATATTTTTTTAAACGTTCAACCTTCTTAGTAATAAAAAAAAACAATTGGCAGGAAATCATTTGTCAATTGCTTTTTATCACACATCAAAGTTCTACGTATGCAACGAAAATGGGATTAAGTCGAAAAGATTTTGGAGCGATGATTTTTTATGATTTTAAAAGTTCTCTCTCTCCTCAAGACTGTGCCGCTCGTCTTTAAAATACTTTTGGGAGAGAAGCACCTTGTTTGAGCACCTTGAGGCGATGGTTTGCTGAATTTGGGAGAGGTCGAGTTTCTTTACATGACGAATTTCGTGAAGGGCGGCCTTCAACTGCCGTCAACGAAAACAATGTGGCTACTGTTAAGCGGTTTATTGAAGAAAACCCGCGGATTACCTATGAGACAATTGTTGAGGACTATTGGGGATTGGTATAAGTCAAATCCAGAAAATTTTACACGAAGAATTGAAAGTTCGAAAACTTTGTTGTCGTTATGGATCCCTCATGAACTGACAGCGGAGCAGAAACGGGCTCGCGTGGAATGGTGCTCACAGATGCTACTGAAGTATGACCACGGACATTCTAATGCTGTTTATGACATTGTCATAGGAGACGAAACGTGGATTTATTGTTTTGAACCCGAAAAAACAGCAATCTTGTGCTTGTTCTCATTTTCAAACACCCATTGTGTTTGAAAATGAGAACAAGCCAACAAAAGTGAGGCAGGCGAGAAACGTTGGTAAAAAAATGATCGCATTTTTTTGTCAGCTACGGGTCCCATCTGTACAATTACACTTGAAGATCTAAAGAGTGTTAATGCCGAGTGGTATTCTACCATTTGTTTACCCAGGGTGTTAGAAAAAGTTCGCGAAAGACGACCCAAAAGCCGCGTTCTCCTACATCATGACAACGCTTCTTCACACACGGCCAACAAAACAAAGTCATTTTTAGCTTCCGAAAAATTACAACTCGTCACCCATCCTGCGCATAGCCTCGACCTAGCACCCTGTGATTTGTGTATTTTCCCCAAAATCAAAGATTTGACGAGAGGTTTCACTTTTACCAACTCCGAAGAGGCAGTGATAGCGTTCAATCAGCACGTAGAAAACATGCCTTCAGATATGTGGTCCTCCTGTTTTAGTAAATGGTTCGATCGCATGAAAAAATGTTTAAAATGTAAAAAAAATAAACGTAATAATTTGATTTTAACATGTTGTTTTTTTAAGTTACGCGAAACTTATAGTGTGACCTACGTATATACGATTTCGGGACTTAAACGCGTAAGATTGCCTTCAATTTTTGGTAATTGTCCCCTGAGTAAAATTACCTTACTTGGGGCTTGACGTTTTGGCGTTGACGCAGAAGTATCAAAACCCGGTGAGGGTAGATGGAGAATCTGCCCGCTTTTGACACCGCCAGCTCCAGTCAGCCTGTGACCACGGCCCGATGTAACTCGGTCGAAACGTCAGGCCCTAAATAAGGTAATTTTACGCGTTTAAGTCCTAAAATCGTATATATTAAAGTCCAGGTCAGAAGCTAACTATACGAGTGACTAATAACATAATACACAACATTGAATTGAGACCAATTACTGGTGTGTAGTGTAGGTACCTCTAATATTTAACCCTAGGACGTCTCCTTGAGAATAGACAATGTAGCCACTCAAGAAATTACTACAATGGCTGCAAACTGGGTACTTATGTAACCAACACACAATATTAATCTTTTGTCAACAAGATTTGTGTCTGAGGCTTACCCTTATTAACATTATGAGTCCCAAGTCCCAACAGAAATGAGCAGATTTGTACGTACCTTTCAGTTTCGTGACCACTGATTGTGTTCAACCTGTGATTGTGTCATTGTGCTGTTTCATGTCTTTTCTTTTGAGCAAACTTTATAAGACCCCGTACTCATTCTATTGTTGGATAAATTGAATTCAGTATTGTAAGAATTTATGTCCGCAAATTATTTGAAAAAAAAAATAAAAACTCCGTAACAACCGAACCTATTTAACCTGTGTAATATTTGAATGCTCGCTCGGGTGAACGTTTCTGAGTGTACCTACCTATTCCATTATAAATTGTATGTAGTTGTGCCGCACACTGCGACTCGCTGAGTGGACGACTATTTAATGTTGTCTACATTGTTTATAAACCATATGTGGAAGCTTGTAATTGGCATTTGTTGCCATAATATTCATAACTAATGTGTACTATAGCCGTAAGCTCCCCAAATAAAATAAAATAAAACAAGACCCTAGAAATAAATAGATTATTAAATACCAAAACAGTAAAGCGATACTGAATCGACAACTTGATTTAAGCTGGTCACCGTTGTTACAGTATTATAAGTAGTGACATTTACATATCTATATCTGAATAGCTGACATTCAAATTATTTAATTGACATTCGAATTATATAATTGACATTGTATTTTATTTTATTCTATTTATCTATTATACAATTTAATTCACTGGGGTAGGACTAGAAATGTAAGTTTTGAAATTTAATAATTTTGACAATTTAGCAGTTGACATTTAATGTAATTTTTGACTTTTAACAAATATTTTTTATAATATCTAAGTAGACATTTTCTTAGGACTTATTCTCCCACTTTTTGGGGAAAATTTAGAAGTGGTGGTGTTATTATTTAAATTTATTTTCGTATACCCCCATATTTGATTATGAAAGTAGTGTTTTGATGTCCGTATGAATATGTAGTACGACATTTTTATGTGAATTAAAACTATATTTTATATAAATCTCTGATGATGCCGTGAGGTGAAACCGGTCAGTGAATATAAAATTATAACAGTGGAAAAGTATATGTGTTTTTAGTAAACATTTTGAATAATAAGCTCTAAATCTGTTGTCTTATCAGCTTCTCAGTGTAGACCAAGAATACTTACTTACAGGAGCTGAAGTAGACCTTGCGTAACCAATCATTTAGACATTTGAAATACCTATATCTTTTAAAGTCGAGACAATAATTTTATCGTTTTAACGTTTTGGAACTTTAGAAACATCGAACCGATGTCTAGAACATATTTGAAGTTGATGTTAACTTGATAAAAGTTAACAATAACTGTTGTGGTATTGTACTCGTAACTTACTTGATAGATAACCTCTTACCTCTAAAAATATAGTTTCCCCAAGGAAAAAAACGACAAAAAAACTCCTTCGTTGCTCTTTACTTCTTGACTAAAATAATATTTAAGTGAGTATCTTCACTTACTAGCAAATTAAGTTGTTTAAGGATTTGCCTTCAAAAGGATAAAACATAACGATAACATTATGTACGATAACCGTAGCGTGAATGCTTGCCGTCTAATTATGTGATAATAGAATGCAGATACCTACACAGCGCCGGCCATGTTACCTCGCATGTTTAGCGAACGCAAACATACTCCACGGAAATGAAGCTGTGGAATGGAGGGATGGGATGCACAGTGTGTTGCGATAATCACGTACTTACGTTACATTATTGGTACACGGAGGCATTATCTTATTTTAATTTATTTGTTTCTTTATACATAAAGGTAGAAAAGCTAGAAAAAGACAATAAGTACCACAAAGGCACCACTTTTGGGAAAATGAATCTCTGCCAGTGGGCCATGGGGATGGATATGCTTGGTAGAACAACGTTATTGTGTGTGTAGATTGATTGAAATATATAAATACATATCCAAATATCCATACATAATGTGCAGATTGTGTTGCAACATTGTATACTTATTATGCTCGGGAGAGAGTTCCACAGCCTGACCGCATATATACAATGGAGGAGTAGGTACGAGACGGATTTGTGAGAAGGACAGGCTAGGCGATATCGTTATGAAAGCAAAGATATTAGCTTTGCCTTTTTATTCCTCCAACAATTTGACACTCAAAAGAATCCTATAGCTTATTAGTTATACCTTTATAAAAGGTACCCGTATTCGTACCATTATTATTTAAAGTCTTAAGATTATAATACAATACACTCCTAATCTACTTATAAAGCTAAAGCTAGTCCTACACGTAGAAGATTGTATTGACCAATGACGCGACAAATTGCTTGTCCATCGTAGTGGGCACTATAACAGCTAGACTAGAGTTAGAAGCTATGCTCCGATTAGCATAGCATTTGCATCTCATGCTGAATTTAAAATAGTTTACTCAACAGTCTTTGTACTGATTTAACATGATTTTGACACAACTAACAACACTCTAATACCAATATTAGAGGCGAAATATTTTAGACTATTAAATGTTTGTTAGGTACTCTGTTACGCGAAAACGAATGATCTAATTATTAAAGCTTTCAACAATAAACCTCATACATCAGAATAGCACAAGGCTACTTTATATCCCGGTAAAGGGTTCTCTTAGGAATTGGATTCGAGGAAAATAATGCACGTGGTTGGAGCCACGGGCATCAGTTAATTCAGAAACATATTTTTATTTCACTGGCGGTGATGATAATACAACAAAGTGAAGTGTGATTACTTTAGATTTAAACGGTGGAGAACATTTTTTTTTTTTTTTTATCTACATTTAATAACCTATAGCAGTGTTTGACGGTACTTTTATGACTGGCAGCGCTTATTTTGTTTTTCCTTGCAAAATCCTGTTTCGTTTCACGTTATTTCCTAACCGCATAGGTATTAAATTTTAGTGAAACTGTTTGGACCAACAAACAAATAAACCAACTTCCAAATTGCACAAATCCAAATTATACTTAGGATTAAGATATATAATTGTCTCGTAAAGATTGCAGTAGTTAGTGATGATAGCCCTATCTATTGTTTGCCCACAATTGTGCTCAAACTGCTTAAACAGATTTGCTGAATCACGATAGATGTGAAGGGACTATTTACTTGTGGACTTCTTTGCTGCAGTCCCCAACTTCTTCCCATTATTATTTTCAAGTAAAACTTAATTTTCTCTTTCAGCAGGCACTTTGATTTCACTTGTGACATCATCACATTGGGTACAGGTTTTCATTTGATCAACTTTGTTCGCGTCAAAATGTTCTCTTTGAGGAGACAAATTATGAGTCACTAAGTGACCTCCGCGGTTTATTATTTAGAACAGTTTAAATTCTGTACAATATATAAAAGCAAAGGGTTTTTGTAGAGGATAACTTTGTTTGATACTATGAGGACACTTGGTGTCTCATTGTTATTTAATATTCGTAAGATTGGCTGCGGTGTTTAACTTTAAACTTTTCAGCACTTCTTTATCGAAGCAAACGAATACTCTAGACCTCTTCATAAGCATTTCAGTGTTACGATACTTTGTATTCCACACTTAAAATAGTTAGCAATCTTAAGATAGATAAGTTATTTTTTATAAATTGGCCACAAAGTTAGAAGTGTGAAACCAAGTAACCTTAAATGTAGCGTTTAACAGCCAGAATAAGACCACAGTTGAACTTTTAATGAGGCCATAAAGTAAGTTTATAGCACGCTTATCGCACCCAACATCGACCACTGCCGACCCCTGCATTGCTCTTAAATTGCTCTTAGACATAGTTGAATTGCTTTATTACGATTTCGAATGCCAAGTGATGACATACTTGAGTCAGCTCTGAGGTATACATAATACAATTAAAATGATGAGATAAGTTTCCGACGTGAGTAATATAAAGTTTTGGTTACTTTGCAAGACATGTGATTGTGTTTATGATTGTCATAACTCTAAAGGCGAGATTAATAGACCGCACTTACCCTTTACTTCGTAACAAGCTTCCACTTTGCACAAACATGCTGCTTCACAGTCTTGTTTACGCACACTCTGTTAAACTTTGCTATTAATTGTGATGTAATGTCCAATGTAAATCTTGCTACCGCTTTGATCACTATGAAACGTACTATCCGGTTCTCATTATTGGGTGATAGTTCACCATCACGCTATTACCATTGTAGGTATTTATAGGAAGATTTTAACAATGTAAATCTAAGAGGCTGGTATTTAATATTCCGTAGAAGACTAATTTACAAGTTATTCAAATCCTTAAATAGTATTTGCCATTGCAATAATCTGAGGGAAATATGGTGTTATTTTGACAAATCTGATTACTTAAGCTCAAGGAGGAGGGAGTTGTTGAGGTTCCATAATTTCACGGTGGATGCCCTCAAAGTGAGGTCTGACTCAATCAATTATGTTAATACCACGGGATCTGCCGCCGGAGTATTTTGATATCTCTATGTATAGGTATATTCTTTGTGAAGAGACTAACGACATTCGTCCTGAGATAATATTGTTGACGACTGATATCGTTATTTTACTATTTTATACCAGGACTCTCAATCTAAGAACACACAAACACACATGTATTTAGTTATTTTGTAGTTCCCATTAACCAATCAAAACAAATCTCATTAATTCCCTACATTATCTAGTAATGCCTAGTAATGTACGTGGTACGAGCTGTGGGTGGGTTCTCGTACCTCCCGCGACTCGCGACGGTCATTAGCAACTACCTACGTGTGTAATATAAATGGAGCCTAACATTAATAACAATTAAGAGATCATTAGAATTAGAGTTATGAATTACTTGTATCAACTACCTACTTAGTACTATTACCTATTCTGAAGTTGAAGTTAAAACAGTACCTACTTTGTGCTCTGGATATGAAAGGTTGCTAATAATGCAGCTTCTTTTATACGTCATGCCTTCTAACCTTACCTATCCGAGTAGTATTGACTCGGAAGGGATGTTAACCATTATTATATGATACGAGTTTTTCAATATTAGTTAATGAGTTATCAAATTAGGAGTTGAGTTGAAGTTAATAAAGGCGACGCATTACATAAATAGAGGCTTAAAAATGACGTTAAAGTTTCGGGTTTGGAGTTCTGCACTTATAATTTCCCCTTACGAAAAGTAGTGCTAAGGCCCTCTTACCAACATCTCCAAGGCCCACCTGCTGACCTACTGACGAGGCTCTAAGAAATATACGGAGTCCACAGAAACGGCAATGGGCTCGCCACCTGGTACATGGGGTTAATAAATTGGCGAATGTGGGCGCAATAAACGCCTCTGTCTACCCCTCGGGGTATAGGCATGATTTGGGTCTGTCTGTCCGAATAACATAATAATGTGTCAAAGTGTTTGTAACACCTGAGTAATCTAATGTGCGTCACATCGGCGCGTCTCACACGCGCTTATTTTTGCAAAATGGTATCAAAGCAGTCAGAAGCGCTTTGTGAGCAGAAATATGAATAGCATTATTCTGGGCCTTCGCCAAATATTTACTCTGGCGCTTCGTATGCGAAGTAAACAGCTTGATGTATTCAAGTTATAGAGAAACTTGAAGACATTGCTAATTCAAAGATTCCCTTGAGAAAGAAAATGTGACTTTTATATTACTTGTTTGTTGTCAGTTATACGTAGGTCACACTATAAGTTTTGCGTAACTTAAAAAAACAACATGTTAAAACCAAAATATTATGTTTATTGCTTTTCAAAATACTCTCCTTTACATTTTAAACATTTTTTCATGCGATCGAACCATTTTTTAAAACAGGAGGACCACAGATCTGAACGCATGTTTTCTACGTGCTGATTGAACGCTATCACTGACTCTTCGGAGTTGGTAAAAGTGAAACCTCTCATCAAATCTTTGATTTTGGGGAAAATACAGAAATCACAGGGTACTAGGTCGGGGCTATGCGCAGGATGGGTGACGAGTTGTACTTTTTCGGAAGCTAAAAATGACTTTGTTTTGTTGGTCGTGTGTGAAGAAGCGTTGTCATGATGTAGAAGAACGCGGCTTATGGGTCGTCTTTCGCGAACTTTTTCTAACACCCTGGGTAAACAAATGGTAGAATATCACTCAGCATTAACACTCTTTTGATCTTCAAGTGGAATTGTATAGATGGGACCCGTAGCTGAGAAAAAAAACGCGATCATTTTTTTACCAACGTTTCTCGCCTGCCTCACTTTTGTTGGCTTGTTCTCATTTTCAAACACCAATTCACAAGATTGCTGTTTTTTTTCGGGTTCAAAACAATAAATCCACGTTTCGTCTCCTGTGACAATGTCACAAACAGCATTAGAATGTCCGTGGTCGTACTTCAGTAGCATCTGTGAGCACCATTCCACGCGAGCCCGCTTCTGCTCCGCTGTCAGTTCATGAGGGATTCAACGACAACAAAGTTTCCGAACTTTCAATTATTCGTGTAAAATTTTCTGGATTTGACTCATACCAATCCCCAATAGTCCTCGAATTGTCTTATAGGTAATCCGCGGGTTTTCTTCAATTAACCGCTTAACAGTAGCCACATTATTTTCGTGGACGGCAGTTGAAGGCCGCCCTTCACGAAATTCGTCATGTTAAGAAACTCGACCTCTCTCAAATTCAGCAAACCATCGCCTCACGGTGCTCAAACAAGGTGCTTCTCTGCCAAAAGCATTTTGAAGACGAGCCGCACAGTCTTGCGGATAGAGAGAACTTTTAAAATCATAAAAAATCATCGCTCTAAAATCTTTTCGACTTAATTCCATTTTCGTTGCATACGTAGAACTTTGATGTGTGATAAAAAACAATTGCCAAATGATTTCCCGCCACTTGTTTTTTTTTATTACTAAGAAGGTTGCAACGTTTAAAAAATATAACATTCGAAATTCAAATAGTTCCGATTAGCTAGAAGTGCAAAACTTTTAGTGTGCCCCATGTAGCACAGTGACCGTGAGTGATAGATACGAGTGCCTTTAGGCGTCTATTATATTGTTAATTACTAGAAATTGACGTTTCTTTACACGTCCGTCGTAATAAACTTAAAATGTACCTAACAAAATTGTTTTTTACAAGAAAAATTAAGGAAACCTTCATTTTCTTATAAAATGAACAAATTGAGGTCAGATCTCCGTTTAACATGAAATGACTTAGCAGGCATACGCTTATAAATACTTGGTTATCGTTAAAAGGTTCGCCCGCAATTTCCTAGGACCAAAATGATGACTTGCATAATGTTTAACCTTTCTTAGATAAATGTATGAATTTAAGTACCAAAGTGTAGGTGTGAGAGCTTCACTAACAGTATGCATTGTGCTCGTATACCGGCGCATTAATGTAAGGCATTAAAGGTTGTACTTACGTACTTTTTGTTTAATGTACAACACTGAAAAGTTTAATAGGTATTATGCATCCTCATGTATCCTTTTCCTCACAAACGAGGATCGTAATCCCTCTGTCTGGGCGAGAGCCTTGAGTGATTATCCTTCACTGGTAGGGAAAGTTTCTTTTAATAACTGAATTGCTTATAAGTCAAGTGTACTTGACCGAACATATTAAATAAACTTACATAAATTTATTCTTCTTAAATCGTAAGTAGTTTAGAGTTTATGTAGTTAAATAAGATAACGGTAATGTGGGAATGTTTCAAGTGTGTAAGTAATGTCGGTTAGGCGCGGGTGGGTTAACACGGAGCTTATCTGCGGCGGCCTACTCCCGGCGGCGCACATCCGACCGCCGACAGATCAACTTATCATATCACCAAACAACCCACCATGCATCGGGTCTTACTTAGGTAACTCCAGAACTATTAGTTCAACAATGTTGGACCAACCTCAGCGAAGCAGCTCGGAGCTCGAGAGGCAGCTCCGATTTATAACGCACTGGACACTAGCATTCTGAACACAAGCACTGAAACACTTCACGTCACAGGTGTTCGTCCGAGCAACTACGTGGTGTGAGCGAGCCCAGGGTGAGGAGCACGTGGACGCAGCGCTCGAGTGATGCGGCGAGCGAGAGCCGCGCGACTGCCGCCACCCGCCGTCTGCCGGGCCGGTGCGGCGCGCGGCCGACCGGAGCGCGACCGGAGCGGAGCGACGCAGCGGGGACCCCGTACCATATCTATTCTACCCTTGCTACAGCTCTCCTCGACGAAGCAAAGTTGTGCACCCACAAAAGTTGACATTGGTATTTAGCATTCGTCGTGGATTACATTTAAGTGAATTTGCATCAAGTGTTCAACCACTTGTGAGGTAATCACAATGTGTGATTACGGCCTAATGTGAAGAATATGTTTATTCTAGTAGCAGGTGACTTTCGAATAAAATAATGGTGAATTTAGTAACAATAACCAATCATTCTTTTTTGGTTAATTTATAAGGTTGTGTGTTGAGAGAGAAATGAAACATCTGACTGCTGGATAATAACTGTCGTATAATTGCATGAACCTTATTATATATGGAGGTGCATACAGTATAAATCTATAACTAAGTACAAGTATATGTCTTATACACTACAAATTGATTGAATTAAATCATTGTGGGTATTATTGGATCACATAAGTGAATAATTTGTTTCCCTAGTTACTAATTTCAATATTGCACGCTACTCGTAGTTTCCCCGTTGCGGGGTGCGCTGAGATTTAATAGGTTCCCTTTTTATATTATACGTCCACTTTCCGCCGGTAGCTTTGTTTCTCTCACGTAATAGGGGACAAGCCTATTATATCTCCGCAAATCAGGACTTTTAACACGTTAATTTACTAAACCTTTCACTCTTACTACTTTACTAAAATGACCTATCATTTCACATAACAAATTCCAGTGTATTCACCAAAAAAACACATAAGTACTTACATTCCTGATCTAAGTGCAGTGTGTCATTTAGGTCGGCGTTTGAATTAAAAAAATCTGTTTCATAGAACTCTATGTTTGCTTATAATGTCGGACTTATTTTGCTTTACGTACAGCTTTGACCCACATGATTTAGTTAAACCCAAATTACGAGACGGGAGTGGCGACTGCTGTTTTGAACATGTTTGTGTTTAAGTATAGTCGTGGGTCTGAGCACCAAATATAATTATGAAAAAAAGAACATTGCCGTGTATTTTTGAATGAACTATTAATTCTCATGAACTGTTTATTTAAAACAGAACACTAAGCTATCGTAACTCCTTGCATTAAACTTCTTATTTGCCTAATAATAAAATAAAAACTAAACACACAAACGTAGGGAATATCAAATTAAATATAATGTGAAAAGAAAAAATCGGATTCTTAATTTTTCTAAATCGTTGGGAGATTGCTCATAAGGACTAGCGGCAGGTATAGCTGGTGGTACCTACCAATAATTTGGGGTAAAATGATTCCATCAATGATAAAGTTGATTGATAAAATTATTTTCAGCTGACTTCCAAAAAAGAAGGACGTTTTCAATTCAACTGTAGTTTTATATTCTCTTTTAAGTAAGTATGTGCTTTTAAAGTTCCAGAGAAAGTGAAATAATTATTAAGTGAGTACCTACTTGTTCAATAAAAGTACCTACCTACATCCAAATCTGTGAGAGTAGGTGTGTCAACTATCAATATGTTAAGGGTGGAGTCGTATTATAAAGTGGCGGACACAATTGATGTATTTAGGGCGGGTGAGTATCAGGTACCGGTATAAACTGCGCCTAAATCAACATTGTTCACAAAGATAGTAGGCACTAGTCCCTGACCGGCGCGGCACCGGTGCCGGCGGCGGCGCTCGCCCACGTCGCTGGCCGGACTGTGTATGGCCGATAATATTTGTGTTTATTAGACAAAGAAGATGTCACAGCGTTTGATCATTTGGGAAAGGTTACTCAACAATGACAATTTTCATGTGCAATATTATTATATTATGACAATCCTGTGGTCAAGATATTCATCTTCATGGGCATTGATTCATACTGAGTGATTGTTATAAATAAGTTGGTACGAGTATAACCACTGTCAAATAACTAACTACAATATTAATTTCGGAGACTTTTAACAACGGAACCTAAAAGGAGGAAGGAAAAAAGGGAGGAAAGGGAAAACGGGCATCCGACTTTATACCCTATCTGGTGCAAAATGCAGTATAAACCATTTAACGTTGATATAAGATAGACAGCGATAATATTCCGATAATGCCCGTTATCTCTAGGAAAAGTGAGAGTCTGGTCGCGCGCTGACCCAAATGGTTTTATAGAAACGCGTAAGTCCACTATTATTCATGAATTTCATTAGTAGACTATGACCATAAAACCTTCTGTCGGTATAACACAGCTAAACTTGTATTGTACATGATTTAATTCTGTTTGGACACAAGTATGTGTATTGTGATAAAAGGTCCTCGGAAAGGGATGGGTTGAAACTTGTGGAGATGTAGCTGAACCGATATAAGCGGATAAATAGAAGGGATGATGATATTCCTCGCTAACTGTCACCGGCCACGAGTGACTGACCTTGTTTACATACGAAACCCTCTCTCAAATTGTTGTGTTCACATCACTCTACTCGCACATACCGAACTATTTACTCAAATGTATTTCGTAACATGTGACCTCTAGTCCCGCCTCAAATCCTGGATTGAACATTTTGTAAAATATTTGGTACGTCACAAGCGTAAACATAGCGTAGGAATACATGGACTGCTTTGTACAGCGTTGAGGCAAGTCAAATAAATGAATTTGTCGCCAATGTTGTATGAACACTTAAGCTTTATTTTTGGAATACCTAGTATTCTTCCTTAACATCGGGCTATCGGGGCCAAAAGTAGCTTATTTAACCAAGTTTTTCATTAGATTGTAAACAAATTTCTTAAAAATTGGCTTAATGGTTGATTAGTTCAAGGACAGACCCAGACTACGTATGTTTAAAGTGAATACACAACTTTTTAAGTTTGATACAAGGCCTAAGGGTGTTCCTGTCTTGCTCCCAAAAAGAACAAGTCTCACTGTATATAATAGAGAACATTACTCGGCATAATCCTCTTAAGTGCATGACTTTCTTTATCGGATATATAAATAACGCACCTACGTATTGATATTTCGCGTTAATAGAATTGAAAGTTTCAAGTGCGCCGTTAAATATTATTTAGGAGTTCAAATCCATACGCATTTGTAAGGCAAAAGTTAGTGTTATTGCTTCTCATATCGAAGTTCTTGGCTTATTGTTCAAGCTGGAGGAAGTTCTAGTTACCTAAATACATACTTTTTGTCGTAATGAGGCGTCATCTCACCGAGCAGCAAATTATATCGTTTACAAAACCTCTCTGGTACTAATGTCAATTTTACTAATCTTGTAGGCAGGAACTTTGTGTTGTAACTTAAATTTAATTAAGGTAAGTAATAATATAGCATATACCTAATGCTCTTGTAGGATATTTTACAAAATGAATCGCAAAAACAATAGTTCATGGCAGGATTAGAACCAGCGACACTTCCCTGTCCGGAGGGAATATGCAGCCAACTGACAGAAAATCACAGGTGTAAGATAACGAAATTAATGACCAAATATACAAGACCACTCCCGGTGATGTTTTAGAGCCAGTTTTGGAACTTTAGAAAGAACATTTGAGAAAAGCTAGCAACCTTCATTGCTTAGACATGTTTGAATTTATGTCTTGTAGGTTATCATATAATTATTTTAGTTGTAAGCAATTAGCCTATTAGACATATATTATTTATCTATTAACATTAGGCGTCACTAATCTTCTACACACAATATCTACCTACACTATTACCACATTAAATTCATAGCACACTGATTACGAAATGTGTGAACCCGCGCCAATGTTGTAGTTCTAGGCGTAAAATCGTGTCGCTGCGTCAGGGGTAAATGCCTACAAATGGCTTATTTAGCCCTCCCCGGCCCCAAACCCTAACCTATTGGTGTTCGAGGAAATGTTCAAGTCTAACGTAATCAAAACATTCCCAATCTCTTAGGCGGAATTTTGTGTTGTAATATGTTTACGGCACGATCTTAGATTTGCATTTGCTGTGGGACGACACTAAGTTTTGAAAATTACAAAACTTATATATTATGTTCGTAACTAAAAGTTTCAAACGTTATAAAACACACACAATAAACAAGTATTGAGTACCGTCACAAATAGAGAAGCTTTCTACCATTCAATGAGAAATTGAAAACCCACACTTAAATCAAACTGAAAACTAAATTCTCTTATCGACCAATTGAATTTAGCCGTTTTGTAATCCACTCACGTAGTTGTTGGAACTGTGAGCAGTTATAGTAAAAAGGCCGCTCGAATCCACTGGCAACAGACTAACAGTACATACAGTAATCCCGACGTCATTAATATTCGGACAGGCCCACTGCCCACAGGCCACGGTCGACACTCCGATCGCCCGCCGGTCGGTACCCGGTTATCGCCGCTCGTAAATTAATATCGGGTATGGGTACTTATACGACACACCGCGGTCGCACACCCAACGCGCCAACTGTTTGTGAGCAGTGACTCTGTGCACTATCCTGTGAATCCTGTGTTAAACAGTTTCTCTTAGCACACATTTTGACACTTCAGAATGTGTAAACATGTTGTGTTCAGTATTTAATTTATTCGTGGTTTGCTTTGTTTGGCAAAAAGAACATGATTGGGAATGAGTTGACCTGCACTATTTGCACTATTGCACTATTGCACTATTGCACTATTGCATTATTGCACACACCGAAACACATCATCCATTCCAATAGTTAAAGTCATTCGACACAACAATCTACCAAATAATTAGGTTTATCTCACATAATAATAAGAAAAATATGTAACACAGGTCATACTATAATAAAGTTCAATAATTATTTCGAGTGTCAGTATAACCTGTGAGGTGTATAACCTGTGAGCTGTTATTGACTAAGCGAGCGAAGCGTCTACATTTCGAGCTTGGCCAATTTTGCTTTCTTCCATCTGCCTGTCTGTCTGTCGGTATGTGTGTTCTGAGCTAGCAGCCAAAGCACAAGCAAGCAAAAATTCTAAATCAAGGCACAAGTGTTACTTGATTTAGAATTTTTTTTTCATCGGGAGCTTTTGGATTGGGGGAAAATAGTTCCCCCAATCCAAAAGCTCACGATGAAAAGAATTTGGCACAAGTGTTCCTTGATTTAGAAAATTTTTCACGTTTCGTGACGTAAATAAGGTCGAATAACGTTTTAATGTTTTTCCGGGCTAGCGGCCCTATTTAGAGTCCGATCACCAGAAAACTTGGCACATGTATTCCTTTACTAGGAAGAATATTTTTAGTGTGGGTTTTTTTATATTGGGGGGGAGGATGGGGGGAAAATCCCGAAAAATGTTTTTAATGTTCGCGAGGTCTACTGTTCGACCATAGGGAGACCACTAGTTAATATTATGAAGCACTGTTTTACTTAAAGTAAAACAACAAAATAATTATTTTTAGATTACCTGTACACCGCTTTACACAATTTAAGAAGTTATTATGCTATTTATAAACGACTTTGCGTGCAGGTGATCTGTTTTTTTAATAAGAAAGGTAAAAAAGGACTTTTGTTATTATTTGTTGACGTGTAATAGTCACATTACAAATAAACAAGTAGTTCTGCGAACAGTAGACCTCGCGTTATTTTCGGGTCCCTAACATCCTTTTGGGACGTGGACCAGCAAAGAAGAAAATGAGACATGATCATTTTCTCCGCATTTCTTCCCCATTTTAAAATGGGGAACACTGACAACACATACAATTCGCCAGTTGAAACATATCCCACTCGCCCTAGCGAACACGAAAACATCCCCTATTTGAACAAGCAAAAAAAAAAACATCGTCTCATGAGATGAGAAATGATCATTTTCTCCGCATTTCTTCCCCATTTTCCCCCCATATCACCCCCATTTTCCCCCCAATCGAAAAATCCCCCTAATCAAAATAAGTTGCGCCTTGCAACAAAGAACACTTGTGCCAAATTTCATGAAAATCGGCTGAAAAATGCGACCTGTAGACCGGAACTGACACACATACATACATACAGACAAACAACGACAAATCCGCCAGTCCTCGAGTTGAATCTGAAATGAAATGAAATGATTTATGAAATGATTTATTTATTTGTATAGGTCACTAAATGGCTCTTACAAACGTCAGTAAGTACCTAAAATAAAAAATGTCATTGCTTCTATATTTACATGTAATGCCAGATTCGCAAAGCAATAAGTAGAACCGAGAGAAATAACCTGGCAATAAAACTCTCGGTCACTCTTTTTCAATAATTTACTCATTTACACATTTTCTTAAGACTAAATGTGGACGAATGTACATTGGTCTCGTGTCAGAATCAAAAAGCGTGTATAATGCAAAAAAAATTTGTTTGTCACCTAAGTACAAAATATGCTACAATTACGGCATTTTAGGAGGCGCCTGCACCATGCTCAAGCCAGACACTTTTATCATTAAGGTAATCAACTGTCTTATAATAGGCTTTTTGACATAAAGTGGTATTTATAAAGGTTTTAAATTTACTGTCGGGCATACAAAGGACCGATTCAGGCAATTTATTATAAAAGCGTATACCTTCCCCCTTGAAAGAATGACTAACCTTGCTAAGCCGATAACACGGAGGGAGTAGTTTATTGGCATCGTAAATTTAACGCATTTGGTCTTTTCTGCATTCAACAATAGGTTGTTTGTAGAAAACCAATTTGAAATATCATTTAAAATATTATTAACATTATTCGCATCTGTACTATGCCTATTTACTTTGAATAGAAGTGATGTATCATCCGCGAACATTACTAAGCCAGCTTGTGCCTCGATCATGCAAGGCAAGTCATTAACATAAACCAAGAAGAGAACAGGTCCCAGAATTGATCTCTGAGGTACGCCTATTTTGACGTTAGTTCCGTTTGACTTAACGTTGTTCACATGAACAGTCTGCAGCCTATCTGTCAGGTAAGATTCTAATAGTTCTAAGGATTTTTTGTCAAAACCATACCGACATAACTTTAGCAATAGTGTCTGATGGTCAACACAATCAAATGCTTTAGACAGATCGCAAAATACCCCAATGGCATCCTGCGATCCGTCCCATGCGTCGTAAATTAAGCTAACAAGGGTTGCTCCCACATCGGTGGCAGATTTTCCGCGAGTAAAGCCAAATTGTTGGCTGTGGAAAAGATTGTTGGCCGTGAAGTGGACTTGCATTTGATTTAGCATCACTCTCTCAAACACCTTACTCAGAGCTGGCAAAATAGAAATGGGGCGGTAGTTGCCAAGTTCTGACTTGGATCCCTTCTTAAATAATGGTATTAGTCTACTATTTTTCATTAGGTTAGGGAATATGCCTTCATCTACACATTCATTAAAAATGAGTGCCAAGTCAGGTGCAATAATATCAATTACATTACTGATTAAGCTAACTGATATGCCCCAGTGATCTTCCGACTTTTTAATTTTGAGATTTTTAAATCCTTGTAACGAGACGCTTCGCTCGCTCGGTCAATTAAAGCATGAGTATTTTGTAAAGTTGTATTATTTACATAATAAATAATAATAACATCAATCAATGTCAGCGGTGTTCATGAAAGAAAACCTCAAAGTCTATTGTTGATTGTAGCATTATTGCCCGCAGATTTCAATTTACTATGAAAAATGAACGTTGATTTTCAGGTAAAAAGTAATAAAAGTCTACTTTATGAAGAAAATAGAGCCATATTGTGTACCTACTTAATAATCTGACTCTGAATGGTGATGAAATTAGCAAATTATAGCGAAATCGTTCATTCATTATACCTCTACAAGTAGGTAGGTATATCATAGTTGCACGATATTGTTGATTGATGGTAGTAAAGTTCATGCTTTTTAGTAGAAATCTGGCCCAGTAGTATAAGAAACGGACGGTGACAGGGAACAAGGTTGACGGTTACAGAGTTCTGTTCGATACAATGTCGTATTGTTCGTTGTTAGTTAGTAACTGTCTATAAATACTTACCTATAGGTAGGTATATTGTCGATGTTGGAAGACGTAATTGGTGACAAAGGGCTCAATCATCCATTTATTGACCTGTCCACGTAGTCAAATGTACCACTGAGGCAAAATGTGCTTACACTAAGACACCGCTCTATCACTAGAGTTTGAGTGTTCAGAGGCTAAATGTCTTTAAACTTTAAACCAAACAAATTGAGCTAATCGATGTTGTTAATCGAGATATTACCTACTTAGAACAATCTTCCTCCAACATATAACCTTGGGTTCTTTAAGCTAAGCGTGAAGAGGCACATCACTGGGTCGTCAAGTTGAGAACCACTCTCCATAGTATTCATGTATACTGAGAGATTCGCCCACAATCGCCAAGCGTCGCCACAGCTTACCATCAGGCGGGTGGCGTTAATTTGTCGACCTGAATATAAAAATAATAATAATAATAATAATTAAATAATAACAGTTAATGAAGAAGTAAATGATGCTGCTACATCTGTAAGTATCCAATGCAATGATGAATTAAGGAGTGTTTTGGAACAAGCGATTGGTGAGTTTAGATCTGTCCCTATTCAGTGTAGACCGCGGCTTCCACGTTTGCCTACGCATAGAAAAAATATAGCGCTAGTGTGTGCCCTAGACTCGATTTTAAAATCTTATTTTCTCAATTGTGATGATCTCACTGATGCGCATTCAATCCTGTATTGTGCGGCTGTTACAGTATGTCGAGTAGCTGGTGTTAAATTTAATAAGCAAGAATCAGCTGCTCGACCAAGACCTACAGTACCAGCTTGGCAATGCAGGATTGAACGTCGCATTACCGAGGCTAGGGTGCTCATAGGCAAGCTACACTGCTTCAGGACGGGCAATACACGCCCGAGAGTCATGCGCTTCGTGACCCGGGCATTCGCGGGAACTAACGTGAGTCCCCGTGAATACTCTGTACGGGTCACGGAGCGCATTGATTTCCTGAAGCAGAAAATCTATGCGTGGGCAAACCGTATAAGGCGATATAAAAAGAGAGTAGACAGATATACACAAAATCGCTTGTTCCAAAAAGACGAGAGGTGGGTATACAGAAGGTGGGAGCGACCTGATTCAGATGTGACTGATGGGAGTCTACCTGATGCTGATGCTACAGTTGCCTTTTGGAAAAGCATTTGGTCGATTGGTCGACACCCGTCAGTCATACGCAGGGTGGGTGGATTGGGGATGTAGAGCGGGCGTGTGAACCAATACAAGCTATGGAACCTATAACCATATCTGAAGATGATATTGGTTGTGCAGTTCGTTCGTTACCAAATTGGAAATCAGCTGGACCGGACGCAACTTTTGGCTAAAATGGTTCCGTAGCTCACACGCCTGCTTGGCATCTTGCTTCCAGTCATCCCTTGAGTTAGCGTCGCTTCCATCTTTTATGACTACCGGAGTTACTCACCTTCTTTATAAATCTGGTGGTACCACAGACCCCAAAAATTACAGACCCATTACTTGTTTACCAACTATATACAAACTTTTTACATCTATTCTGAGAGTCAAAATGTATTCACATATAGAAAACAACAATATATTGTCCATCTCTCAGAATGGATGTAACAGTGGGGCACGTGGTACTAAAGAGCTCCTTATTCTTGAAATGGCTGTTTGTCAGCAGGTACGCCGCAACCGAAAGAACCTTGCGACATGCTGGATTGACTACAAAAAAGCGTATGATTCTGTACCTCATACATGGCTTCTAAAGGTGCTGGAGTTGTATAAAATTGATGCAACTCTGTGCACCTTTTTGAGGTCATGTATGAGACAATGGAATACGGTTTTGGTTTATCCAGGATGTCGTCAGATTCTAGGAGGTGGTGTACCAATAGGGATCGAGAGAGGAATATTCCAGGGCGATAGTCTGAGTCCGTTATGGTTTTGTCTAGCACTGAATCCTCTCAGTACGCTACTAGAGGGTTCAGGGTTAGGCTATCGGATGCGGAGAGGGGGTCAAATTTTATCCCACCTTTTTTACATGGATGACCTAAAGTTATTTGCCCCTAATGGCCCCGAATTGATGGCTTTACTAAAAGTTACTGAAACTTTTAGTAAGGCTATCAGTATGGAGTTCGGGGTAAATAAGTGTGCGGTCATGCATGTGAAAAAGGGCGGGATTGTGGAATCTGAAGGAGTCAGTCTTTCGGATTTCACACAATTTGAGTCGCTCTCCGCAACCGAAACCTACAAATATCTAGGTATGTCCCAAACTCTGTGTATTGCTGAGATTGACATGAAACAGACGTTGCAGGACCGTTTCTTTGGCCGCCTGAAGAAAGTATTGAAAAGTCTCTTGTCAGGCGGTAACAAGGTACGGGCTGTTAACGGCTGGGCCATGCCAATCTTAGTATACTCTTTTGGCATACTTAGATGGACTCAGACCGAATTAGAAGCTCTGGATAGAAAGGTACGTTGTCTATTGACTTCATACCGAATGCACCACCCACGTTCGTCAGTAATGAGGTTGTATATCCCACGGAAATGTGGAGGTCGAGGATTTTTAAACGCTAAGAGTCTCCATAACCGTGAGATATGCAACCTTAGAGAGTACTTCTTGCAGGTGGATGTGGGTCTGCATCGAGATGTCGTGGCAATTGATAACGGACTGACCCCACTCTCCCTAGCTAAAGAGAACTGGCGCAAACCGGTTATACTAGGTGTATCTGATCGCAAGGAAATATGGAAGAGCAAAGAGCTTCACGGTCGTTTTTATCGGGCTCTACACGGGCCCGATGTTGATTTTACAGCTTCCGTATCCTGGTTACGTTTCGGTGATCTCTTTGGAGAAACTGAAGGTTTCATCTGTGCAATCACTGACGAAGTTATGATGACGAATAACTATCGGAGATTTATTGTCAAAGATGGGACGCTAGACATCTGTCGGGCATGTCATCGTCCCGGAGAATCTTTAAGACATATTATCTCTGGTTGTTCCCGTCTTGCGAACGGTGAGTATTTGCACAGACACAACCAAGTAGCCAGGATTATCCACCAACAACTTGCTCTAAAATATAACCTTGTTGACTTAGAGATACCTTATTACAGGTATGTGCCCGACCCAGTTCTTGAAAATGGCCATGCTACATTGTATTGGGATCGGTCTATTATCACTGATAGGACTATTATAGCCAACAAACCAGATATAGTGATAATAGATCGATTAAAACGCCTTGCAATAATTGTCGATATCACTGTGCCGCATGACGAGAATCTCGTGAAAGCAGAAAAAGATAAACAAATTAAATATTTGGACTTAGCTCACGAGATTGTCGACATGTGGGATGTGGATTCGGCGATTATTGTTCCGATAGTCGTATCTGCTCATGGTTTAATAGCCAAGAGCCTCGACCACAACCTACAGAGGCTCGCGTTAGGCAGCTGGGTCAAGGGCTTGATGCAGAAGGCGGTTCTGTTGGATACGGCCCGTATTGTGCGGAAGTTCCTATCTCTGGAGCCCTAACCACCGGTAGCTTGGTCACTGTACTCGATACCGGTGGGTCACTATTTTTTATATTTTTAAATATATTTGTGTTTTTTATAAGTTTATTTAAAAATATAGTAAATATGTAATAAAATGTAATAAAGGATAATAAATAATAATAATAATAAACCTGGCAACACTGCTACAAAACAGTCACATTTTTTTCTTGAGGAGCATTTACTAAAATATTTTACCTTTAATCTACAATAATACAAAAATATCATTCAAAACATAATAAAAGTACAAATATATATCTATAACAAAAAAATCAGCATGAAGAAAATCCGGAAAAAACAAACAAATTTTTTATAAATTATAGTACACTTTGACACATTATGTCAGTGTAACAAACTGAAAATGATAATATGAAAATAAGATGAAAATCAAGAAAAAATATAATGTTGACCAGAGCTGGCGCCAAAAAAGCACAATTACCAACCCCGGACTTGTCGCACAGCTCCGCCTTACAGTCGTCGACAACTGTGACTACTGGTGAGGCGTCGAGCTCAAGCAGCGACGAGTTTTTCTCTCCGCCGACGTCGCCTCTACCTGTACGTCGGCAGGGGAGAGGCCGGCCACCGACTGGCTTGGGACCCCGAGGCCCTCCGGCTTCGATTACGGACCCCGCTACCGGTGGTAATGTGCACCGCATTCGATGGAACTTCGGTATGAATGAAAACGTGATGCGGGCATATTTTGTGGCTACAGAGGGGGGAACTAACCTCACTGCGTACCGTGTTCGCATGCTACCTCTGTTTCAGGTACTTGAACCAAATGTCAACGTATCGGCACAACGCCTATCGGATCAGGTGCGCGCCATACAACGCTGTCACCTGTTGGGTGACGCTACACTTGAGAGGCTACGCTTAGAAGTGTGTAGTGGTATCACGCCTTCTTCATTGCAACCATTACCTGTGCCATTACAAAGTAACCGTAATGAAAGAACGCAAGAAAACATCATCTCACATGTTGGTGAAGAAGTGAGTGATGCTGCTATACCTGTAAGTACTCAATACAATGAGGAATTAAGGAGCGCTTTGGAGCGAGCGATTGGTGAGTTTCAATCTGTCCCTATTGAGTGTAGACCGCGGCTTCCGCGTTTGCCCACACATAAAAAAAATGTGGCGCTAGTGTGTGCCCTAGACTCGATGTTAACATCGTTTTTTAACAACTGCAGAAACATTACTGATGCCCATTCCATTCTGTACTGTGCAGCTGTTGCAGTATGTCGAATAGCTGGTGTTAAATTTTTTAAACAAGAAACAGCTATTCGACCAAAGCCTGCTGTACCAGCTTGGCAGTGCAGAATTGAACGGCGCATCAACGAGGCTAGGGTGCTCATTGGCAAGCTACACTGCTTCAGGACGGGCAATACACGCCCGAGAGTCATGCGCTTTGTGACCCGTGCATTCGTGGGAACTAATATTAGGCCCTGTGAATACTCTGTTCGGGTCACAGAGCGCATCGATTACCTGAAGCAGAAAGTTTATGCGTGGGCGAACCGCATAAGGCGGTACAAAAAAAGAATGGACAGATACACTCAGAATCGCTTGTTCCAAAAAAATGAGAGGTGGGTATATAGAGGGTGGGAGCGACCTAACTCGGATGTGACTGATGGGAGTCTACCTGATGCTGTTTCTACAGTTAACTTCTGGAAAAGCATCTGGTCGACGCCCGTCAGTCATACACAGGATGCGTGGATTAGGGATGTTGAGCGGGCGTGTGAACCAATTCCAGCTATGGAACCTATAACCATATCTGAAGAAGATATTGGTTGTGCAGTTCGTTCGTTGCCAAATTGGAAATCTGCTGGACCGGACGGACTGCACAACTTTTGGTTAAAATGGTTCCGTAACTCACACGCTTGCTTGGCATCTTGCTTCCAGTCATCCCTTGAGTCAGCGTCGCTTCCAGCTTTTATGACTACCGGAGTAACCCACCTCCTATACAAGTCTGGTAGTACCACAGACCCCAAAAATTATAGACCTATAACTTGTCTACCTACCATATACAAACTTTTTACATCCATCCTGAGAGTAAAAATATATTCACATGTACAAAACAATAACATCTTGTCAATCTCTCAGAATGGATGTAAAAGTGGGGCACGTGGTACGAAAGAGCTCCTTATTATTGACATGGCTGTTTGCCAGCAGGTACGCCGCAACCGAAAGAACCTTGCGACATGCTGGATTGACTATAAGAAAGCGTACGATTCTGTGCCTCATACATGGCTTCGGAGGGTGCTAGAGCTATATAAAGTTGATGCAACTCTATGCACCTTTTTGGGGTCATGTATGAGACAATGGAGTACGGTTCTTGTTTATCCAGGGTGTCGTCAGGTTCTAGGAGGTGGTGTACCAATAGGGATTGAGAGAGGTATTTTCCAGGGTGATAGTCTGAGTCCGTTGTGGTTTTGTCTAGCACTGAATCCTCTCAGTACGTTACTAGAGGGTTCAGGGTTAGGCTATCGGATGCGCAGAGGGGGTCAAATTTTGTCCCACCTTTTTTACATGGATGACCTAAAGTTATTTGCCCCTAATGGCCCCGATTTGATGGCTTTGCTAAAAGTTACTGAAACTTTTAGTAAGGCCATCAGTATGGAGTTTGGGGTAGATAAGTGTGCGGTCATGCATGTAAAAAGGGGCGGGATTGTGGAATCTGAAGGAGTCAATCTTTCAGATTTCACACGATTTGGGTCGCTCTACGCAACCGAAACCTACAAATATCTAGGTATGTCTCAAGCTCTGTGTATTGCTGAGACTGACATAAAACAGAAGTTGCAGGATCGTTTCTTTGGCCGCCTGAAAAAAATACTGAAAAGTCTTTTATCAGGCGGTAACAAGGTGCGTGCTGTCAACGGCTGGGCCATGCCAGTCTTAGTTTACTCTTTTGGCATACTTAGATGGACTCAGACGGAGTTAGAAGCTCTGGATAGGAAGGTGCGTTGTCTATTGACTTCATATCGAATACACCACCCACGTTCGTCAGTAATGAGGTTGTATATACCACGGAAATGTGGGGGTCGAGGATTTTTAAATGCCAAGACTCTCCATAACCGTGAGATATGCAACCTTAGAGAGTATTTCCTACAGGTGGACGTGGATGTGCATCGAGATGTTGTGGCAATAGACAACGGACTGACCCCGCTGTCCCTTGCGAAAGAGAACTGGCGCAAACCTGTAATATTAAGTGTATCTGATCGGAAGGAAATATGGAAGAGCAAGGAACTGCATGGTCTCGGCTCTAAATGGGCCCGATGTTGATTCAATAGCATCGGTATCCTGGTTACGATTTGGTGATCTCTTCGGAGAAACTGAGGGTTTTATCTGTGCAATCACTGACGAAGTCGTGATGACGAATAACTATCGGAGATTTATTGTCAAAGATGGGACGCTAGACATCTGTCGGGCATGTCATCGTCCCGGAGAATCTTTAAGACATATTATCTCTGATTGTTCCCGTCTTGCGAACGGTGAGTATTTGCACAGACACAACCAAGTAGCCAGGATAATCCACCAGCAACTTGCTCTAAAGTATAATCTTGTCGACGTGGAGGTACCTTATTACAAGTATGTGCCCGACCCAGTTCTTGAGAACGGTCATGTCACATTGTATTGGGATCGATCTATTATCACTGATAGGACTGTTATAGCTAACAGACCTGATATAGTGATAATGGATCGATTAAAGCGCCTTGCAGTAATTGTCGATATCACTGTGCCACATGACGAGACTCGTGAAAGCAGAAAAAGATAAACAAATTAAATATTTAGACCTAGCTCACGAGATTGTCGACATGTGGGATGTGGATTCGGCGATTATTGTTCCGATAGTCGTATCTGCGCATGGTCTAATAGCCAAGAGCCTCGACCTCCACCTACAGAGGCTCGCGTTAGGCAGCTGGATCAAGGGCTTGATGCAGAAGGCGGTTCTGTTGAATACGGCCCGTATTGTGCGGAAGTTCCTGTCTTTGGAGCCCTAACCACCGGTAGCTTGGTCCCTGTACCCGATGCCGGTGGGTTACTGTTTTTTATATTTTTAAATGTATTTTTTTATAAATCTATTTAAAAATGTAATAAATATGTGTTAAGTGTTAATAAAGAGAATAATAATTATAATAATTACAGTTCTTGTTTTTTTTATTATCGTTTCTTAATTTACAATGCGTAATATACAAAATAGCACATTAAAACCACAGAGATATTGCACAAAAGCACATATACTTTTCCACTTTATATTTGTGTTTTTATGCAATATGTGTAGCAAATTCCACCAAGTGCCGTCAATCGATAGTATAAATAGTCTAAAACCACACAGGTTTGTCCTTATGCTAACAAAAATGAATTTTACATTATAATTATGTCATATTAACTACTAACCTGTTGACTACTAACATGTTATGAATGAAAGTTTAAGACTAAGTAATGTGTGTACATAATTATCGTCAGCCTTATAAATAGTAATTAAAGTCGATCAACTTATTCAGTTAATAATTTCAGTAATATCATTAAGATTGGTTATCGCTTGTAGTCGACGCTGGCTGTGCTCGTAGCCTTGTACAGTACTTGACGTTAGACGTCTTGCTATTTGCATACCAAGTACCAAGACACGGTACCTAAGTGGTTTGGTCAGCCCTGTGTCGCTTCGTGTATACAATAAACAACACTGTATAAGGCACAACTAGATATTATGTCCCTAGCAAATACGATTAACGCAATAGATGAAGCACGCAACTAACGGTCACACACACACAGACACCAACACAACACACGAAAACACAGAGTTTATTTACACACATTTGACTGCTTCGGTGGCGTGGTGTGTAGTGCATCGACTTTTGACTCCGGAGTCTTGGGTTCGATTCCGGGGTGGAATAAAATATTTGTGTAATCCACAAATGTTTGTTTTGGAGTTTGGGTGTTTTCTATGTGTGTATTTAGAAACAAATATAATTATGTTTATCAGTTGTATACAGGATGTTACGTAAGGGTTATATCAACCCCAAGACAGCCCCATCAGCTGGTCGCCCAGAACCCGTTTCGATATTGTGTCGATCGCCAAACAAGAAAAAAAATCATCCAGAAAAAAAAACATTATTACCGAATAAAACACTCTTGTTTGAACAACACTAGTTAAAATCAGCTGATTCGGTCATTGACATCAAATAAGTAGTACAAATAAAGCGCGCCTGTGAAAAACCTACTCTCTCTCTCTCTCTCCTGGTTGGAACATTTTGTCTCTGTTTCGCATCAAGGTCGCGCCGTTTGAAATTCCTTAGTATTGGAAGCTGTCAAAAGACACCGACTCCGTCGTGTTTGACGCCGCCTCTCGCCCCATCCACCATTGTCTATTAGTAAGTACGTCAAGCACTAGTGTTGGGACAGGTTTGTTTTGATTTGAAATAACGCATATAACTTTTTTTATGATGAACTTTTTTTTCTTGTTTCGCGGTCGAAACATATAAAAAGGCGTTCTGGGCGATCAGCTGATGGGGGTGTCTTCGGGTTGATATAACCCTTACGTAACACCCTGTATATGTATAATCCCATACCACAAGTTATGGCTTAGTTTGTGTTAGATGACGTTGTTTGAGAATGTTAAAAATATGTATTATTATTATTAATTTATTATTGGGGTACCAATCTACTATGATGGTGTAATTATTTGGCAGATATGACATTTATACTGTTTAATTTTTAATGTTACCGATGGACCCCTAGTGGCTATGTTGTGTATAGGAAGCACCGTGTGAGGAACTAACCAGGCGGCAGATACTTGTGACGTTGCTACTGCAGTTTGAGCACAACACAATGCTCACGAGGATGGTGCTGACTTCAAACTTGCATTCATTAAAACTCGACTCAACGAGACACGACCACAACAGTTATAGAATACTTAGAATAGGAAAACTACTGTAGTTTGTTGTTCAAATTGTTGTTAGACTTCACTTGATATATTAGAAACGCCTCCATCAATTCCAACGAAATATTATTACTATTCCAGTAAAATAATAGCTCACTAATTGTTTAGTGTGAATGTAGTAACATTAGTGGGCTGTTTTTGTGAGCTGGAAGCACTTAAAGTACTTCGTATAATCAAATCTCAGTGCTAAATGAATTATAGCACAAAGATTATCAAAACAAACATGACATTAAAGCCAGTCTCTGCCTCCTCAGTATTCTTAACATTATTCATTACTTACATAATTATTATAGTCAGCAGTAACACTTGTTTTACCAAATTTCTGATCCAAAAATTAATATTTATTAATATACTTTTTTAATTATCATTTTAAAGTGAAAATCTCGGTTTAAATAATTCTGAAAGCGTAGAGTGCAAATTATAATTAAAAACATTTTGATTTAATAATCACCCACAAACCAAATTTTACAAAACCCTTTCTAGGTAAATGTTAAGGGGAGCGCGCTAATTGCTTTACACTAGAGACGAAAATGATTATCTTTTAAAATATTTAATGAAAATGTTGATGAAACTTTTCATAATACTTACTAGGCTTTAAAGAAATAAATAATTTTAATTACATTATGACTATAAAAAATAAAATAAAATAACGTTTATTATCTTTGAAATTTTTAGAAAATTATTTAGATTCGTCAAAAGTTGGTGTGACTCTACCGAGGGTTCCAAAATGCAACGAGACTGAGAAGAGCCCTCAAGAAACTCAGTTCGGCTTTTTTCCAAAATATTTCATCTTAAATCTAATACAGAGTTATTTAGAAAGGAGCAATTCGTGTTACAACCAGGCAGCCTTGTCATCTAAGAAATGATTAATACTATAATAAGCTTTATGGCACAATTTACGTTTTATTAGTTTTTTAAATTTATTAACAGATAAATTTGCTATTTCGGTTGTCAATGTATTATACATTCGAATAAAGTTCCCCGCAAAAGAATTACTCACTTTATGAAGCCTAAATTTAGGAACAGCCAGTTTATCCTTATTTCTTAAGTTTAGATTATGATTATCACTATTTTTCACAAATTTGCTTTTGTTCTTGTGGGTATACAATAAAATTTCATAAATATGTATAATGTATACAGGCATAATGTACATACATTAAGATAATCTTATGTCATTCGTTACACAGTTTATTGACTGAGGGAGCGAAGTGACCGAAGTCTCCGTTTCAACTTGCAGACTGGGGAGAATTTCTTTCGTCTGTACCTCTACATGTCTACATCTACGGGTTCCTTCAGATCATGTTTGCGGCCGTATTTATCGACAGATTTTCATGAAACTTTACACACACACTCCTTGCTTACAATGAATAACATGTGAATGATATTTTTTGGATTGGATGAAAAATGAAAGAGTAATAAAGAAAATTGAAAAATAAATGTTCTAAACAAAGCTCCCGAAGTCTACGGTCTGTCAAGAATGCAATCCGTAACCATAGCAACCCATATAAATAAAATCAAAAGTCATGCAAATAAATACAATTTAAGAATAAACAAAGCCGCTCCCGAAGTCTACGGTTCACAGAACCACTAGTTTAAAAGTCTATACAAGTAAGTATATGTAGGTACCTAAACGATCTCAATACACCTATCTAAAGAGCACCGCAAGGAAGTACATCGGGGATGGGTGTTGATGATAAATGGGTTTTGATGGAGATGATATGAATCTTTAATATAGTCCGAGACGCCCAGGACTTTAATTGGCTGTGCCATAGCGGCTGCCACGTAAGATTTTGTTGCCTTTCATCAACATTTCATCTCAAGGTAACGGGTTTCAAACTTTTTTTCAAAATTACAATATAGCTGCTACTTTTTATTAAATTCATTCGGCCATTTTGAACTAACCCATTATAAATGTGCCCGGTGACGGCAATAGGCTTGCCCCCTATTACTTGGGACTAAAAATACTGGCCAATTGTGGGTGTGTAATGCACCTCTGCCTATCCCTTCGGGGATATAGGCGTAATTCGCGTGTGTGATATGAATCTAATTCCCTTGTTGATTCCATCCACGTTTGGCAGTCGAAGTTAAACAGTCGAAGTTGAAGTAACTGTTTGTAAATTAAAATTTACCAGCTTTTTACTAAAATGCATTTCAAAGTACCAGTAGGTCGGTACTTACATAAAAAAAATCCAGCTAATCTGACTGTCTGTTTATTTCAACTATTCATTAAAACTGCTGGACTGATTTTAACGATAATTTCATTGGCAGGTAGCTGATGTTATCTTTATCTCTTTATACGTTAATATAATATATTAGAGAGATTTAAGTAACGGTTACAATTTGTAACGGCAATTTGACTTGACACCCACTTGTGTACTCTACCTCTGCCTACCCCTGCGAGTATAAAGGTGTGATGTGTGTCTGTGACTGTAATAATTTTTAGAAAAGTTTCCTATATTGTAACCTCCTTTGTAGTTTTTTACAGAGAAAATGAAACAAAAGCACTTACACCGTTGTTTTGCCACGCGATTCTAACATTAAGTAGGTAATACTTAATTATTACAGCCATCTAAAACAATGAGGACCATTTATGTTCTTATGAGATTTCGTTTTATGAAATCCTCCTCCTACATAATACTCGCGTGTATTTTCGCTTATGAAATACTCTTTCGTGCACAAAATACTATCAAAATTACCACCAGCATTTTGTGTTTGTCATCAAAGTGAAAACAAAGGAATTATCTACTAAAACCTCGATATATTCTCGTGTCATTCTTTTTACGTACTCTGTTAACCTTTAAAACAAGTTAGTGCCAACTTCAGTGAAGTTTTAATATTTATGGGCATGTAAACTTCAGTGGCAGGATCTCGCCAAAGTTGTTCTCAGAATACTGTACTGCGTCATAGCAATAACACAGCACGGTCAACTGGCGCGCGGCATGCGGGGTGGTCGCACAACCAAAAAAAAATGTGGGATATTAGTTGTGTTATGTTGGATAGTTAATGCTTAAAATCTGATGTAAATATTAGTCTTTATATCACCGCAATGTCCATTGCCGGGAGACCTAGGTACAGTAACGTTGAGCTCAGATATGTAGTAGCGTTGTGCGCGGGATCGTATCTACTTTGAATTAAACTCGTTGGGTTTCCCCGAACACTATTATATTAATAAGAAATAATTACATTTACAATTCCTTATTCATTTTAGACTTCTTCAGGAGCTCAGGTATTCGCCACCGTGGCCCTGGCCCGAATCAATTCTCTTTCTTCCATTGTCTTCATTTGTTTGATTCCGAGTGTTTTTTAATATTTAAATTGTCTGATTCCTTCCAGCCAATACAAATTTACAATAAACTCAATGAGGTCCTAATTCACTTTAGACTTCTTCAGGAGCTCCTGCGGCTCTGGCCCGAATCAATTTTCTTTCTTCCATTGTCTTCATTTGTTTGATTCCGCTTAAATGTTTTTTAATATTTAAATAGTCTGATTCCTTCTAGCCAATACAAATTTACAATAAACTCAATGAGGTCGTATGCGAATGTGCAGGCACCTTCACAGTACACCCTCGGCAAGATAACGCCTAAGAGCAGATATATTCTGGCTACTTGTGCACTCTCTGCCAATAGGGCGGGAGCGGGTGAGTGCGATCCATAACATTTTTATCTTACACTTTCATCATATTGTAATTTCCAAAGAAAGTAGGTACATATTAAAAGCATAGGTACATATTAAATTGTGTGAATTAATCCAGAAAAACTTTGTAGTAACTGCCGCAACTTGTCTGATTAATGTTTATTGTACAAGTTAGGGTTAAGTTAGGGTTAGAACTTATGCACTAACAAAGACTTACCAATGGCTTAATGTTTTATATTCGTAATATCAAGTGGTTTATGATGTTGTCAATAGTAAAGCTACAATGTATTCAAACGACATATTTTACAATGCATTTCGCATTACCACAGTCCCACAGGGATAATATAATAACATTGTTACGCTTGACTTGAGATAAATATCGTAAAGCAACATGGTAATGCAGCGTTGATATTTTGAAATGTGAACTTTTCCAGCACCTCTGTCGGTCCCCTCACCCTCACCCTCAGCGAGCAAGATGTGATTTTGTCCTGTTACTGAAGTACTTTATTAATTATGATGACTACAAAATCTATTTAAATAATATTTAGATAGAAATTAATTATAAATCACAATAAACGAATGTCATCAGCCGAAACATTACAAACAGCGGAACTAATGTAGTAATAATTGAAACTGATGTTGTTATTTTACGATAATTTTGACATCAAACGAGAAATTTAAATATCAAACATTGAACAACACACAATACATTCAATGGGATTTCAATTTTTGCTGAGCCTGGTGGCTTTTTAGGTTACTTCCGCTCAATTGCAATACCGAACCACGTTTCCTTGTCCCGCACCGTGAATTAGTTCTTCTGTGCTGGAGATATCAAGCATTACCTTGACATTAGCGAAATCATCGATGAATATCGATGGAGCCACGTTTTTAAAGAAACAAGAAGAATAATACATGAAATGAATACAATGTTCCATTTATAATCACAATATTATTATTAAGGCTTTCGTATTTATGGTAGTAACATAAAAAAAAACAATTTTCAATTATTTTGTTTGTCTGTCTTTGCATCAGTCTGTTTGTCTCTTTGTTCTGATTAATTAGAGATAACGGCTGGACGCATTTTATCAGTACTTTCACTGGCAGATAGCGAATGTTATGGAGAGTTACTAAGGTTACATTGTATCCCGGGAATGTAATCCCGGGGATTGGCAAAAATACAAATACAAATAACTATTTTATAAAATGTGACTTAGTCTTTGGTTTTGTATCAAACGTAAGTACATATACTTGAGTATCGTGATATACACTGGTGGGTTGATTCAGCGGTGTGGCGTGACGTCTCTGTAATGTAATTGACGTTACACATTAATGTCCAAAAGAAGAACGAACTCCTAAATCACTCATGATCACTATAATAGTCCCTACGTAATTGAATAAAATATAGCCACTTAGACGTAATACATAATACGGCTATGTATGTAACAAGTGAAAGTAGATTACATACTCTAATTAAGCACTAATCTATCGTACATTTATTTATTTATTTTTTATTTATTACAAGGTACGCTTACAGACTACTGTCATCACATGATAAAAAACATTTGAAACGCCTCCATCAATTCCAACGAAATATTATTACTATTCCAGTAAAATAATAGCTCACTAATTGTTTAGTGTGAATGTAGTAACATTAGTGGGCTGTTTTTGTGAGCTGGAAGCACTTAAAGTACTTCGTATAATCAAATCTCAGTGCTAAATGAATTATAGCACAAAGATTATCAAAACAAACATGACATTAAAGCCAGTCTCTGCCTCCTCAGTATTCTTAACATTATTCATTACTTACATAATTATTATAGTCAGCAGTAACACTTGTTTTACCAAATTTCTGATCCAAAAATTAATATTTATTAATATACTTTTTTAATTATCATTTTAAAGTGAAAATCTCGGTTTAAATAATTCTGAAAGCGTAGAGTGCAAATTATAATTAAAAACATTTTGATTTAATAATCACCCACAAACCAAATTTTACAAAACCCTTTCTAGGTAAATGTTAAGGGGAGCGCGCTAATTGCTTTACACTAGAGACGAAAATGATTATCTTTTAAAATATTTAATGAAAATGTTGATGAAACTTTTCATAATACTTACTAGGCTTTAAAGAAATAAATAATTTTAATTACATTATGACTATAAAAAATAAAATAAAATAACGTTTATTATCTTTGAAATTTTTAGAAAATTATTTAGATTCGTCAAAAGTTGGTGTGACTCTACCGAGGGTTCCAAAATGCAACGAGACTGAGAAGAGCCCTCAAGAAACTCAGTTCGGCTTTTTTCCAAAATATTTCATCTTAAATCTAATACAGAGTTATTTAGAAAGGAGCAATTCGTGTTACAACCAGGCAGCCTTGTCATCTAAGAAATGATTAATACTATAATAAGCTTTATGGCACAATTTACGTTTTATTAGTTTTTTAAATTTATTAACAGATAAATTTGCTATTTCGGTTGTCAATGTATTATACATTCGAATAAAGTTCCCCGCAAAAGAATTACTCACTTTATGAAGCCTAAATTTAGGAACAGCCAGTTTATCCTTATTTCTTAAGTTTAGATTATGATTATCACTATTTTTCACAAATTTGCTTTTGTTCTTGTGGGTATACAATAAAATTTCATAAATATGTATAATGTATACAGGCATAATGTACATACATTAAGATAATCTTATGTCATTCGTTACACAGTTTATTGACTGAGGGAGCGAAGTGACCGAAGTCTCCGTTTCAACTTGCAGACTGGGGAGAATTTCTTTCGTCTGTACCTCTACATGTCTACATCTACGGGTTCCTTCAGATCATGTTTGCGGCCGTATTTATCGACAGATTTTCATGAAACTTTACACACACACTCCTTGCTTACAATGAATAACATGTGAATGATATTTTTTGGATTGGATGAAAAATGAAAGAGTAATAAAGAAAATTGAAAAATAAATGTTCTAAACAAAGCTCCCGAAGTCTACGGTCTGTCAAGAATGCAATCCGTAACCATAGCAACCCATATAAATAAAATCAAAAGTCATGCAAATAAATACAATTTAAGAATAAACAAAGCCGCTCCCGAAGTCTACGGTTCACAGAACCACTAGTTTAAAAGTCTATACAAGTAAGTATATGTAGGTACCTAAACGATCTCAATACACCTATCTAAAGAGCACCGCAAGGAAGTACATCGGGGATGGGTGTTGATGATAAATGGGTTTTGATGGAGATGATATGAATCTTTAATATAGTCCGAGACGCCCAGGACTTTAATTGGCTGTGCCATAGCGGCTGCCACGTAAGATTTTGTTGCCTTTCATCAACATTTCATCTCAAGGTAACGGGTTTCAAACTTTTTTTCAAAATTACAATATAGCTGCTACTTTTTATTAAATTCATTCGGCCATTTTGAACTAACCCATTATAAATGTGCCCGGTGACGGCAATAGGCTTGCCCCCTATTACTTGGGACTAAAAATACTGGCCAATTGTGGGTGTGTAATGCACCTCTGCCTATCCCTTCGGGGATATAGGCGTAATTCGCGTGTGTGATATGAATCTAATTCCCTTGTTGATTCCATCCACGTTTGGCAGTCGAAGTTAAACAGTCGAAGTTGAAGTAACTGTTTGTAAATTAAAATTTACCAGCTTTTTACTAAAATGCATTTCAAAGTACCAGTAGGTCGGTACTTACATAAAAAAAATCCAGCTAATCTGACTGTCTGTTTATTTCAACTATTCATTAAAACTGCTGGACTGATTTTAACGATAATTTCATTGGCAGGTAGCTGATGTTATCTTTATCTCTTTATACGTTAATATAATATATTAGAGAGATTTAAGTAACGGTTACAATTTGTAACGGCAATTTGACTTGACACCCACTTGTGTACTCTACCTCTGCCTACCCCTGCGAGTATAAAGGTGTGATGTGTGTCTGTGACTGTAATAATTTTTAGAAAAGTTTCCTATATTGTAACCTCCTTTGTAGTTTTTTACAGAGAAAATGAAACAAAAGCACTTACACCGTTGTTTTGCCACGCGATTCTAACATTAAGTAGGTAATACTTAATTATTACAGCCATCTAAAACAATGAGGACCATTTATGTTCTTATGAGATTTCGTTTTATGAAATCCTCCTCCTACATAATACTCGCGTGTATTTTCGCTTATGAAATACTCTTTCGTGCACAAAATACTATCAAAATTACCACCAGCATTTTGTGTTTGTCATCAAAGTGAAAACAAAGGAATTATCTACTAAAACCTCGATATATTCTCGTGTCATTCTTTTTACGTACTCTGTTAACCTTTAAAACAAGTTAGTGCCAACTTCAGTGAAGTTTTAATATTTATGGGCATGTAAACTTCAGTGGCAGGATCTCGCCAAAGTTGTTCTCAGAATACTGTACTGCGTCATAGCAATAACACAGCACGGTCAACTGGCGCGCGGCATGCGGGGTGGTCGCACAACCAAAAAAAAATGTGGGATATTAGTTGTGTTATGTTGGATAGTTAATGCTTAAAATCTGATGTAAATATTAGTCTTTATATCACCGCAATGTCCATTGCCGGGAGACCTAGGTACAGTAACGTTGAGCTCAGATATGTAGTAGCGTTGTGCGCGGGATCGTATCTACTTTGAATTAAACTCGTTGGGTTTCCCCGAACACTATTATATTAATAAGAAATAATTACATTTACAATTCCTTATTCATTTTAGACTTCTTCAGGAGCTCAGGTATTCGCCACCGTGGCCCTGGCCCGAATCAATTCTCTTTCTTCCATTGTCTTCATTTGTTTGATTCCGAGTGTTTTTTAATATTTAAATTGTCTGATTCCTTCCAGCCAATACAAATTTACAATAAACTCAATGAGGTCCTAATTCACTTTAGACTTCTTCAGGAGCTCCTGCGGCTCTGGCCCGAATCAATTTTCTTTCTTCCATTGTCTTCATTTGTTTGATTCCGCTTAAATGTTTTTTAATATTTAAATAGTCTGATTCCTTCTAGCCAATACAAATTTACAATAAACTCAATGAGGTCGTATGCGAATGTGCAGGCACCTTCACAGTACACCCTCGGCAAGATAACGCCTAAGAGCAGATATATTCTGGCTACTTGTGCACTCTCTGCCAATAGGGCGGGAGCGGGTGAGTGCGATCCATAACATTTTTATCTTACACTTTCATCATATTGTAATTTCCAAAGAAAGTAGGTACATATTAAAAGCATAGGTACATATTAAATTGTGTGAATTAATCCAGAAAAACTTTGTAGTAACTGCCGCAACTTGTCTGATTAATGTTTATTGTACAAGTTAGGGTTAAGTTAGGGTTAGAACTTATGCACTAACAAAGACTTACCAATGGCTTAATGTTTTATATTCGTAATATCAAGTGGTTTATGATGTTGTCAATAGTAAAGCTACAATGTATTCAAACGACATATTTTACAATGCATTTCGCATTACCACAGTCCCACAGGGATAATATAATAACATTGTTACGCTTGACTTGAGATAAATATCGTAAAGCAACATGGTAATGCAGCGTTGATATTTTGAAATGTGAACTTTTCCAGCACCTCTGTCGGTCCCCTCACCCTCACCCTCAGCGAGCAAGATGTGATTTTGTCCTGTTACTGAAGTACTTTATTAATTATGATGACTACAAAATCTATTTAAATAATATTTAGATAGAAATTAATTATACATCACAATAAACGAATGTCATCAGCCGAAACATTACAAACAGCGGAACTAATGTAGTAATAATTGAAACTGATGTTGTTATTTTACGATAATTTTGACATCAAACGAGAAATTTAAATATCAAACATTGAACAACACACAATACATTCAATGGGATTTCAATTTTTGCTGAGCCTGGTGGCTTTTTAGGTTACTTCCGCTCAATTGCAATACCGAACCACGTTTCCTTGTCCCGCACCGTGAATTAGTTCTTCTGTGCTGGAGATATCAAGCATTACCTTGACATTAGCGAAATCATCGATGAATATCGATGGAGCCACGTTTTTAAAGAAACAAGAAGAATAATACATGAAATGAATACAATGTTCCATTTATAATCACAATATTATTATTAAGGCTTTCGTATTTATGGTAGTAACATAAAAAAAAACAATTTTCAATTATTTTGTTTGTCTGTCTTTGCATCAGTCTGTTTGTCTCTTTGTTCTGATTAATTAGAGATAACGGCTGGACGCATTTTATCAGTACTTTCACTGGCAGATAGCGAATGTTATGGAGAGTTACTAAGGTTACATTGTATCCCGGGAATGTAATCCCGGGGATTGGCAAAAATACAAATACAAATAACTATTTTATAAAATGTGACTTAGTCTTTGGTTTTGTATCAAACGTAAGTACATATACTTGAGTATCGTGATATACACTGGTGGGTTGATTCAGCGGTGTGGCGTGACGTCTCTGTAATGTAATTGACGTTACACATTAATGTCCAAAAGAAGAACGAACTCCTAAATCACTCATGATCACTATAATAGTCCCTACGTAATTGAATAAAATATAGCCACTTAGACGTAATACATAATACGGCTATGTATGTAACAAGTGAAAGTAGATTACATACTCTAATTAAGCACTAATCTATCGTACATTTATTTATTTATTTTTTATTTATTACAAGGTACGCTTACAGACTACTGTCATCACATGATAAAAAACATTTGAAACGCCTCCATCAATTCCAACGAAATATTATTACTATTCCAGTAAAATAATAGCTCACTAATTGTTTAGTGTGAATGTAGTAACATTAGTGGGCTGTTTTTGTGAGCTGGAAGCACTTAAAGTACTTCGTATAATCAAATCTCAGTGCTAAATGAATTATAGCACAAAGATTATCAAAACAAACATGACATTAAAGCCAGTCTCTGCCTCCTCAGTATTCTTAACATTATTCATTACTTACATAATTATTATAGTCAGCAGTAACACTTGTTTTACCAAATTTCTGATCCAAAAATTAATATTTATTAATATACTTTTTTAATTATCATTTTAAAGTGAAAATCTCGGTTTAAATAATTCTGAAAGCGTAGAGTGCAAATTATAATTAAAAACATTTTGATTTAATAATCACCCACAAACCAAATTTTACAAAACCCTTTCTAGGTAAATGTTAAGGGGAGCGCGCTAATTGCTTTACACTAGAGACGAAAATGATTATCTTTTAAAATATTTAATGAAAATGTTGATGAAACTTTTCATAATACTTACTAGGCTTTAAAGAAATAAATAATTTTAATTACATTATGACTATAAAAAATAAAATAAAATAACGTTTATTATCTTTGAAATTTTTAGAAAATTATTTAGATTCGTCAAAAGTTGGTGTGACTCTACCGAGGGTTCCAAAATGCAACGAGACTGAGAAGAGCCCTCAAGAAACTCAGTTCGGCTTTTTTCCAAAATATTTCATCTTAAATCTAATACAGAGTTATTTAGAAAGGAGCAATTCGTGTTACAACCAGGCAGCCTTGTCATCTAAGAAATGATTAATACTATAATAAGCTTTATGGCACAATTTACGTTTTATTAGTTTTTTAAATTTATTAACAGATAAATTTGCTATTTCGGTTGTCAATGTATTATACATTCGAATAAAGTTCCCCGCAAAAGAATTACTCACTTTATGAAGCCTAAATTTAGGAACAGCCAGTTTATCCTTATTTCTTAAGTTTAGATTATGATTATCACTATTTTTCACAAATTTGCTTTTGTTCTTGTGGGTATACAATAAAATTTCATAAATATGTATAATGTATACAGGCATAATGTACATACATTAAGATAATCTTATGTCATTCGTTACACAGTTTATTGACTGAGGGAGCGAAGTGACCGAAGTCTCCGTTTCAACTTGCAGACTGGGGAGAATTTCTTTCGTCTGTACCTCTACATGTCTACATCTACGGGTTCCTTCAGATCATGTTTGCGGCCGTATTTATCGACAGATTTTCATGAAACTTTACACACACACTCCTTGCTTACAATGAATAACATGTGAATGATATTTTTTGGATTGGATGAAAAATGAAAGAGTAATAAAGAAAATTGAAAAATAAATGTTCTAAACAAAGCTCCCGAAGTCTACGGTCTGTCAAGAATGCAATCCGTAACCATAGCAACCCATATAAATAAAATCAAAAGTCATGCAAATAAATACAATTTAAGAATAAACAAAGCCGCTCCCGAAGTCTACGGTTCACAGAACCACTAGTTTAAAAGTCTATACAAGTAAGTATATGTAGGTACCTAAACGATCTCAATACACCTATCTAAAGAGCACCGCAAGGAAGTACATCGGGGATGGGTGTTGATGATAAATGGGTTTTGATGGAGATGATATGAATCTTTAATATAGTCCGAGACGCCCAGGACTTTAATTGGCTGTGCCATAGCGGCTGCCACGTAAGATTTTGTTGCCTTTCATCAACATTTCATCTCAAGGTAACGGGTTTCAAACTTTTTTTCAAAATTACAATATAGCTGCTACTTTTTATTAAATTCATTCGGCCATTTTGAACTAACCCATTATAAATGTGCCCGGTGACGGCAATAGGCTTGCCCCCTATTACTTGGGACTAAAAATACTGGCCAATTGTGGGTGTGTAATGCACCTCTGCCTATCCCTTCGGGGATATAGGCGTAATTCGCGTGTGTGATATGAATCTAATTCCCTTGTTGATTCCATCCACGTTTGGCAGTCGAAGTTAAACAGTCGAAGTTGAAGTAACTGTTTGTAAATTAAAATTTACCAGCTTTTTACTAAAATGCATTTCAAAGTACCAGTAGGTCGGTACTTACATAAAAAAAATCCAGCTAATCTGACTGTCTGTTTATTTCAACTATTCATTAAAACTGCTGGACTGATTTTAACGATAATTTCATTGGCAGGTAGCTGATGTTATCTTTATCTCTTTATACGTTAATATAATATATTAGAGAGATTTAAGTAACGGTTACAATTTGTAACGGCAATTTGACTTGACACCCACTTGTGTACTCTACCTCTGCCTACCCCTGCGAGTATAAAGGTGTGATGTGTGTCTGTGACTGTAATAATTTTTAGAAAAGTTTCCTATATTGTAACCTCCTTTGTAGTTTTTTACAGAGAAAATGAAACAAAAGCACTTACACCGTTGTTTTGCCACGCGATTCTAACATTAAGTAGGTAATACTTAATTATTACAGCCATCTAAAACAATGAGGACCATTTATGTTCTTATGAGATTTCGTTTTATGAAATCCTCCTCCTACATAATACTCGCGTGTATTTTCGCTTATGAAATACTCTTTCGTGCACAAAATACTATCAAAATTACCACCAGCATTTTGTGTTTGTCATCAAAGTGAAAACAAAGGAATTATCTACTAAAACCTCGATATATTCTCGTGTCATTCTTTTTACGTACTCTGTTAACCTTTAAAACAAGTTAGTGCCAACTTCAGTGAAGTTTTAATATTTATGGGCATGTAAACTTCAGTGGCAGGATCTCGCCAAAGTTGTTCTCAGAATACTGTACTGCGTCATAGCAATAACACAGCACGGTCAACTGGCGCGCGGCATGCGGGGTGGTCGCACAACCAAAAAAAAATGTGGGATATTAGTTGTGTTATGTTGGATAGTTAATGCTTAAAATCTGATGTAAATATTAGTCTTTATATCACCGCAATGTCCATTGCCGGGAGACCTAGGTACAGTAACGTTGAGCTCAGATATGTAGTAGCGTTGTGCGCGGGATCGTATCTACTTTGAATTAAACTCGTTGGGTTTCCCCGAACACTATTATATTAATAAGAAATAATTACATTTACAATTCCTTATTCATTTTAGACTTCTTCAGGAGCTCAGGTATTCGCCACCGTGGCCCTGGCCCGAATCAATTCTCTTTCTTCCATTGTCTTCATTTGTTTGATTCCGAGTGTTTTTTAATATTTAAATTGTCTGATTCCTTCCAGCCAATACAAATTTACAATAAACTCAATGAGGTCCTAATTCACTTTAGACTTCTTCAGGAGCTCCTGCGGCTCTGGCCCGAATCAATTTTCTTTCTTCCATTGTCTTCATTTGTTTGATTCCGCTTAAATGTTTTTTAATATTTAAATAGTCTGATTCCTTCTAGCCAATACAAATTTACAATAAACTCAATGAGGTCGTATGCGAATGTGCAGGCACCTTCACAGTACACCCTCGGCAAGATAACGCCTAAGAGCAGATATATTCTGGCTACTTGTGCACTCTCTGCCAATAGGGCGGGAGCGGGTGAGTGCGATCCATAACATTTTTATCTTACACTTTCATCATATTGTAATTTCCAAAGAAAGTAGGTACATATTAAAAGCATAGGTACATATTAAATTGTGTGAATTAATCCAGAAAAACTTTGTAGTAACTGCCGCAACTTGTCTGATTAATGTTTATTGTACAAGTTAGGGTTAAGTTAGGGTTAGAACTTATGCACTAACAAAGACTTACCAATGGCTTAATGTTTTATATTCGTAATATCAAGTGGTTTATGATGTTGTCAATAGTAAAGCTACAATGTATTCAAACGACATATTTTACAATGCATTTCGCATTACCACAGTCCCACAGGGATAATATAATAACATTGTTACGCTTGACTTGAGATAAATATCGTAAAGCAACATGGTAATGCAGCGTTGATATTTTGAAATGTGAACTTTTCCAGCACCTCTGTCGGTCCCCTCACCCTCACCCTCAGCGAGCAAGATGTGATTTTGTCCTGTTACTGAAGTACTTTATTAATTATGATGACTACAAAATCTATTTAAATAATATTTAGATAGAAATTAATTATACATCACAATAAACGAATGTCATCAGCCGAAACATTACAAACAGCGGAACTAATGTAGTAATAATTGAAACTGATGTTGTTATTTTACGATAATTTTGACATCAAACGAGAAATTTAAATATCAAACATTGAACAACACACAATACATTCAATGGGATTTCAATTTTTGCTGAGCCTGGTGGCTTTTTAGGTTACTTCCGCTCAATTGCAATACCGAACCACGTTTCCTTGTCCCGCACCGTGAATTAGTTCTTCTGTGCTGGAGATATCAAGCATTACCTTGACATTAGCGAAATCATCGATGAATATCGATGGAGCCACGTTTTTAAAGAAACAAGAAGAATAATACATGAAATGAATACAATGTTCCATTTATAATCACAATATTATTATTAAGGCTTTCGTATTTATGGTAGTAACATAAAAAAAAACAATTTTCAATTATTTTGTTTGTCTGTCTTTGCATCAGTCTGTTTGTCTCTTTGTTCTGATTAATTAGAGATAACGGCTGGACGCATTTTATCAGTACTTTCACTGGCAGATAGCGAATGTTATGGAGAGTTACTAAGGTTACATTGTATCCCGGGAATGTAATCCCGGGGATTGGCAAAAATACAAATACAAATAACTATTTTATAAAATGTGACTTAGTCTTTGGTTTTGTATCAAACGTAAGTACATATACTTGAGTATCGTGATATACACTGGTGGGTTGATTCAGCGGTGTGGCGTGACGTCTCTGTAATGTAATTGACGTTACACATTAATGTCCAAAAGAAGAACGAACTCCTAAATCACTCATGATCACTATAATAGTCCCTACGTAATTGAATAAAATATAGGCACTTAGACGTAATACATAATACGGCTATGTATGTAACAAGTGAAAGTAGATTACATACTCTAATTAAGCACTAATCTATCGTACATTTATTTATTTATTTTTTATTTATTACAAGGTACGCTTACAGACTACTGTCATCACATGATAAAAAACATTTGAGGCAGATTTACAAGTTCAGACAGTTATCCAAATTTAGCACACATCATGACAAAAGTAAACATTAAGTATAATTAATTCTCTTATATCAAAGCAAGGAAATTAAGTTAAACTTAAGGAAAAGCACTTATGATACGCGTATCATAAGTGCTTTCTTGTACTGGGAGAATGCACCGTGAAATACATCCACATCCTCCACCCGATTCAACTCATTGAATGTACGACACATCCTAACCAGAGGGTTATAGAATGAGGTATTATTTTTGTAGGCCTGAATCAGAAACACATTTGGACAGCGTGACTTGTGTCTTATGTTAATAGGTACAGCAGACAACAAGCATAGGGCATCAATAACAGAGTGAATAATCTTGTGGAGGCAAAGGAGATCATATCTTTTGCGGCGGGCCTGAAGTGAAATCACACCAAACTCCGCCAATCTCTCACTATAGTCCCGCAATGATCTACCATAGTTAAATTTGCGGGTGACGTACTTCAAGCAACGTCGCTGCACGCTCTCTATGGCATCTGTATGAACACTATAGAAAGGGGACCATACTGGACAACAATATTCAAGACCACTCTGAACCAGACTTGAAAAAAGAGTCAATAAACTCTGTTTTCTTTTAAAATTTTTGGTTGATCTGATGATAAAGCCCAGTAGTCTGCGGGCTCTATTTACTATATGTGAGTAGTGAAGGCGGAATGTCAGTTGCTCATCAAAAAGCACTCCTAAATCCTTAACGGAAGTCTTTCTCTCCAAAGCTTGACCTTCCACAAGATATTCATTGTTAGTTATTTTTTATTTAAATATATTTATTTTACAAATTTATACTATCAGTTCCAGTGTAAAAGTTGCCAAAAAACCTTTCCAGGTTTGTCCTGACAACAGGCAGAAATTCACCACCGGGCACAATTATTAGAAACTCATATCATAAAATAGGTAAGTACTTATATAAAACAATAACCCTCGGCCTACAGACGACACAGTTAGAAGAACATCAATATTAATTAAAATAGGCGGGTAGATGGAAAAAATATTGCTGGTTAAAGAACATAAACTTGCGTTACTATGGAACGATTGTGCTGCAGTACAATATAAACGAGTATGGCCAGTGTAGTATAGCAATTATAGTTATACCATAGGATACGCATACAGCATGCTCCAAACAAAAGCTTAGTTTTTATCAAGCAGATTAGTATACTAATGATGTAATTACATTTTAGATATAATATCCGAACTAAAAATACACATACATATATTTGCACACCATATAGTACACACACGTACCTACCATAAATACATACAAACACATACACACAAATACATAGATACTTGTATAAAATAATCATAAACCTACCTGTAATATAATATACATAATATACATACCATATACACACCTTCGGCACTCAAACGTAATGTCTAATATGGATATTGACTTCTGATATTTTGTATATAATAATTTTTTAGTTTTCGTTTGGAGTTCTTTTGGTTCAGTGATTCCCTTAAGAGTACGGGTAATTCGTTGTACAGCCTTGGGATTATATACTCATTAGTTCGTCTACCATAAAAATTTGTACTTCTGGACTTTGTGACCACATTTTTCTTGGTAATTTGTCTGGTCCGAATGTTGCCTTCCATTGGAAAAAGAAATTGTTGAGGGCTTAGAAATTGTTCACTAAGCAAAGCACATTCTACATATTCGTGTACTGGTATAACGTCGCAATATCCAAATAGTCCTCGGTCTTCATATGTTTCCTTTACTTTTCTAGGTACAATTGTTTTTAATAGTCTAATTTGAAGATCATAGATTTTGTCCAAATGTGTTTTAAAGGTGCGACCGTAGCTTGTGATACCATAATTAATTACGGACTCAGCCAACGCAATATACAAGGTCCGCAGTACTTTAAATGGTAACCTGTACTTGAGTAGGTATAACTTTGCTAACAAAGCTCGTAACCTATCGCATACCTTTTCTACATGTGGTGTCCAGTTGAATCTGTCGTCCACTATCATCCCCAGGTAAGTGGCTTGCTTGACTTGCTTGATGCGCGAGCAATCCCCCGCGCACCCTGCTCCATAATAACGATGTAGACAAGTATGGTTGTGAGCTACCAGTTCAAAATTAGTAGGGCATCGAGTGTTGTGAGCTGATCTGACGTGAAGAACTTGAGTCTTTTCGGCATTTAGCACCAGGCCAGCATCGTGCGATCACATATTTAGCGCAGTAAAGTCACCTTGGAGCTTTTGCAGTGCAGCATCTAGGCTTTTATCCGCTGCAATTAGGCACGTGTCATCCGCAAATTGATATATTTGGCATTCGTTTATGACATTCTTTGCATCATTTACGTAAGTCAGGTAATGTAGTGGACCAAGCACTGAGCCTTGCGCCGTGCCCAACGACACATTCACCCTATTACTGGTGGCATCACCCACCCTGACCTTGTAGCTTCTACCCTGTAGATAGTTTTCACACCAGCCGAGCAGTGGACCGCGGATTCCAGTAGCATCAAGTCTTACAAGTAATTGGTCATGTCTTAGTGTATCAAAAGCCTTACTGTAGTCGATGAAAAGAAGCAGGACGTGTTTTCTTTCATCTAGGTGAGTATTTATTACATCGGTAAATTCTGTAAGTAGTAGACTTGTACTTTTGTTAGGCCTAAAACCGAATTGTGTGTTAGTTAGGATGTTATTTTGTTCATAGTAATTATATACTTCGCCAGCCACGTATTTTTCGACTATCTTATCTATAATTGGAAGCAGGGTAATGGGTCGGTAATTGGTGTACTTGTCCTTTAGACCTTTTTTATATATTGGCCTGACTAGGCCGCCTTTAAGTCTATCTGGGTAGATCCCTTGTTGGATACTAGTATTTATTAGGTTTGCTATCGCCGTTATGATTTCAGTAACGATTTTTTTTATGTCCAATGCACGTATCTTATCTATTCCTGGTGCTTTTTGGGGTTGTAACGTCTTTATTATTTTATATATCTCTTCTTCTTATTCTCGTCTTCCTTTCTTGCCTTTTTAAAGACTATACTTTTATCAACAGCTACTAGATATTTTTCTTGTTTTAAAAGTGGCTTGTTGCATTTAGGCACAATATCGTTAACGTTATTTTGAAACTCCGCTGCAAAGTTATTAGCTATTATCTTATCACTGTTTGAAGCCTTACTGAAAGCTTGATGTATAACATCTTCAACGGTTCTACTTATTTTACCCATGAGGTTATTAATTATTGCCCATGACTTGCGTGGATCATTTTTGCTGTGTGAAATTTTGTCAACAATATATTTATTACGTGATTTTTCTATTAGTTTGTGGCTTTTATTTCGTTTTTTATTATATTCAAGTCGAAGTACTCTATTTGTAGGGTCTTTAAGGCATTTAATGTAGTGTTTATCTGTTTCTGTGCATCTAGCTATTAGTTTATTATTAATCCACTTAGTTTGATTTCGCTTGGATGTAGTGCTAACTAGTTTGACGCGTGTTGAACATTTATAGGCTTCATCAAATTTGCTCTGTATAAAATTATATATTTGAATCGGACAATGCATACTGTTCGTTTGATTCCAGTCTACTTTATTTAACTCATTGTCTAATAAAGTATTATCTATAGAAAATATTTTTTTTGGAGCATGCTGTATCTGTCGTACACCCGAGAGCGTAGCAATGGTCATACGATGATCGGCTAGTACAGTACCAAGCGCTGCCGAGTGAATGTCTCCTGTGCAATAGTGAATAAAAATATGGTCGATACAAGACTTAGTCACAGAGCCTTTTAATGTTTCGATTCTTGTGTAATCTGAAATAGCGCACTGGAGGCCTTCACTGGACAGTAGGTTAATGTAGCGGTCTGTTATTATGTTTTTATCTTTTAGGTCCAGATTTAAATCACCTAACAGGATGCAATTCTCGTTAGGGCAGTGCTTATTAAGTAACCGTGGGAGTTCGGTTTTAAGAAATAAGTGTTTACTCTTATCTGGTAGTTACATTACGTCTTCTAGTGAAAGAAATATAACAGCACTTCTTCACGTTAAGATTCATTTTGTTGAATGAGCACCACTCAGAGACCATTTTCAAGTCACCCTGAAGGGCTACTCCATTTTTATGATCTCTAACATCTGCGAAAATTTTGAGATCGTCGGCGTAGAGAAGGGAGGGGCAGGATAATCGGCTGACAAGGTCATTTATAAATATAACAAAAAGAAGTGGCCCTAGGTGTGATCCCAACGGAACCCCGGATGAAGCCGATATGGACGAAGATGAATAGCCCTTCACGGTGACAAACTGACTACGGTTACCCAGGTAAGAGGTGACCCACCTTAGCAAAGAACCATTAACGCCGTAATGTTTAAGTTTAAGGCTTAGTAGATGGTGACTGACTTTATTGAAGGCCTTACTGAAATCTAGGTATATAGCGTCAACCTGACCTCCAGTGGCAAACAACTGACAAAGATAATTTTAAACACCAACAAATTACTCAAGATCTCTTTTGACAAAACCGTGCTGTTTCTCTGATACATAGTTACGGAGATGATGATAAAGGGTGAAGTATACCAGAGTTTCGAATAATTTGGCCAGACAAGACAAGATACTTATCGGCCTATAATTAGCACACTGTGCTTTGTCACCCGACTTAAATATAGGAACAATATGTGCCACCTTCCAACGCATAGGAAAGATTCCAGACTGTAAAGATTTATTAAAAATATAAGACAGTGGGAGAGATAGTTCCTCACAACACTTCTTTATAAACACCGGCGGGATTCCATCTGGACCCGCTCCCTTTCGTACATCCAACTGCTTTATTTTTGAGCAGATATCCTGTTGGTTGATCAAGACCTGGTACAGAAACAAGTTTCCAACCTCAGGCATATTATGGAGAACGGAGGATTGTCCATCAGGAAGACCGTCGTAGACTGATCCGAAGTATTCAGCGAACAGTTCGCAGATACATTGTCCATTAGAACAACTTTTACTGTTGCATCATTGTAAGGGGTATTGTAGAACCACCCTTCCTGTCTTTAACATATCGCCAGAACATCTTAGGATCGTCACTCAAGGACTCCTCCACGGAAGTTAAAAAGGTTCTATAACAGTCTGTGATAAGAGCCTTACACCTGCTACGAAGTAGAGAAAATGTATCATAATCCCTAGGATTAGAATTTTTTTTAAAACGCTTGTGGAACTTATTTTTCTCCTTAATACGGCTTAGGCGCTGATAGTGTATCAGCGCCTGGCTGTACCGGAGTGGGTATCTGTCAGAAGCTAAGTTTCTTACAAGAGGTGTGCTTTTTGAAATTATCTCATTTAATATATTATAAAAAGAATCCAAACATTCGTTGACGTCCGCTGGTGAGAGTAAAACTTCCCAGTCCACGCAACTCAACTCAGATTTCACATTGACATACTGACATTTGTTGAAGTTATAACGGGCATTAAATTTGGGTTTAGTTACCCTAACACTACCATATGTGACTTCAATCTGATTCGCCAAATGATGCTTATCTGAGTGGCATAAGGGTTCGGTCTGCTGTACAGTGACCAAATTGTGATGTAAAGTAGTCAACACAAGGTCCAAATATCGGTTATTTATGTTAGGAATATCGTTGCATTGAATCAAGCTACAGACGTCCATCGTTTCTATAAGTAAATTAGCCTTACGATCAAGTGGATTTGTTGGTAGGGTGATGGCAGAGTTAAGTTTGCACTATTGAAATCGTCCAGCACAAGAAAGTCGCCACCAACAGCAGAGCTGAGTATTATATTTTATGTATTATAATGAAATGCTTCCACATCCTTCAAAGGTAAATCAGGTGGTAAATAGCAAAGACAAATATGTAAAGACGTATCGTCCCGTTTACCGGATGGTATGGTGAGCCAGATGTCCTCAACTCTACCTTCCCAAGCCGTCTGACGGACAACACTTATATTATTTTTCACAGCAACATAGACACCTCCACCCTCCTGCTTATGGGAGCATGCACTCTCGCGATCACGCCTTTGAACGATATACCTATTATCTATAGTCTCGCAATCGAAAACGCTACTGTCAATATTTGTCCCAGTCAGACAGACAATATCATAATCAGCATTTAAGAGATTGAAGTAAATACTCGTAGTATCAAGCTTAGATCTAGCCCTACCCAAATTTTGATAAAAGATATTATACATTGTTAATGGAAACTATAAACTAAACAACAAGGGCCAAATAAAGTAAGTAATATAAAGTTTGTCTCTTTTAACTATTAACAACAAACTTACAACTTTTCGAGAACATTAGAATCTAGGATTCCTAATAGGAAAGGCTTTAGTATTGTCATCTTTACGTATATAGATTTGACCATATTTTATCCATACATATTTAAAACCACGATCCTTGGCAAACTTTCTCACTGCAGCATGTAAGCTCTTTTGTTCCGGACTCAGATGCTCCGTGACGAAAACTCTACAGGTGCCACCCGGAATTTCAAGGTCCGAAGACGTTAAACCACGTTCAGGGTGAGCTTTGTTGTACCTATGTGTCCCCGAAAGAACTAGATCCCTGATCATTGGTGTTGAGAACGTAACCACTATGTTTCGTGGCCTACTGGAGGAGGCATCAAATTTTGCAACTCTGCGACATGCGCTAATATTGCCGTCAGCTATAGGAACCTTCACCACGTCACACAGTTTCTTCAACAACAGCAAGAAGTTCTCGTGTTTGGGTTCAGGCACTGCTTGTATTTCAATATTGTAGCCTCGTGACACTTTCTCCATCCCCGCGAGACGTGAATTAAGTTTTGCTATTTCCGATTGTAGCCTATGATTTTCCGACTCCAAAACCTTTATGTTGCTAGCGGTATTCTGAATGACAGACCGCAGCTCCTGCTGTTCCTGGCAAATAAAATCTGTGGTAACACTTAAATCATCGTTAATATCTTTAATAGCATTTTCTATTTCGCTTGCTACCATTTCCTTGACATCATTACGTAAGGCTTTACGGAAGCTCTCCATAAATACTGTCAGACTTGAGTTGAGCTTCTGATCCAGAAGTGCACCTATCCCCTCCATAGTCATCACGTCAGCAGTGTCTGTAACGGAGTTGGACTTTGACACTTGCACAGCGGATGCGGCAGCATTAGAGCACTCAGGTGAAATCACATCACAGGAAATGTTCAAAGACTCGTTGCCAGGTGGTACTGAATGGCTTCCGCGCACTGGTGTATTATCGGAGGTCCGAGTTCGCCTTGTAACGTTATTACACGAGGGGCAAGACCAGTTCCATGTTTGCTCCTTTTTAAGAGTAGAAAATTGAATCTCATTAATATTAAGACGTTGGTAATGGTACTTACCAAGACACAACCGACATATCAATGCTTCTTTGCCAACGAGGGCCGTATTACAGGCGTTACAAATCATGTTTACAGTAAATCGCCACTTACTTTGCAGACAAGTGCAACTACATGCAAGTTTATTTTATTATGTCCCGAAAGGTCCTGTGTCAAAGACAAATGTCCGCCTCACTCGCCAGTCTATTTTAGTGTGTCCCAAAACACTCCTGTGTGAAAGGCCCGGTGACACTATAATGGCCAAAATGTCCGCTTCACTCGCCAGTTAACAACCACACGCAAATTGATGTATGTGGGTAGCACGAAAAAAAATGTCTGACGTTTTAATGTATTTCGACATATATGTCCATCGAAAGAACAGGATCCAGGAAACCCCCTACACCATCCCACTCGCGGTATCACTGTGCACAAGATGATATATGATACTTGTGAAAACTATTGCTTTAAACTTATTTCCAGACAAAATACAACGGTCGAACATTACGTGAACACAAACTTTTTTTTTTTTAAAGAGAGTTAAACGGACGATACCCTTGTCACGGTGCGGGGTGCAACGTACCAGGAGGCAGCACTCAAGGTCACGACGGGTGTTGCTCAAGTCGTGGGTCGAATACGGCGGCTGGGACTGGAGGTGGCCTTGCACAAGTCCGAGGTTCTGTGTTTTCACAGACCTCGGAACGGTCCACCTGAAGGTTCCAGCATAAATGTGGGAGGCGTTAGCATCGGCATCAAGCCCTCGATGAAGTATCTAGGGATCGTACTTGATAGCCGATGGAACTTCGGACCACATTTGGCGCAATCTGTTATGAGTTACTGTATCTCTGTCTGGGGTGGGGCCTCAAAAACTAAATTTCTTGAGGCAGAAAGGGCCCAGAGAAGCTTGTTAAAGACAATGTTTTTTAAACCTTTTAGATTTCCTACGGACGAACTATACCTAAGCCATAACATACTGTCATTAAGAAAACTTTATATTGTCAACTCAGTACTTAAACTACATAAAAAATTACCGTATGTGTATAAAGTTCAAACTGGTAGAAGGATATCTAAAGTAGCCGCTACTCCTTCTTGTAGAACTCTATTTGCCAGGCGACAATTTACTGCACATTCTGCCTACCTTTATAATAAGTTTCACAGCAAATTTACAATATATAACATGCAATTCCGTACATGTAAACAAACCCTTGTTCAGGAACTTGAGTCGCTTGGGTACAACGAAACTGAGAACTTATTATTTAAATGCGAATGTTAGTTCAAGGTTGTGCAACTCATTCTTGTGGTATTTGGAACTGGTTTTTAGTTTAGTGCTCGTATGTACTTACGAGCATTGCATTGGAAACTAGTTTCAAATAAGAACATAATCTACACAAACTACGAAACACACACACTCACGTAACACACTGTTCCATATAAACTCACCGTCACTTGCACTCATATCTATAGGTGCCTTCTCACATAGGTACACACACAAATACACATATACTCACCCTCACACACATACACACATACACAACACACATACACAAACACATATATGCAGATGATCACGCCAGTACTATTCCTATTTCTTTCACTCATTTTCTACCTCTGTCAATTTAGTTAATTACATAAAATTAGTTTAAATAATGTAGTTACCTATAATACTACACCTTCACTATATAGTCCTAAGGAGGAGCGGAACCACCCAACACAAGCATTACCAATGCTTCCTGGGTTGTTCCGGCAACTAATTAATTTTGTAAATGAAAAGTTAAAGAAATAAACTATTTATTATTTATTATTATTTATTATTTATTATAAACTATTTATTACATTTCCGAAGTTTGGTCCCCAAGGTGACACAGGCATCGGTTGCGCTTTCGCGACTGATGCCCAACCTTGGGACCCAACGCTTCCTGCAGGAGACTGTACCTGGGGATCGTACGGAGTATGGCCCTATACGGGGCTCCCGTATGGGCGGCGCGGTTGACGGCCAACAACTCAACGCTCCTTAACAGACCGTTGAGGACCTTGGCCTTCAAAACAATAAGGGACTACCGCGCTATCTCCGGAGAGGCTGCATGTCTCCTAGCCGGGACCCCTCCATGGGACCTGGAAGCGAGAGCCCTTGCGTCATTGTTCCAATGGCGCAAGGAGGCGCTGGAGCGGGACCACAGGCCTGCGTCTCGAGAAATCGATGACCAGCGGTCCCAACGCCGCCAGGATCTCATGGAGTCATGGAGGGTGCGACTTGAGCAACCCAAGTGGGGTACCACCATCATCGCGGCGGTGAGACCGATCATGGACGATTGGCTGCAGAGGCAGCATGGTGACCTCATGTACCGTGCGACACAGATCGTTACCGGGCATGGATGCTTCGGTAGCTATTTGTTTCGCATCCGTCGTGAGGTCACACCCCGGTGTCAACACTGCGAGGTTTCCGACGACGACACCGCACTCCACACGTTGGTGGAGTGCTCAGCGTGGGCAAGTCAGCGCCGGGACCTCGTAGTGGGTCTGGGCGTGGATACCCTCTCGCTGGAGACCATGCTTCAAGCTATGGTCTCCAGCGGGAGTAGGTGGAAAGCGGCTGTGTCCTTCTGCGAGCAAGTCGAGCTCGCGAAGGAGGCGGCCGAGAGGGAGAGGGAGCGTACCCTCCCCGCCGAGTTCCGTAGTCAGCGGCGAGGGTGCCGCAGGCACTACTACGCCCAAGACCATCGACCTCCATGATCAGGGCCTGAGGACGGCAGGATCGTCACCCGTCGTCCTTACAGAAGCAGGCTAGAAGGGTTGCGTGCTGCGGGGCCTTTGCCCCATACCAGATTCACTCACTGACGCGGGATAAAACCCTACCCCAACGAAGGCCGTGGGCCGCGGAACTAAAAAAAATAAAAAAAATAAAGAGATTTAAACGTGGTGCTATCTCGTGACCACGATTGGTAAGTACAATCAAACCAAAACGATCTGGAAGCTATAACGTATCGTAATATAAAAAAATATCAGTTGTACATCTTTATAAAAAAAAATTAAACGCCGTGCGTATGTCTTGCTAAAACTCTGCGGATTTTAGACTTGGAACATTCGTGGAGGTTCAGGGAAGGTTTAAAAGGGCGGTACGAAGTTCGGTAGTCCGAGACGCCCAGGACTTTAATAGGCTGTGCCATAGCGGCTGGCACGTAAGATTTTGTTGCCGTTCATCAGCATTTCATAGCAAGGCAACGGGTTTCAAATCTTTTTTCAAAATTACAATATAGCTTTTTATTAAATTCATTCGGCCATTTTGGACTTAACCCATTATAAATGTGCCCGGTGACGGCAATAGGCTTGTCCCCTATTACGTGGGACTAAAAATACTGGCAAGTTGTGGGTGTATGCACCTCGGCCTACCCCTTATATAGGTGTGATATGTGTGTGTGGGTGTGTGTACGAAGTTCGCCAGGACAGCTAGTTAGTTTTATATTTTTAGTTTTAATAACTTTCCAGTTTTAAGTAGTATTGATATGACAGAAGTCTCACGACGCAATTGAAGATATAGTTTGAATTCCTCAACTACGAGTATGAATTTACAACATTTGTCAATACAACGCGAACTGGTCTGTATCCATGTCAGATTAGTTCCATTCATCATAATTTTAACCGAACCATTCCAGACAGCGATAACTGGAAACATGTCGGATTGTGGGTATATTGTACATGATATAATATTTTTGTGAGTTGGCAGCCCTGTCGGGATTAGAGTGCTCGCGGGCATGATAGGGTGGTGGTGTTTTTAGAATAATATTGTATAGAAATGACATCTGATCTGTGTAAATGGATATCTGTACTCGTATAATATTATGAACGTGTACAAACAGAAAGGGAAATGTTTTACATTAAACATAGTCGATGTTAGGTATTCCGCTGTAATTTTGCATTATAGCGGTTAAAACTTTATCAAATCGGATAAATAACATTTAGGTTAACTAGTTACTAGTTGATCGCCGCGGCTCCGCCCGCGTGATATAGCTTTCTCGACACCGGTTCGTAATTAGTACGATTAGTTATTATTACACAACCAAAGACATGTATTTTGGGCAAAATTGTTACATTTTGTCGCTATGCAGCGATGCGCTATCGGTATTATAAATTGTCTGGAGGTAACGGGAAACATTGAGCCGGTAGCTCAGCGCTGAACAATTGTTTCCTTGGCCGCGTTCTACCGTATTTACCACGGTGAGTGTTCTGAAGAGCTCTTCAACCTGATCCCACCCCTTCTGATCCCGAACAACCCGTGCCGGGCAGAGATGCCACTTTCACACTGTCGAAAACATATTCACGAGAACCGAACGTTTTAAACGTTCGTTTCTCTGCCAAACACCACCGAAACACGTGCGCAGGCCGGGCGGATAGTGGGCAGGATAGTGGCCTGGACACTATCCAGGAACGCCCTGCCTGCGCACGTATTTCTTCCTACATATAACCCTGGGTTCATTAAGCGGGGCGTGAAGAGGCACATCTCTAGGTCGCCAAGTTGTGGATTACGCTCTATAGTATTGTGCATTGTGAGAGTCACCCACAATCGCTAGACGTCGTCGCGACTTACCATCAGGCGAGTGGCGTCAATTTGGCGTACTTAATATAAAAAAAAACAACAACAAACAAATACACACAAATACAAATTTTAATAAGACAATTTATACACTTATACACTCCAAGACACGCCGAAGCGACAGAAGTTCGATAAGTTCGAGATAGAGTTATCGACACAAAGCGACAACAAGGCCACCACTGCCCAGGCCAGACCACTTGGGCCCAGCGCTGGTACTTACCATGCAAATGGTTAAACAACAAACGGCCTGTGCGATACAGAGCTAAGACTACCACTCGACTTAACTATGAGCCAAGCAAGGATCAATAACATACAACAACATAATATCTTAAGTCTCTATCCCCGAGAGGGTAGACAGGTGCGTTTATTACGAGTATATACATTTCGCTAGTCACTGCCCACAATGACTGTCACGCGAGCCTATTGTCATTTCCTTTGGAACCTAAAATCATTTGATTAAAGACCAAATGCCATAATGACATTATACTTGGTAATATTTTGCCAATTTGACGAAATAAAAATATGCGTATTAAAATCATTCGAAATATTGCAATGGTATAAAAAAAGGTGGCTAAAATTTGTTTGGGTAATGAAATTTTGTCAAAATCTTTTCAGCAAAACGGCAGGCACCCGGCTTACGGTGTGTTTCAGGGTGTTATATCTATAATTATATTCTGTGTATTTCGATATATGTTTAACAGATATCTTATATAACTATATAACGTATATTAGCTTATTTGGGGCTAACTAGCGACGTATAAAACATTAGTTTATTTATTTACGTTGACCCTAAATATACTGAATTATTTCCAAAGAGTTTCATAAATTTTCTTTTAAAATGTTAACTTAGTTTGTGCACCATTAAATACTTGATAATGAGGCACTCGGCTATAATCATCTCGGCGGCAACCAGTGGAAATTATAATTAAAAAGTTTTTTATTTAATTATATCTGAACATTTTTGCATAAAACCTGTTCGGGGTTCATTTGTGAGCGTCACGTCACGTGACGTCACGTCACTCTACTCGATGATAATATTATTATCTTTTATGGAGGTTTTGATGGTAAGTTATTTATAAGTTTTTAAGAAAATTAAAAACGTAAAAGTTTGTTAAGATGGGACCCGTTCTATCTTGGTAACTGATTCCTATGGGAATTTAGAATGACAAAACTGTACGACCCAGGTTGTACGCATCGCTGCTACAAGTGCTACGCAAGTCTAAGAAATATTGTAGACAGCGCTACGAAGTCGTTATTCCGTGTTGACCGAATAGCAAGTGGTTAGATACGGGTTATTATTATTTATGATAACCTCTTCATACATTTTACACGCCCGTTAACGATTAGCTCTCCGTACCGTTGATCTACCATCAGACAGTTAAAAAATATATTTTATTCCCTACTATCGTCACTCATTCACAATGTTGGTGCTCAATTATAAAGTATAATCAGAGAGTACACATGAACACTCATGTCGCGTGAATAAACTGTTGTTGTAAGAGAGGAGGCCCAACAATAAGAGGCGGTTGTGTGTAATGTTATGTAGATAATGAATGTGAGAGCAGAAGGTAGATACAGCTCGCGGCAACAAACGGGTCTGATATAAATGTGTAATAGTTTACTTCATTTGTCCCTCGTAAAAGACTTCGTAAAAGACCTCGTAAAGGACTATGCCAATTTTCGCCCAACCTATTAGGTATACAGGGTGTTACAAAAGGGTTATCAACCCGAAGCCAGCATCATCAGCTGGTCGACCATAAACCGTTTCGATATATGGTGACCGCCAAAGAAGAAAAAAAAAGTTCATCAAATATTTAAAAAGATATTTTAAATCAAAACAAACGTGTCCCAACGCTACGGTTTAACGTAACTACAACTAGACAATGAGCGCGTGGTACGTATGTTTCCCCAGAACCTCGTCGGTGGTTCGACAGGTGCACCACATGCAAGTGATAATCTCTGTCCCCAATTTTAGAAAAATCTTACCTGTTTACAGGAAAGGTTAATTTCTTGTGTAACAGAGCTAAATGCGGCTTCGACTCGACTGCGTATACAGTATTTTTAGGTATCAAAACTCATGGTAGGTACAACTCCCGGGCAGCGCTCAAATTTCCTTCTGATGCTCCTACACAAAGCATCATCTCGTAATACTCTTCATTACTCAGAGTCATTACTACACAACACAATCACTATCACACACAACTTGACACAACTCACAAATTAACACACTAAACAATTATTTAGCTACCTCACTGCACAAAGCAAAGAATGCAACTGAACTGACCTGTGACCTTGCTAAATGATTTTAAATAAAATTCTAGGAAACTTCGTGACTCGACCGAGCGCTTCGTATTCGTTCGGGCGGCATCGATTGATGCGAAACAGAGACAAAATGTTCCTACCAGGAGTGAGACGGAAGGCTTTTCACAGACGCGCATTATTTGTACCTATTATTTGTTCCTATTTTGAAGTCGATGACCGAAGCAGCTGATTTTAGCTAGTGTTGTTTAAACAAGTGTGTATTTTATTCAGTAATAATGTTTTTTTTATGAACTTTTTTTTTCTTGTCTAGCGGTCGCGACATATCGAAACGGGTTCTGGTCGACCAGCTGATGGTGCTGGCTTCGGGTTGATATAACCCTTACGTAACACCTGGTATAGCCTCCAGTAGGTAAAAGTGAATAAAACTTCATCCAAATGTTTGTCTTTGAGAATATTATCATTAATTATATATTTTCCCTTTGTTACAATTTAGGTGTAGATAACAAAGTGTCCATGAGCCAGCGACGGAAGCTATTACTTGGAAGGCAACACAATCTTACGTACCAGCCGCTATGGCACCGCCAATTAAAGTCCTGGGCGCCTCGGACTCGATATGATTATGATACAGTGAATATTTTAAGTGAATTCCTTGTAACTGTTTGCAAAGTTATTCTTGTATTCACAACTAGCAACCCGTAGCGCAAACTGCGCAAGTAATAATTTCTCTGAATGAAACATACACACAAATAAACTTTTTGTCAAATTTCTAATCTTATCGCACCACTTGAGACCACGACCTTTCCAACGGTGTGCCACACTTGACTGTGCGACTCTTAGTTTAGGAGGAGAAGCGGCTTCACTGGCGTATTATATAAATAGATATGTTCACCGTCACCGTTAATGTCTCACGTGGTAGTGCATCACTTGTCCGCTGCGAGGCGCTGACGTCGCCTGTCACACGCGCTGAGTTATTGCTCAATTACTCCCTCGCCTCGCCTCGAGTCTCCTCCCGTGTACGACGTGAGTGTACACGGCGCGGCGCGCTCGCACGCGATAAATCTAGCAGAAAATCCGTTTCTAAACAGTAATCTATTACGTCACGTGCGCGTGGGAAGTAACCCTTCGATATATGATACGTATTAGACCCGACCGAGTCTTTCCTTGCCCGTTACCCGACAGTTACTTCCTCGTTACTCGACTGTCGAAGGTGATAATGCAAATATGCTGCAGACATGAGGCCTTAGGGTTAAGGCACGGTTACAAGGAATTGTTGGATTGAAGCTATGAAGTTTCGTAATCTATAGATTCATGTTCGATTTATTTCACAAACTTAGTTTGCTATAAGAATTTAATAAACCATAATAAACTTGTTACGAACTCCTTAGTATAGTTTGTAATGTTTTTAATTTTAGAATGTCATGTTTTGATAGTAAAAAATATAGAATATTAATAGACGTAAGATTTTGATACAATGGTGTGACCAGGGTGGCAGGGTGGCAGGGTGTGGCGTTAAACTAAAGTTCCATAATTTCGCATTATTATTTAATAATATTAAAACTAGAACAAAAACCTGACGCGACCTACATGTCATTCACAATAATACTATTATATTTATAGGATAGATTTGATTGTTTGTTTATTTGTTTGCATTGACAAGGCTCCGTAACTGCTGCACTGTTTTTGAAATTCCTACATTATCCCAAAGTAACATAGACTACTTTTTATACCAGTAATGTGTTCCCACGGGAATTGGGAACAAGATAACAATATCTTGCGGAGCCGCACAACTAACGCATCAACTAGTCGTATATACGTAGTATGGCGACTGTGGCAATATAACACTGTACTTCTAAAGTTTAAATAGGTACCTACATAGTATTTCTGAAGAAATTATAAAATTCAAACTTAAATTATTTTACCTGTATTATGACAATAGCACATAACTTACATGTTCTGCTGCAGCTATCCACCGCCGCCGCCGCCGCCCCGCCGCCTCTATCAAAGCGCTCACAATATTAGATAGTGCTACATTATTTGCATATAAATGATATTTGAACACAGGACGAGCTGTTTTCATAAAATATAATATTACAATACAAGGTAACGTTTCATTTATATAATATTATCGTTTTTACGACTTTAACCACTGGTTATTGTTCGCTCGAGGTTGTGTTAATGTATATAAATGATAACTATTGACGTGCGAAACGCTCGTTTGTGTAATCATAAATCCCTGTAGAGAAACAATATACATTTTAAAACTGCAATAATATGTAAAGTGCCCAACAGCGCGCGGGTGGTGTTCGAGGCGCGCGACATCACTCGCGTATAGCAGTGAGGCGCGCGACAACACCCACGTATAGCAGTGAGGCGCGCGACATCACTCACGTATATCAGTGAGGCGCGCGACATCACCCACGTATAGCAGTGAGGCGCGCGACATCACTCACGTATAGCAGTGAGGCGCGCGACATCACCCACGTATAGCAGTGAGGCGCGCGACATCACTCACGTATAGCAGTGAGGCGCGCGACATCACCCACGTATAGCAGTGAGGCGCGCGACATCACCCGCGTATAGCAGTGAGGCGCGCGACATCACCCACGTATAGCAGTGAGGCGCGCGACATCACTCACGCTATTGCATTTCCGTCTCACACATTTATTTATACTGGGACTTTAGCTACCACGTGTAAATCAAAATTGATTGAAATCATGCATTAACTACTCGGAACCTACTTGAGCAAGTTTTTACATATTAAAATGATACGAACTGTACACTTACGTCGCACACGATACTTTCACTTATCGCTGTATTTAATACTCTCTACTGTATTTAATATCTGTGAAAGTTACATGAAACTCCTTTCAGTCGTTTTTGGCTTGTAAACCAAAAACTGTCATCTATCCACTGGTGTACTAATTGCTAGACAAACACGACCCGAGGTTATGTTTTATATCTGGTGATATGTATTACTGTTGTACCTATTTATTATGAGATTAAAATATCAAAATTCATAGCAACTGCTATAATAACCTCGAAAATAAATTGCACCGCGTTGATACGTACGAGTAGATTATAGGAATAATTCATATCAGCGTGAGCTGAGCTGTGCTGAGTTGAGTGTGTTTGGCATAAAGCGGTTTTGAGTCGCATGAATATTTAACAAAACGCGACCCTTGGGCGCCTCTCTTCTCTAATGAAAACAAACCCCATAATAGATATTTTAGGATTATTTTATTTTGTTAGTTCCGGGCAGTGTCCGGTCCGGTCGGGTTTGTGGTGGTGTACCTAAATAAACTAGGAGGAGGGACGTCTTAGTTCGCAGAATACAAGCAATTTTCTACTCGTATGTTAATTCAATAAATTAACTGTAAAGTCGCCCAAAACTTAATTTATCTCTCTGCAAACTAACATAAAACCCTAAACTAAAACAAAATTTGAAGCCTGGCCTTTGACACAATCACTGACTGTGGACACACATAAGTACCTGGAAGTAGTAACATACAATAAAGTGTAACACTTTACTGCCATATTATCGATTGAGCAAAGCGAATGCAAAGCGCCTAATTAGAAAATGTCACCGCAAAAAGACGTGTGAGTCTACAGAATAAGCGCATAGTTGAGTATCTCAGCAATTCTCAACAACCAGCCACTCGCAAGTGGTTTTTTGTGTCAAATTATAGTTAATTATACAATAATTATTATACTCTTAATACCTGAACTAGTGGACGGAAAACGAAAGAGAAGAATTACAATTTCATACTTAGTTTTCTGATCTGATGATTGAAAACGAAAAGCAGTACTGCTGAATAAATTATTCGCCTTAAATGTCGGCTGTAATGTATATGTATGTTCCTTTTTTAAACTTTCGCGTTTTGTACACATTATAAACTTAAGACTTACGGGTCTTTTACGCGATTATTGAGATATATACATACCTCTTTATTACCCGACGTTTCGGCCCTGTTACAAGAGCCGTGGTCACGGGTGGACTGGACGTCGGGTAATAAAGAGGTATGTATATATCTCAATAATCGCGTAAAAGACCCGTTAGTCTTAAGTTTATAATATATGTATGTTGGCTAGTATGGAGGTCTACACTCGCGGTTACGTGTCGTATATTATAGCGGGACGCAGGTAACTTTCAGTTCACTTACAAATTTTCACTAGCGCCTGATAAATCCCTGCCTCAAATAAAGACATTCCACTTAGATTGCAGCCGCTGGAATGTCGACTCATTGTTGTCCACCACTCTCTCCCCTCCCCCTCCTTCACCCTCACCCCCCGCCTGTCCTGGAGCATACAGAGAGGTGTTGTGGCGAATGACTTAGTGTTCTTGTTGTGGGCGATTGCATTCCTGTGATTGTCCATTCTATCACAGGTGAACGGATTTGGAATTAAATAGAATTAATTCCACTAGTGTGAAGCCTCTGTGTCTACCTGCTTATTCAAGTTCTGATTCAACAAACGAATTATTGTCAAGTCAAGTCACATTAAGATAGCTATTAACAGTATTATTTCACGAGTAATAGTTGAGACTGCTGATATGATAGCTTACGTTGGTCCCAGCTATTGCAGGTTAGGTTCAGATTATGATTATAATTAACGGCAATAGGCTTGCCCCCACAATACACATCTGCCTACCTGGGGATACAGGCGTGATTATCTATATGACTGTGTGAGTACTAAGTAGGTAATAAGAAAGAAATAGTGAAGACAAGGACACAAAAGTGTACGCAAATATCAGTGTTTCGGACAACTCAGCGCCTGAAGCACAGGATACCTAGTTCAGGTGCAAATTACGTTTATTCAACTACCTATTCATAAGACAGCTAGATAGATATATATGTAAATAGGTATTATTATAAAACAATGGGGTAAGATGTTGATTTTTTTTATATAATTGCACTAATTTCGCTAAATATAAGATATTATAAACGAAGGCATTCTCAAGAATGTCTCAAAGAGAACAGCTGTTCTCTTTGAGACAGTCTTGAGAATGCCTCGTGAGTAGGTGAAACATATGTCGATGTTTATAATGTCTTCTATTTAGCGAAATTTGTGCAATTATATAAAAAAGGTATTATTATACCTACATACTTAAGTTATTGATGCACTAACTATAATTTTATTAGCGCACAATTAATATTAAGACTCTAAATAAATAAACTAATGTAAATTTTTTTTTATTGTACAAACATTACGAAATATATTATTATTATATATCGTTTAGTCATTTATACTCTTATTTTATACATTTTTAAATACATTTATAAAAAACAAATACATTTAAAATATAAAAAATAGTGACCCAATAAGTAGCGGAGTAAGACCCAAACTACTGGCGGTGGAGGCTACAGACTGAGCTAACCTAACCTAACAATACAGCACGTGTCGAGGATAACAGCCTTCTGAATCTGACTCTTGATCCAACAATCTAACGAGAGTCTCTTGAGATGTTGATCGAGACTCTTCGCTATTAATCCGTATGCTGAAACGACCACCGGGACAATGATCGTCGAGTCTACGTCTCACATGGCGGTTATCTCGAAGGACAGATCAAGGTATTTACTAAGTTTGTCCTTCTCTGTCTTCACGAGATTTTCGTCATGCGGGACGGCGATATCGACGAGCACTGCCCGATGCTGGGTCCGATCAACCAACACGATATCGGGCCTATTGGCAACAATAGTCCTGTCCGTGATGATTGATCGGTCCCAGTAGAGCAATGCACGACCATTCTCAAGCAAGTACTCGGTGTTAGCAAGATACGAACAACCGGAAATAATATGGCGAAGTGATTCACCAGCACGGTGGCATGCTCGTCAAATGTCGACCGTACCGTCCTTCATAATGTATTTCCGATAGTTGTTCGTCTTGATAACCTCATCTGCAATTGCACAGGCAAAACCTTCAGTTTCCCCAAAGAGGTCCCCAAAACGCAGCCAGTTCACCGATGCGAGCAGGTCTACATCGAGTTCTGTTAAGACTTGGTAGAACCGCCCGTGTAGCTCCTTGCTCTTCCATACGTCCTTACGGACTTCAGTACTTAACACCTTTGGTTTACGCCAGTTCTCGTTAGCCAAGGAAAGAGGTGCAGGCCCTTGTCAACCTTCACAACATCGCAATGAATGTCACACCCGTTCTGTGTAGAAAGTAATCTCTCAGACTGCACACTTCACGGTTGTGGAGGTTCTTGGCATTTAAAAAGCCTCGCGACACAGCCTCACACTTCCGCGGAATGTACAGTCTCATGACAGATGATCGTGGGTGTAACATTCGATGCAATATCAGTTGTTGACGGACTCGCCTATCCAGGGCGTCTAGTTCCGTTTGAGTCCACCTAAGTATGCCAAAGGAGTATAACAATAAAGGTATCACCCAACCGTTGAAAGCCCGCATTTTGTTACCACCGGACAAAGAACTAAAAACTTCCGTAGTTTTTAATAATGTCACTAAATCTTGGTGCTTTAGTGTGAACAGTTTGAGGTCATCCATATACATCAGGTGAGAAATAACCTCACCCCCTCTACGAAACCGATAGCCTAGCCCTGAATCCTTCAGCAATGTGCTAAGTGGATTCAGTGCTAGACAGAACCACAATGGACTCAAACTGTAGGTATTGCTTGTATGTTTATTTTTTGATAATGTAATAGAGTTCTTCAAAAAACCGGCCAAGTGCAAGTCGGGCTAGCGCACAAAGGGTTCCGTACCAAAACGGCAAAAAAATCACGTTTGTTGTGAAGCCCGCTTAAGTATTTATATATTTCTGTTTTTTAGTATTTGTTGTTACAGAGGCAACAGAAATAGATAATCTGTGAAAATTTCAACTTTCTAACTATCACGGTTTATGAGATACAGAACCAAACAGACTGACGGACGGACAACGAAGTCTCAGTAATAGGGTTCCCGTTTGACCCTTTGGGTACAGAACCCTTGTTTATACGAGTAGTAGACGCTTGCATGCTCTTGACACTTAGTGGCAACATTTCCGCCATTCCATATATCATACGTGAAATATAAATAGAAGCAAAAAGTATTGTTACCCGTTTTTCCTCTCATGTCTTTCAATTCGTAACACGGATTTATTTTACATTTGTATAAAGCCAGTTCTATCACGGATCCATATTCCAATATAGAATATTTCCATGATTATCCATCAATCAAAGTGTACGAAAAAATATTTGACTGCTTCTCGGTGATTTTTAATAACAAAATGTTGAAAATATTTCATTAACTAGTTTCTTAACTCGTGGTTCTTTCTAATAAGTCATGGGAAATCTCCATCATTTAATATAAAACGTTCCTATTAGTCAATTCTAAAAAAGCAACTGTAATGAATTGTTGATTATTTAATATTGTTTAACAAATTCAGGTAAACTTAGTTGATATTTTTACCCAATAATTATACTCGACGTGATGTGATTCGATGAATGTATTTAATTATGTAAGTAAGTCAGTTGATTCAAAATGTTATTCACTTATATGAAGTTCGAACAGATTTCGTTCGCTCTAGAATGAAATGAATCTATTTGAATATGTTGTAGTGGGTGGGTGGGTGGTAGGTTTTTAAAAATGGCATTCTATTCGTACATCTCGACAGAGACAGACGTGGAACATAAATAAGTGTAAATTCATATTAAAAGTTATTGTAAATACCTACTTATGAAAGTGATGTAAATATTTGTGAAAGTGATGTGATGAATACACTTTATTCTTATTCTTACTTGATTTCTGCTATCTGTGGAGCAAGCGCTGTAAAAACCCCTACTACCTTACTATATAAACTATCTATATAACTATCTAAACTAAGAAAGAAAGGAAATATATATATATACAGAAGAAAGAAAGACTAAAGACTAAGAAGAAGGAAAACCTAGAATATGGAAGGAATTATATTTAGAATAAACTGAACATGGATTATAAATTTTTGAATTCTGGACGGAGAATCTGAAATACATGGAAAGCTGCATTATAATCGTCTAAAATGATTATACTATTCTATCTGATTAGATGATAGTATATCAACTATATAGTTCCATTTAGAATACCTATAATGTACTTCTAATATGAACTTTTACTGAAGATTGGCCAAAGTGATCGATCGTCTAGTGATTAGTGGTAGGACTCTACGTTGTGTCATAGTAAACCGGATTCTTTTTTGTGATTATGCGCTCAGAACTATAATGTAAGACCTAAATAGTGCTTCTAATTTCAAACCTAAATAAGTGAAGTTAATATCTTATAGTGATTCTAATTTATTTGTTAGACCTAACTAGTGCTTTTAATTTCCTAAACCTAGACAAGTTGTTCTAGTAACTCAGATTGTCCTATCAGTAATAGATGAAAGGTATTTTAGTGTCAATTGTGTACATAACCTAAAAGTGACATTAATATTGATGATAATATTCTAGATTACTGTAATAAATTATTAAATCTTTAACTACAAGTGAGTACCTTTTAAGAATTAGCTTCTGGTAACCCGAGTAGGATTAATATAGGATGAAGGATAAGTAAGTATGGGTTTTATGATTATAGTTAATACATTTGCTTGGCCACAATGGGAAAAGTAGGTATAATAAAACAACCATATTTATTGTAGAGTATTTATTGAATAATTACCTTCACCTATGTAGAATAGCCTTCTTGAAATGTATTATGTAATTGTTATTTACATTCTACGGATAGATCAGAATAAGTACTATAAGGAGTGGGTAAGTTGGGTAGGAGTTCACTCAATATTCCATTGTTGTGCCAAGTAATATCAAGCTAGTCTGACTTGGATATCGGAGTTCTAAACGAACCAGGCTGTTAGAACTACTTAGGTTTCTCTTATAAATTCCAATCTCCTCTGGTGAGACATAGCTCCGAGTAGACTGGAGGATACCCAGGTATGTTATAACCTTGAAAATATGCAAGCGCCAAACGCTTAGTAGACCAAGATTTAATCGATTTCTGAGATGAGCAAATACAGCTACATCTTCATGTATATCAACTGAAGCTTGTTCAGCATACCAGGAAACAATTTAACCCAAGATTAAAATGCTTCCATCTCAAACCATCCGCTATCCAAAATCTTACAAAATTGGAAATTCCTATAATAAAACACATAGGGGGTAGTATTATTCTGATACTATCATTCCATTAGCGGTTTCAATAATAAAGGTATGCGAGATGAATTCAAGAAGGAATTCCCACAGGCTTATGAACCAAGTTACCTCACCTATTACCATGTTTCACCAACTATATAATTTGGTATCACACAGTAAAGGTTACTAATATAAATTAATTTAGTTTATGCCATCCTAGGCGTAGCTCCGACAATGGACTGGTTTTACCAATCATTGCATGAAAGATTTGGCGAAATATAGATACACTCAAGTATGCTAACATAATTTGTTTCAACCTCACCTAGGTGCTTCTGATTACGGACGAGGATTACCAATCATTACAGGAATGATATAGCGAATTGTGGTACACTAAAGTATACAATATAATTTGTTATATTCAACTTCACCTTAGGTGTTTCTGACAACGGACGAGGATTACCAATCATTACAGGAATGATATGGCGAAATGTGGTACACTAAAGTGTATATGTAATTCAGATCAATCCTCCTAATGGTTTATGACTCTGTTCATACACCTCAGGTTATTCGCTGGTTAGTTCAGGGTGGTCAAACAACGGTATGAAGTATAATATGCATGTAGGTAATATACAATATAGATATTAGAATCAGCATTGTAATTATATTCAATTTTGGACAACTTTCCAATTCACAATATTAATTAATTAGGTAGATAGAAAAGAAGGTAGGTAGGTAGGTAGATATGTAATAGGTAGTAAGTATGATAATATGACCATTATATACGGGTAGTTCCTTCCACGCTTCCTACTTCGGTTCAAGACGATCTCATCAGGATTATCTCGTTAAAATTGGCTAAGTAGTGATTATTTAGTCATTACTACACGCGCTAACAGAACTAATTAGAATGGACACTGGAGATTCGATTATGCTGTCACAATCATTGAACTAGAATGTGCCTAGAATGTTGTACGCACTACCAGGACAATATAGAACATTTAAATAACGCTGGATGTCTATAAACTACACTGGATTTATCGCACCTACACATCCTCAATCTGAACAAAATGGACGCTTATCTTACGACAATTACACTGAATCATGAATTTATCCTTACTTTATCGTTTATGTACGCATTCCGAGCCCTTAGACAAAATTTACCATAATTCTACCATATTCATCAGTTTACACGCTAAAACTCTAGAAATCATTCGTCAGTTCGTTGTCCATACGGTGTGACCAATTTCTAAATTATCAAAAATATGTGGGTAAAACTTCATGACATTGGTAAATACATGGAGGGTATTTGGATAAAACAATTCACAAAGATTTTAATAGATGAAAAGATCTGACCTCAAATGACGTCTTCCTCGACTCCTCGTTGCTCTGCAGCTGCATCTTGAATCACTTAAATTAGTGCTAGTCTCATAGCGCGGACTAGTATGTAATGTCGTACACTTATCGCCAAGAGACCAGACTCAATCTCTTTCCCAAATGCAATAGATATAAAATATCTATTCATTTCTATCCCCAGAAGTCTTAGAAGCGATAAATGCTTGAGTAAAATGTGTGTGTATCCCTCTGAATAGAATCTGGCCAGGATTCTAGACCAAGGCGTATAATAAAATAAATACATATATATAATAAATAATTGTAGGGGTAGGTGTATTGTGCAGGTACCTAAGATACTCACATGTCGACGGTCGAAACGCACACTAGATGATACCGACCACTCAGAGAATGAGCAGAGTTACGTTACTGTTGAAAATCCGGCAAACAAAAGAGAAAAGAGAATCCCGCACACCCGTTTTTATAACCTTTTCCTAAACCACCTCCCATATCCGTATCATTCGTTATTTTCCCGTAAACCCATTCTATAACCTAGCAACACCGATCTACACTCTTTCCCACTTCCAACAATTCCAATAACCATTAACTAACTTTAAATCTTAATTATATAATCTAAACATACAGAACCCATTCAAATGTACCTAAATTCTAAATAAAATTAATAAATATAAATAAGTGGTTTAGAATACCTCATTATCTTTCTCTAATAAAATTAATATTTATGAATAAGTGTTTTTGGAATATTCTAGTACGGTCTCTAAAGAATTGTGAAAAGTCCAACGTTATATCAATTAATATACTATTTATCTAAATTTAGTGCCAAGAAATTTCATTCATACATGTATATTATTTCTAACAATAATAACTTGATATAAACCTAACTGATATGTATTTCAACCACTTCTAAGAATATAAGGCTCTATGATGTATTCTAACAATACAATATTGTAACATTTTAATCTGTATTGAAGTTATTAATTTTGGTAATCTGAATTTTCTATCTAAATTAATGTTTATCTGGCTTCTACCTATTATTCTGATATCTACATAGCTTCTACTTATAAGAACTTGTCATTCTTCATCATGGAACACCTCAAATTTGAAGGAACAACTGTAATGAATTGTTAAAATTTTGGTAAATTAATCTTTATTTTATACCACTAAACTCCTAATATTTCCTACTTCCCTGCTATATTCTAGTTTATATGTAGTCTACATTCCTCAGATATGTTAGTACTTCATAATAATTACAGGCATTGGCATAGTTTTAACAGATTGAATTTTCACTAAGTTACTGGACCAATATTTTTAAGTATAATGTGAATTTCTCAATTCATAAGCAAACTCATGTTTATAACTAACAGTGATACCTCATGAACTTATAGGAGTAGAATTTATCTCATTTTTAGCATATTCTTTTGGTTAAATGTGAAATTTTAAGATATTTTTATAGCTTACTTATCCTGAATTTTGAATGTTTGGAATTCAATGTTTCTACTACATAACTTAATTTGTACTTGGCATTCTAATTGAATTTACATAATACATAATATGTATTTGCTTATTTAATAGATACATACATCAATCATAACTTGTATTCAAAATTATACCTAGGGTCTAAGTTTGACTAAATTGACTGTCTTTTCTATTCAATACTTTCATATTTTTGACCATAACTTTATTATTAATTGGAATTTTAATGTTATATTTTGAATGGTAGTCGTAAGTACTGGCACAATCAATATTCTAACATCAATTATTGCCAATCTATCAATAATTTGGAATCCAACATAAACCTTAATTCCCTTCCTAAACTAATATATGCATTTGCAGATTTATGAATTCTACTTCTACATTGGCTGTAAAGTGACAACTAATGAACTAATCACCCCTAAGGTACTGTGTCTTACTTATACTTACGTTTAATAACTAGACATGCTGAAAATAAGTAAATTATTAAAATTTAATAAATTGATTCATTTAAAATTTATAATTAGCGCCATCTAGTGATAATATGATGAAGTAAGTACTACTTACTTAGAGAATATAGTGTATCCGACATTGATTTTAAATGTAACTGTTAATTGCCAGCAGATGGCAGTTATAAATAATTTTTATCATATCAAAATGAGATTTATTCAATTAAGAATGATATTTTTTTAAAGGGGAATTAAAACAATCGAATCTTATTATTCTTTATTTTATGTTTCCATTTTGAAGGTCTTCTTCAAGAAGAATTAGCGTTGCAGACATAAATTTATCATACGGATCTACTCGTGTGAGTAGAGATCCGTTACAGCGCACATCATACTTACCCGGAGGTAGTAAGCATGTTATTTTAACATAATATCTGTGGTGCAACTACGAAGACTCCTTAAAACAGCTTATCGAATGTAGATGTCCCCGAGCTCTCGCAAAGCTGTTTGAAAGATTATTTCTCAAAGAAACCATGGAACCATTCAGTATTCCTAGTTTCCGCGAAGCTAGCCCTATACATCTTTCGATGTAGTTTTTATTATTGAGCTCTCGACGAACGTCTATGCCAAGGATGTCAAGGTTGTCCTTCATTGGTAATAATGCATTCTGAAGAGAGGGTAGGGGAAGGAAAGGGGATTTCTTCGCTGTAAATGCACACGCCTGTGTT
>OY748291.1:261991-480919 GCA_963556515.1 Nudaria mundana | reverse complement strand
TAGTCTATCCTCCTCAATCTCCAACCGCCCTGCCGCCGGACGAGCCCAGTAGCTCCCGTGCAATGTGCTGTCATCTGCATAGCAATGAATGCTCCCGAGGGATAGCATATCATTGATATGCAGAAGGAAGAGAGTTGGTGACAGCACGGACCCCTGCGGTACCCCGGCATTCACTTGCAAAAAGCGAGAAGCCTGGCCATCGCAGAGGACCCGCATTCGGCGTTCGTTCAGAAAGCTGGCCATCCAGCTGCACAGTTGAGGAGGTAGACCATATGCCGGAAGCTTGGAAAGGAGCGAAGCATGCCAGACTCTATCGAAGGCTTTGGCGATGTCCAGGCTAATCGCCAAGGACTCGCCGTGCCTTTCCATAGCCTCACCCCAGACATGCGTTACGAATGCCAGAAGATCACCCGTTGATCGTTTTGGCCTGAAGCCGTATTGCCGATCATTTAGTAGCGAGTGATCTTCGAGGTATCGCATGAGCTGCTTGTTGATGAGGAGCTCAAACACCTTGCAGATGACTGAGGTGACAGCTATGGGTCGATAGTTGCCCGGATCAGACCGATCCCCTTTCTTGGGGATCGGTTGTACGTTCGCCTCTTTCCAGACCTCCGGCACGATTCCTGTGGAGTAAGACAGGCGGTACAGACGAGTTAGTACAGGAGACAACTCAGCTGCACATTTCCGTAGTACCACCGACGGAATGCCGTCAGGGCCACTGGCTTTCCGCGTGTCGAGTGATCGCAGCACTGCCCGTACATCGCATTGCCTGAGTACAATGTCAGGCATAGTGTGGCCACAGTTGGCGTTGGGGGGGGGCTGCAGGCCACGGTCGTCGACCCGGGAATTAGCCGCAAAGAGGTCTGCGAGCATATCCGCTTTCTCTTGGGCTTTGTGAGCCAGTGTTCCATCTGGGTAACGCAGCGATGGCAGCGAGTGCTGACAGAAGTTAGATTGCACGGCTTTGGCCAGTTGCCAGTATCCACGGCTGCCCGTGGAATGGGAAGTGAGCTCCTGACCAAGCCGCGCGATGCGCTGGGCATCCGCTCTCTTAAAGGCCCTCTTGCTGAATTTTGTGGCCCGGTTGTACGCTGCTTTGAGGTGGCCCACGTTTGGGTCGTGCACAGCCCGGGCCCTGATCCAGGCGCGATATGCCGACTGTTTTTGTCGAACAGCTTTGGCACAATCTCGCCCGAACCAGGGACGGGCTCTGCGGATACTGGCGACATCAGTGAAAGGGATGTAATATTCCATCCCTAAACTGATCTTGCCAGCAGTCGCAGAAGCGCTATCCGAGGGTGCCTTTCCTACAAAGCCTTTCCAGGGGACGGACGCATAATAATCGCTTAGACCGTCCCAGTCCGCTGACGAGTAGTGCCATAGTCGTCGTGACATTTGTACAGCACGTGCAGGAGGTGATACCTTCATGCCAGCGTGAACAACACAGTGCAGTGGTCGGAACTACCCAATGGGGCTCCTACCGAAACACTGTACTGGGCTGGGCGACTCGTCAGTTGTAAATCCAGCAGAGCGGGCGCGTGATCTGACCTGTCTGGTATCCGGGTGATCCCGCATACCATCTGGGTCAGACCGTGGGAGAGAGCGTACGCATGGGCGGCCCTACCCGCTTGATCAGTCTTGAGGGACCCCAGCCATTCAATGTGATGGCCATTGAAGTCCCCCAGAAATACCAGGTCGGCGTTCGGGAACCGCACCTGCGCTTCATCAGCCGTCTCGCTGAGGTACTGGAAGAGCTTTGGTTGAGGTACTGGAAGAGCTTTGTTGTCTCAGAATCCCCTATGTGGGAACGGTAGACGCACACGTAGATCTGGCTCATAGAGCCATGGTCTGACGGTTATAACGTTCCTTCGGTTAGGTTAAGGCTGCAGGATCGAGTTCTGCCGATGACATTAGCTTTTGCAAATTATAATTTTTATCTAAATATTTGAAACTGTTGTTTGTCTCCGAGAAGGTTAGACTGTGGCATAATAGAAGGTTGATTTCTAGAAATTTTGATTGTTAGACCTAAGAGAAGTATATGTTGGCTCTTTAATTAATGGCCGCTTTTCAAAAGAAATAGCTGTTTAAACCGAACGTTCAGTAGTAATATATTTGTCCGTTTAGTAGCGAGTGAACGTGCAAGTCTTCCACAGCACCTAATTACTCCAAAGCGCCACATCCCGTCGCATCACGTCCTAAATAACCCACAGCCGAACGTACCTATTGGCAGCGCTTCTAAAGTCGGAGCTGTAAAACTGTCCCGCTGTGAAATATTTTACTAACTTCTGAATGGAACACGTATTTTATGTCGAACTAATGAACCGGAATGTTTTCATTCTAAAGCTGCCAATTACATGGATATTTTTAAACTTTTGAAATGATATTACTATTGGTACCTACAGAAAAGTAAATAAGGAACATAAGAATACTTATTAGATGACCAACTGCGAGTAAAGATAACTCGGTGATAAACATACATTATCTAGTGCTACCGGAAACATTTTAGGTTGGGGTATACTTGGGGTTGCTTGGGGTCATTAAAATACCTGTTCAAATATTTATCAATGTCTATCCCTACGTGTACACTGGGTCTTTATGTAGGTTAATTGATTAAACATTTAAAATATTCATACTAAATATACTTTTAAACATTTTAACCAAGCAGAAAAATATATCTACATATTACCTACCTAATTATATCGTCCCCGTAGAGCGAAATTGAACTAAGTCACACTTTTAGGTAAAATGAGTTCTTAATGCCATAACGATCACATATTTTTTCTTAATTGTTCTACCTAACCGTTATTAGTCTAATCATTTAAATAAGAAAGTAAGCTGGTGCCAAAAGTCACTAAACCGCAAAACCAATTAGGTATAAACTAATTCAAGTTTGTTAGTAACTACAGATCTTGTCGAAAGACCATATTTAAAAAAACGAAACTCATGAAGTTATTGTAGTTCCTTCTCCCTCCTCCTCCTCCCTGCTCCTCCCCCTCCCTCCTTCTCCTCCTCCCTGCTAACTAAAGTCACTTAATGAGTTTCGTTTTTTGCATAAACAGACAGCAAAACGAGACTAAGTTGTTTTAATAAGATTATGTACAGTCGGCCCCAAAAGTCGCTGAATACATTCAAACTTCCAAAACATCTGAATACTAAAAATGTCATAAGTCCGTGACGCCACACGAGATCAAAATAAACTCAACATACAAACGTCCATAAAACGCTGAACACTAGTATTCCAAAAGTAGCTGAACACTATTATTCCAAAAGTAGCTGAACATCATTAACATCATAAGTAGATTAACAAATCATATTTTAAATTTTGTTGCCTGTTAATCTAATTTTGGTGTTCTTGATGTTACACGAATTTTGGTCTTTTGACATGTAGGATAATTTGAGAAAAGTTTTAAAGCTAATATTAAATCCGCTGCCCTGGGCCGCGGCCGCACCTACGTCCATTGCCGGGCGCCTCCGGTAGACACTGAGAGAATTCCCAGTGGCACCCGGCGGACCTTGGCCACCTGCGTGGTGGTCGGGTGTTTCCCCGCATCTTTGGGGTCGGGTTTTGTCCCGCGTCGGTGAGTGAAGGCTTGCGTGGGGTTAAGCCCCACATCACGAAGCCCTCCTAGTCTGCTTCTGTAAGGACGGTGGGTTGCTAATCCATCGTCCTCAGGCCCCGATCATGGAGGTCGACGGTCCTGGGCGTAGTCACGTCTGCGGCGTCCTCGCCGAAGTCCCGCGGTCCCAACTCCGCCAGGATCTCATGGAAACATGGAAGGTGCGACTTGAGCAACTAAAGTGGGGAACCACTACCATCGCGGCGGTGAGACCGATCAAGGAGGAGTGGCTGCAGAGGCAGCACGGTGGCCTCACGTATCGTGCGACACAGATCATCACTGGGCACGGAAACTTCGGTGAGTATCTTTTTCACATGCATCGTGAGGTCTCACCCGCGTGTCAACACTGCGAGGCTTCGGGTGAAGACACAGCATTCCACGCGTTGGTGGAATGCTCAGCATGGGCAGGTTAGCGCCGGGACCTCGTTGTGGGCCTGGGCGTAAATACAGCTAGCTGGAGACTATGCTACGAGCCATGGTCTCTAGCGGGAGCCAGTGGAACGCGGCCGTTTCCTTCTGCGAGCAGGTAATGCTTGTGAAGAAGGCGGCTGGTAGGGTGAGGGACCGTACCCTCCCCGCTGAATTCCGAAGTGTTCGGCGAGGTCACCGCAGACGAGACTACGCCCAGGACCATCGACCTCCATGATCAGGGCCTGAGGACGATGGATAAGCAACCCACCGTCCTTACAGAATCAGGCTAGAAGGGCTGCGTGATGTGGGGATTAACCCCACACTCGCCTTCACTCACCGTCGCGGGATAAAACCCGACCACAAAGATGGGACGTAACACCCGACCACCACGCAGGTGGCCAAGGTCCGCCGGGTTCCACTGGGAATTCTCTCAGTGTCTACCGGAGGCGCCCGGCAATGTAGGTGCGGCCGCGGCCCAGGACAGCGGATTTAATATTAGCTCTAAAACGTTTCTCAAATTATCCTACATGTCAAAAGACCAAAATTCGTGTAACATCAAGAACACCAAAATTAGATTAACAGGCAACAACATTGAAAATATGATTTGTTAATCTACTTATGATGTTAATGATGTTCAGCTACTTTTGGAATACTAGTGTTCAGCGTTTTATGGACGTTTGTATGTTGAGTTTATTTTGTTCTCGTGTTGCGTCACTGACTTATGACATTTTTAGTGTTCAGATGTTTTGGAAGTTTGAATGTGTTCAGCGACTTTTGGGGCCGACTGTCCCATTTATTTAAATAATCTACGTAACTTTTTAATTTGACATCATTTTTCATAGTAACAAATACCTATCATCTTTTAGTGAGTATTCGCAAACAATTATTTTTTTTACTTATCTACCAACTACTCGCTATTTACCAAAAAAACATCATAATATCAGATATCTATTACTAAGGAATAACTACAATTGAAACTCAGTTAAAGAATTGCAATACATATGGAATTTAATGAAATATATTTTTTCTTTTTTTTTTTAATTTTAAACGCTCATATCTCCAAAGTAGTCGCATATGAGTTAGTTAATTTCCGCTCTACGGGGACGATATTTTCGTTCATATTAAACACCTCTATTCTCAACATTCGAATGAAATAAAACCTGCTTGGCCATTCGTTTTATCGAGTTGCTTTTCTTATTTTGGAGAAAGTCTGCATTGCAGTATCAAGAGTATCTACGTAGTTAAAAAGACATTTATTGTGAAATGTGTGCACTCCGCCGCTGGCACCGCTCGCTGCTTAACTAGCGTGAATGTTATTTACACCAACGATCTGCGATTGTCGTCGCGCGCTAACACTACTCCTCTACAGCTCTACGACGACGTCTAGCTGCTCATTTGCATTCATTGCCAGGAACGTGAACAATCATCGATAAATACAACAAGAGGCCACATCAACGTCTCCAGAGCTCAGTCTTCCTCACCTACAGGTGGCGCACCTGCTGACACACGGACGAGGTTCTGTCAAGAGCACTTGTAACAAACTCAACTAATCAACTAATCAATTAATCAAGATACTTTATTCCCTCAGGTCATTACATAAAGCTTATGAACATCAGAAAGTTACAAAAAATAAAAATATTATTGCTTCTATATTTACATTTACTGCCAGATGCGTAATGCAATAGGTAAGTAGGTAGAGGCTGTTAGATAGAATCTGACCATAAAGCTCGCTACCTATTAGATGAAACTAATAGTGACTAACATGTGGGCGTAATGAACTTCCCTTTTAATTGTTTATTTGCCGAGCGCCTCAGGTTACTGGTTAACATTTGGAAGAATTTCCAGTGGCGAATAAACCCCTTCGTGGATAAATACGTCATTTTATGTATGTTGTTTTGTTAACTGGATATCAAATTATTCGTCCATAAAATATATACGTCTGCTATCTTCTTCCACGTAATTGAGAATTTTAACATTAAAATAAAACTAACCAACATTTATTTGATGGTTAATTATTTTAAAAAGCAAAGTAGTAATGTCTTCACACCCCAAGTGATGTGATGTGACGTGACACCACAGAAGTGTCGGCCTCTAATCTAAATATTCATACGCGATCACTTAGTGCATCATAATGCGCGTTGAATATGCGGGAGCACCACCTCCCCCTTCTACCACCCCCCTCTCCCCCCTTCTAAATCCCCCTTCCCCTTCCCTCTTCTCGTAGGAGCTTTATAAATATGACATTATTATTTATGTGTGCTAAACTTTTTCGCTTATCTCAGCATAATCTGTGGTACAATGGTGTTACATTAGTGTCATTTTAAAAAGTAGTCTACAAGGTGTGTTCCTACAAGGACAATAATCTAAACGGCGATCGAACTGGGGGCTGATAACTTATGCCTGCTCAAATCTTGGCTGCCGCAAGTCAGTAAATAACGAGTACTGGCTATTTCAACCGTCCCGCGTCCAATTATTATACCTTTACCAACACATTCTTTGTACCGCTCTTTCCTCACCGTGGCTCTGGCCTTTGATACACAAATCTGTATAATCTGTGTAATTTCTCAGATTTATTTATTATCAAAGGTTTGAATTAGCCCCTTTTGCCCACTTTGAAAGCTCTCAAAGTGGTTGGAACTCTTTCGTGACATTAATCGTTCCTACAAATTTGTCCTTACATTATAAATTCTATTGCAAACATCTGGGGGCTTTATTTTTTTTTATTTTTTTTTTGTATTTATTTGGGTAAACAAACAACATCACAATAAAGAATTTCTTACAGTTTACATATTACATCAATATAAATGATTGTGACATCCACATCGTTTACCACATATAAAATATTTAAGGCTAAGAGTTTAGTGTCTAACAAAATAGCAATACATTCAGCAATAACACTATAGATATGTGATGTACCAAACCAATTTTATAAAATTATGTATATAAAATATTATACACATTATTCATATTATGACAACGAACTAAAATATGAAACGGAGATCAATGTGCATCACGTAGTCCCTCAATAACCAAATTTCTATAAGCACCGACGTTTACCCCAAACATATCAATATGCCCAAAATTAACATTATAAGACTCCATCAGATGATACAAAGGTGCCCGTTTGCCCGTTTGCCCGCTTGCCCGCATTAGTACGGATTCTATGAGTAGCAAAAATTTTGTTTATTGGTGACAGAGTGTGAAAACGTATGCTAGAACAAGACAAATAAGACCAACTAAATACCTACATAAGGAGCTTGTGCAATAACTCGTATTGCCGATGTGTTCCTCCTTCGTCCTGTGTCCTTTTCAAGCGCCAAGCAAAACCTAAGAACTGCTCTTTAGTTCTCGTACTATTTTCATACCGATTTACTGCAGTGATAAAAGTGTTGTCACGATTTTCTCGTAGATTACGGGCTATATAAATATGCCATGTATAGACGCAAGACATTTACAACGTCAATTCCTGTTGTTATGTCTCGTATCATATTTATTTTACACACAGTACAGTTTTCATTGCACTTTAGATTGCATCGCGGATTAGTTTAAAAATTTATTAGTTGAAAATATTGTAGTGAAGCGCACTTTCTTAACCCTGTCAATTCGCGAGTGAATTATTCGTGACGAAGCGCCTCACTCTCGCTCCGAACGCTCGAGTCGAATCACGCCACTCATCGAACCTCACCCTCAGTTCCTGCCACTCTACTCGTAAATATATTACTCACACAATTTTTTAAGCTGCAGAATAGTTTATAGACTATTATTCGTGCTATTTGTTGGTTGAAGTACAACACCGTTTAGCTCTAAAACGGGCATGTTTTGTTTTTACTCACATCTTGCGATTTAATTCTCGACGATCCCTTAACCTCCCGTAACCTCCCAGTAGGTACATTGGGTATTATTCTTAGAGCCTCGTTCGTCTTCAGATGCATGTAAAGATGACTGGGGCATTTTTTTTGTATTGAGGAGCTCTCGGTTAGTCATATTAATACAATTACTTAGTACCTATTATAAACTTAAGACTAACGGGTCTTTTACGCGATTATTGAGATATATACATACCTCTATATATATATCATCATATAAATAAGTATACTTAGTACCTAATCTGACGAACTGAATATTCTCTCAGTACAGTAAGTAGGTAATATAACCAACTTTCAACACAGTGTTGGTTCAGCTGTTAGTGAACGTGAAGGCTCGTCACTCCTCCGCCGCTACTGCAGAGTGCAGTACCGGATCAAACAACTTTGCTTATATTAGTTGTTCAAGACACTGCTCCGTCTGGCAACGGCTCGGTTACAGTATAATTATGTACACATTATCAATATGTTTAGAGCTGCCTGATGATATATTAATTACGTTAGACGATCTACTTCAAAGTTATCTTTATTCTGTGCTCTTGTTGACATTAGATTTAATATTGGATAGAAACAGGCGTTACCTGGCGAAAATCCATGACAAAGCAATGGTAAGTAAGATGTTAAAAACTTTTTTTTTAAATTATAATAGCATTATTTTTTCGCAGAGTTAAAAAGACAACAAAATGTCGACAATTGTTTCGCCTCTAAACGAGGCATTATCAAGACTGTCTCAAAGAAAACAGCAAAATTTGTAGCCAGAACATTTTTGCTTATAAGTAAGAGTGTGCAAATGTTATTACCGCGATGTAGGATTTATCACAATAACTAACGCGGAAAAAAAAATAATGCTATTATAATTTAAAAAAAAAATTTTAACATCTTACTTACCATTGCTTTGATTAGATTTAATCTTTGGCTGTGGAAAAAAACAAGATATATCGTCATGTTTCAGTGAAATTAGGTTGTCGATTCTCAGAGGGTTGCTCTGTCAAGTTATATGTATAACAGATAAAAATTTTAACACAGGTATTTCTAACATGCCAGAATGTTTATATTTTATGGTTAGTGTTACTCAATACCACTTTCACACCTTCTTTTTATTATGGACCTCCACCGCAAGTTATCAGTGAGATGATAGACTACTTACGACTGCCTATTTAAAAAAATACCAGCAATCGCAAATACGAATAGTTGTCGTAAGTACCTACTTGATTTATTGCACATTTCTTCTGCCCTTGCACTAGTGGGAACGAATCCTTTATCTACAGAGGTTTATTTCGAATCAAGTGACGTCACAAATTTGCATGTCGACTATGAACAACTCCAGCCGTAGCCTAGCGTATATAGTATAGTAGCTCAGTTCTACTGTTATTTGACTTAAGATTTATTCAAAGCTCGTCTCAAAATTCTCCTTAACTTACTTTACCAACTTTGTCATAGCATATTCGCGTTTAAAGTAAGCATTTTCTTGCTATTTCGCTACAGACAGTTGCGTGTCGTGTGGTTTGTTATTTTGAACCTTATTGCGTACAAAAGTGTAGGTAAAATAGTTTCTATGCTCTTGTAACAAAGTGTGTAATTATGTTATCTCTTAAATAATAATTAAAAAAATATTATTTCAAGTTATAATAATAGTGTATGCATTATTGACCATGTTATAATTCATACGGATGTACACATTACTATTTAGCTTTAAAAAGATGAAAACAAATCACATCATGTGACTTTTTACGTCAATCAATACCATATTTGGTTTACATAATACGTAGGTACTGTGCTAGCCCGCTTGGTATTGGGGACCGATATTTATTAGAAGTTGGTGTTGAAAATTGGCTTCTAACCGGACTGCTCTTAGGCCCAGGGATTGCATTCCTCTGTCTGCTATCGACGGCCACTGCGTGTGCGTTACCCTAGCAAGAAAGTTGCTCGTAGAGTAACATGAGTGGTGTGTATAATTAGTGCGTGGTCTACTGTAAAAGTGCAGCGACTTTACAATTTGGCCTTCATCCATATTCGTAACTGAAATCTCGTAACCAGTTACAAGAAAATAATTATTTTGTGTCATCAGCAAATAATACTACTTCACAAATATTTTTAGTGAAATAAGGAAGATCGTTTACGTATATTAAGAATAAAAGGGGTCCTAATATCGAGTCCTGGGGTACTCCAATGACTATGGAGGCGCCAGAAGAGTCGGTGCCATTAATGCTTACTTTTTGTACTCTACCAGTCAGGTAAGACTCAAGTTAGAAAACTGATTTTCACATATATATATACATTTATTGAATATGAATGCAAGGGGAGGCGCTATAGCAGGCACTATTGATTTTATTGTATCAGTTGAAATGCCCCAAAGATCCTCGGTATTTTTTATTTATAGTTATTTAAAAGTTTTAAGTATAGTGACAGAGTCAATATACTGAAAATCAAAGTTAATTCTACATTTATCAACACTAGATTTAAGAAGAGAATTGGCTACGTTTTTGACGAATTTAACGTATTTGTAGTGGTGATTGGAACATTTGTTAAAAAAGATTCAAATGCATTGGCCACTTCAGAATCAGTTTTAATGTGTTTATCATCTATTTTTAACTCGAAGGATCGATCACATGACTTTGCTTTACCAGCTAAAAGTCAATGACTGTTTGAAAATTTTAAAAGTGATTTATATAAATTGTAAACTTTGTCAACTCGGATTTAATGTGATTTGAGTGATTTTTACACAGGTAATCGTACTAATAACTCTTTATTATCGTACCTATTCGTTTTTGAATTTGTCGTGTGTTCAATCCGATACGTTTTGATGTTACTTACGTATTTGTTTGGGTACTTAGTGTATTGATCAGGTAGTTTTCTTAGTATCGACGCCAGTATAAATTTATAATATCGTAATGCCAGTCACACGCAGCATGTATTCTGCTCGCCGTGATGAGGCTAAACATGACAATATCTTAAGAAAACTTGACCTGACTTTGAAGGAATTGGAGGTATCAAAAACGTTGATTCAACAGTTGCATAGGGAAAGAGATGACAATGAAAACGAACTGTTGGATAGCTTAAATAAATACGATATCATAAAAAAGCAGATGGCTGTGATGCATACAGAAAATAGGTTAGTTTTAGATGAGCGGGACAGATTACAAACCATTGTATCTGGGTTTAGAGAGTGCAACGATGAGGACGAACAGGGCCTCAAGCGCATGTCAGTCTTAGAACAGGAGCTGCACGAAGCCCATCACCTCATTTCCCACCTTGAGTCCGAGAAACACGACACTATGGTATCCCATGCCCATAACTTGTTTGAGGAGTTAGTTGATAGTGTGCCCAGCCTTGTTGCTACTGAACCTAACGTAGAACCCACAATTACAATAGACTTAACAAAGGATGATGATCAATTAAGTGGGTAGTCGCAAGATATAGTTGCAATTTTTGAGCTCCTAATATTTAATGTTTTCAAAATTTAATTTAACTGTTTATTAAAGCTATACATATATGTACTAGCAGTTGTTGAACACACCACTACTCAGACTATATAACATTTCTCTCTACATCACCGGGATTTGTGTTTTCATCTTAGATATGGATAGTAGATTTGAAAAGAGCTTGGAGGAGCTGGAAACTCTGTTTACAAGCCGTCTGCAGAGCCACGAGGAGAGGTTGAAGGAGGCTTTGGCCTCACCTGTACCAGTTCACTCGGATATAACAGCTCTTTCTGTGGAATTCCGTGAGTTCAAGTCTTTTGTTATGGACTCCTTAGGGCATTTGAAGACTCAAGCACAACTCTTTTCATTGGGCATGGACCGCCACGAAACCACCATGAGGCGGAAAGTCTTATTGCTGCATGGTGTTCCTGAAAAGTCAGGTGAAAAGCTACATTCCATTGTTTCTGACATATTATCTAACAAAATGCAAGTGCCCGATGTAAACAGTACCACCTTGGAAGTTTGTCATCGCCTCGGATCAAGTAAAGGTAAGCCCCGGCCCATAGTTATTCGATATCGAGATATGGAACACCGTCACTTAACATATGACAATAAAACTACATTGAAGGGCACTGGCTTGACCATCTCAGAATACCTTACCAGGATCAGGCACCAGGTTTTTTTATCAGCCCGGAAGTACTTCCAAATGAAATATGTATGGTCTACTGGAGGAGTTATCAACATTATAACACCTGACAAGGCACGCCATAGAATCGAATCAATGGCCGAGTTGAATTCGCTTATTGTGAAATTTCCCATTGACTCAGCGAATAGCACTACATCTATAACGACGGTTGCTGATACGACTGAAGTGAAAACTCCAGCTGCACCCTCACACACCGACAGCAAAAAGCACAGAGCCTGTCGTCGATAGTCGCTGTTTTATGCCTATCTATTTATATTTAATTTTCAATTGTAATTGTTTGGTGATCGTTGTTCGCTGTCGTTGCAGCCGCACTTGCATTGCAATATTAATTTCTGATACGATTCAACTTACGTTATGTGTAACCCAGTATTAAATGTATTACTTTATTATCGGTAGGTATAGAATAGTTAATCGATGAATTGTTATTAATTTCAATCACGATGGAACTTTGTTTGCTATTGTTACTGACTGACGGCGGACGTTTGTTGTGACAATCTTGACAGTCTTGGCATTACTTTACAGTAAAATGACATATTCCAATGTTATTGTTTCAAAATTAGTTTCTTTGGCCAGGCTAAGGTTTTTGTGACATACTGCCAAGTTTTCAATATGCCATCCTAGCTTGTCACTCACATGATGCTGGCGTTTACGTTCCGCTGTACTCTTGAATTTGCGGTGTGGTTGCGGTAATTTTTGTATTACTTCCAATTTTCTCTTTTTCTCATAGTCTGTATTTTGTTTAATCTTTTCCAATAGCTGCGAGTGGGAGTGTTCGACGTTTAGTTATTTGTTTAATTAGTACAAGTATTATATAATTTATGTACCTTTATTTATCTTATCTACTTCTTTAGTTATAGTTTTATTATTATATCTATACTCATCAGCTAATTAATTATATATTATGTACATATAATGGATTACGAGTCCTCTGATGAGGACAGCTTTTATTCTTACTCTCCATCTAACGTAAGCTTTGTCAGCACTGACAGTGACCATTCTATAGCCTTGACTTTACATGACCGGTTATCCTATCGGTTTATAAAAATCTAAATATCGTACATATTAATGCCCAGAGTGTCTCTCATCATTTCTCCGATCTTCTGGCAACCTTTAGCAACAATCGTGTCGATGCCCTCTTGATTTCTGAATCTTTCTTGAAACCGTCACTGCCCTCCTCGCTCTTTGCTATTCCTGGATTTGTGCTTATTCGCAAAGACAGGGTTGGCAAGGGATGCGGAGGTGTGGCGATTTATCTAAGTGACGATATTCCTTATAGAGTTATCAGTGCCTCCCCTCCGGATGCTATTGGTTCGGCAGAGCATCTTTTTCTTGAGATCACTATTCATTTTACTAAATTATTATTCGGTGTATTTTACAGTCCGGATCTCAGAATTAATTACTTTGACTCACTTGAGGCTCTGTTGAACCTGCCTGATTAAGGATGATCACCGCACCCATTCTCTTCAGTCACTTTTGTCTTCTGTAAACCTTCACATTCTACTTCTCTCTGCTACACATCATTTTCCTAACTGCATCCTCCATTCCTTACCTCCTCGCCCGACCTTGTGGCCACACATGGGCAACTAACGGCTAGCTACTCCTATCACGACCTTCTCTATTTATCTTTTTCTATCCGTCCTCCTAAGCGTAGGCCCGTATTCTCGGTGACACGGAATTACGGGGGTATGGACCTGGGGGCATTGCAGCGTGACGCGAAGGACATCGATTGGACGTCGTATGAGAGTGTGTATGAGAGTGATAGTGTTGATCAGAAAGTTACCATCCTGAACACTACAGTTACTGCTCTCTTCGACCGGCACGCGCCGAAACGTAGAATAAAAGTGAAACACTCACCGGCCCCGTGGATCACCGATGAGATCAAGGCAGATATGGCTTGTCGAGACAAGGCCAAACGTAGTCAAAGCGTCACCCGACAGAGGTAAATTTCATTCAGTTCAAGGTATTGCGAAATCGCTGCGGTCGTCTGTGTCGTGATGCCAAACGTCGCCACTTTCACAAGTCTCTTGACACCCGTAATTCCTCCAAACTCTGGAAATTTCTCAAGTCCAATGGTATCGGCAAGTCACCTAACTTAAACAGCCATGACATTGACTTATCCGCTCTTAATGCACATTTCTCACTTCCCCCTCTCATTCTCGACCCCGGTGTGAAGTCTAGTACTTTGCACGATCTCTCGCTTCTGCCGGTACCAGTGTCCCCTTCGTTTAAGCTAGCTGCGGTCGACGAGAGCGATGTAAAAAAGTCTATCCTGTCGATCACCTCTACTGCTGTGGGTAACGATGAGTTATGTACAAAAATGTTCTCTCCCATACTTCCTGCCATACTCCCCATCCTCACCCATATATTTAATTCCTCACTGTGCTCAGGTTGTTTCCCCCGCGCCTGGAAACAAGCGCATATTATTCCACTACCCAAGTCCCAAAATCCAACACTCTTGTCCCAATTTCGCCCTATTTCCATCCTTCCTTTCTTATCCAAAGTCCTTGAGCATCTAGTGCATCGCCAATTATCTAGATATCTAACGCAACATGATCTTCTCTGTCCCCTTCAATCTGGGTTTCGGCCAGGTCACAGCACTGTGACAGCACTTTTAAAGGTTACCGATGATATTCGTTGGGCCATGGAGAACAAATCTCTTACTGTATTAGTGCTACTGGATTTCAGTAGTGCGTTCAACTCTGTGGACTTCGATATCCTGATCGGTATTCTTAAGTCACTTAACTTTTCCACGGAATCTGTGGCCTAGTTCGATTCATACCTTCGTGGTCGCTCGCAGTGTGTCCGCCTTGATGACTTACGTTCAGACTGGCGAGACCTCATTGCCGGTGTACCTCAAGGTGGCGTTCTTTCTCCTTTGCTTTTCTCCATTTTCATCAACTCTGTCGGTCGAGTAATCTCTTCTAACTTCCATCTATATGCGGACGACTTGCAACTGTATCGTCATTTTGCGCTGAATGAATACAGAACGGCTATTGCTGCCGTTAATCACGACTTGAATGCCATTAGCAACTGGGCAAAATCTTTCGGTCTTTTAATAAATCCCACTAAATCTCAGGCCCTGATCATTGGAAGCAGGCAGATGAGGGGTGGTCTGGATGGAAATGGTCTTCCCCCTATCTTGCTGGATGGTGCTCCAATCGTGTACGCTAATACTGCAAAAAATCTGGGCGTGGTAATGGACAGCACTTTATCCTGGGAGACACATGTTGGCGAGGTCAGCAAAAAGGTGCACTACACTTTCCACACGCTCAAATGCCTCCAGAGCTTTTTGCCCCTAGATATCAAGGTCTCACTTGCTCAGACTCTAATTCGGCCTATTTTGGACTACGCGGATGCTTGCTATTTGGATGCTACTGAGGAGCTTTTAAATAAGCTTGAGCGCTTGCAAAATTTATGTATCCGTTTTGTTTTTAATCTACGTAAGTATGATCATGTTTCGCAATTTCGCAAAGAACTCAAGTGGCTCCCAATCCGTCTTCGGAGAGACACTCGGATATTATGTCTCCTTTATAATATCCTACATAATCCGGCTTATCCTTCCTACCTGCGGGAGCGGTTCTCCTACATGAACACTCCCGGTACTCCTTGTAGATCTCACCTCATGTACCGCCTAAACTTTCCCTCCCACAAAACCGATTTCTACTCCTATTCCTTTACCGTTCATGCGGTCAGGCTGTGGAACTCACTACCCCCTGATATACAATGCTGTAAAACTCTTCCTCTCTTTAAAAGTAAAGTCAAAACTCATTATCTGTCCTCCTTACCCTAGCTATATATGGTAGTATATGTAAGTATTGTATATATAGCTCAGTATATATTTATCTATGTATATATTATAGCACCCATAGTTTAAGTAGGTTTATTTATTTACTTGCACTGCACACACTTAGCCTTTTCACTCTTACTTCTCCTCTCAGGCCTGCTGGAAGAGATTCCTTTAGGAATAAGTAGTGCCCTTGTACTATGCTCACTTTATTCTTTTGTACTTTTGTTTCTGTTTATTTTTTATGTGTGTATGTACAAAAATTATAAATAAATAAATAGATGATATCTTAATAGCTCATACTTCCAATCACAAGATGGGCATAGTTGAGTGCAGTAGAAACAAACTTAAGAAATATGTGAAAATTAATAAATACATTAGAAAAACTCAAAAACATGAGCCCTTCACTTGAGTCAAACAAGAAACCCAGTAGTTCCTTTAAAAAACAAATTATGGTCAAATGTGAAATAGTGATGTTTTGTGATGAATTAGGGAAATCAATGGGCCGGTTACTAAGTTCATATTTAGAACAAAATGTTACTAACTATTGTAAGCCGGGATTAACTTACCCTAACATTGTTAAAAATATTAAGAATTGTAATTTAAACAGCGACTGTACACTTTTAATTTTGGTGGGAGATAGGGGAAATGCAGACAGAAATGTAATTGCAAATTGTTTAGAATTACTGAGCTTATTAGATGTCAAAAATATTATTTTATTCACACTTCCTTATAGCCGTGGCTTGTCACAGGCCGAAAACAATCATAGATATAAGCTAAATCAAACAATACATACATTGACATTTCATAATCCAAATAAATTCCATTTGATTGACATAAACATGTATTTAGAAAATAAATTGTTATTGACGGACGATAAATTCTATTTGAATAGATATTTTAAGAGACAGATAGCATCTTCGCTATCATATTTTATTAAATATTCAGCCAAAAACTTGGCTAAACAATCTGCTTCTATTGAGCAGAAAAATGACAATGTTTGTCTTGTGACCTTGGAATCTGTTCCAAATAAAGGTGACAATAATTTAAACTTAGTTGTAGGATAATAGAGGAAATCCCTAGCAAATTAAATTTAAGGACAAAGGAAAAGTCTATGTTCATGAATATTATTCATAAAAATATTGAAGGCTTTTCTGGCAAAGAGTTAGAGCTAGAATTATTTTTGAATGAAAAGTGTATTCATGTACTTTGTTTAACTGAACACTGGTTAAAAAACATGAACTCTTAGTTAATATTGATAATTATAAAATCATCAGTGCGTTTACTAGAGATTCCGTTATAAGAGGTGGGTCACTCATTTTAATTAATGACAAATTAAAATCGAAAGACAGAAAAGATGTAGTAGCACTCACAAGTGAGCGAAATATTGAACTATCATGTGCAGAGCTAGAACAATATATTATTATTAGCGTCTATAGACCTCCATCTGGAGATTACTACTTGTTTGAGTCCATTATGGAAGAAGCCTTAATGAAAGTATGTAAATGTAAGAAGACTGTAGTTGTATGTGGCGATTTTAATATTAATATTTTAGAAAACTCCCAGAACGCAATAAGGTTCCTCAACCTTTTTAAATCTTTTAACTTACAAAATCTTTTTTGTGAACCAACTCGCACCACAGCTACATCAGCTACCTGCTTAGACAATATTTTTTCTAACAGCGATGTAGATGAGAAATCAATAATACATTTTATTAATTCAGATCATGCAGGTCAGTTAGCTAGATTTAAGTACCAACATGTTCCATCATCAAAAAATATTGCATGTAGACCAATCACAAAATATCGATTAGAAAAATTTAAAGTAAACATTAATAATAAAGTACCTCTTTTGGATTTGAATAATGATAAAACCCCGAATGATCTTTACGGAGATTTGTTCGGAGTAATCAAATACGAATGCAATAACATTTTCACAAAAAAAAACAATAAATGTAAATCAATTCAAAATTAAATTTAGTGATTGGGCTACGCCTGGAATCTATAAAAGTAGAAAAAAATTGTATGAATTATACGAGACAAAGGCATCTACTAATGAGCCACAAGTAATTGAACGGATTAAAAAGTACTCCAAACTGTTCAAAAAAGTTTGTTCAATAGCCAAATCTAATTATATACGGGCTAAAATTGAAAAATCTGATAATAAAACTAAGGCAACATGGAATATTATTAACAAAGAAACCTGTAAAGCAAAGTCACGTGATCGATCCTTCTAGTTAAAAATAGATGATAAACATATTAAAACTGATTGTGCAGTGGCCAATGCATTTGAATCTTTTTTCACAAATGTTCCAATTATAACGACAAATAAGTTAAATTCTTCAAAAAACGTAGCCAATTCTCTTCTCAAATCTAGTGTTGATAAATGTAGAGTTAACTTTGATTTTCAGTATATTGACTCTGTCACTATACTTAAAACTTTTAAACAACTGAATATAAAAAATACTGAGGATCTTTGGGGCATTTCAACCAATATAATAAAATCAATAATTCCTGCTATTGCGCCTCACCTTGCATTCATATTCAATAAATGTTTAGATGAAAATCAGTTTCCTTATCTTATGAAGTACAGTAAAATCATTCCTTTATTCAAAGCAGGAGACAAAAGTGATCCTTCAAATTTTCGACCTATCTCCATACTCCGATGTTGTAAATTAACATCAACTATTAAATTAAGACAAACGAAATTGAAATTTTAAATTTAGACAAAGTGAGAGGGTGTACCCGGCTCCGAGTTGGCCGACATCATACTAGTCTTATAATTTACTATCACCAACAGTTCCTTGCTCAACATCAACTAAACCGACCATTAATTTAACTAAATCAATTCTGTGCGCAACAAAACTAAAGCTCCTTTAAATGTTAAGCTCCCGGTCACTTCGCTGGGCAGGAATTATTAATGATCCGCTTATGGATTTTGTAATTAGTCTATTGTGTAGAACAACGCCGTAGATTATACTTTGTTCTATTGCTATTCTGTTTACTAAGTGAATTACCTGCTATACAACTTAAAATGTTACCTATATGAAAGTATCAAATCGCGATGCTTGAAATTAATGATCTATTCACATTGTGTCTTCCGACTTACGAATTGTGACTTAATGACGAGTTTACCTAAAAGATTAATTGACGAGTGCACTGATAGGTGATTGGAATAAACCCATTTTCATTAATACGTTAAACGTCTAGGAATCGTCAAATAAAACACACATCATTCACGTTTGCTCGTTACTCTCGATGGCCGGGAACAATCGTTTTAATTGTTCCATTAAAATATTAATTGTGGTTTATAAGTGGAAAGTGGACAGAATGTGAGGAGGGTGAAGGGAGAGGGGGGTTATAGATTGAAAAAATGCGGGCAATCACAGAATTAATTAATTCTCTCCAATACTTTTGTAGATCGGCCCCTGTAAAAAGAAGATTACCTTTGTACGAAGGTTCCTAAAGATATTAATTGTTCTAAAATTGTCTCTGGGAATTGTATCGGTGGTTTTGATTGCTTTGGCCAGTTTGTACAATAGGACAATTATAATTGTATTCTACTCACATTTGAAATTAAAATGTTTTTGAAGGAAGCGCCTATAAAAATTGAACAAGTCTGACAATCATCATTCACCGAGCCTTTTCCCAACTCAGTTGGGATCGGCTTTCCAGTCTTACTGCGATTTGGCTGAACTTCGATATTTTCCGTGGAGCGACTGCCATCTGACCTCCACAACCCGATATCGAAGTTCTGTAGTTAGATCGGTCGAATTTTTGATTTAGGGCTCCAAATACCCCAACGACTGCCATAGATGTTCGTATGACAACCGGGACCGACGGCTTAACGTGCTCTCCGAGGCACGGAGGTGAGACCCCTCCGTCTCGGCGAGACCGTCTCAGTGTCTTAAGATATGGTCACCCATCCTAAGACCGACCTGACTAGATGTTGCTTAACTCTTAAGATATGGTCACCCATCCTAAGACCGGCCTGACTATTTGTTGCTTAACCTTTGCATTGTGTTAACATTGTCGGTTACCACTAGACCACGAGCCCCTCTCAACAAATGAACAAGTCTGACAATAAAATTATTAATAGTAGTTATAGAACCAAATTTCGCCTGCTTATAGTACAATATACAATATTTGATTTTAAGCTTCTTCTTATACGAGTTTTCCTCGTTCGTTCATTATCCAAAATTATCTACTAGCTACCTACGTATCTTAATATACTAGAAATGAAATCAAAGCAATCAAATCACCACAATATACGTTCGATCGACAATAATTCAGTTCAAGGTACTAATTATAGCGCTTGTTTAATGTATTAACGGGTTAACGCCGACCATTGGTGACACAATGTTGACTTGGACATACATAGATATCTCTGCATCACCCTTAGATTGACTGTTAGATAATGCCTGTGGCATTAAGACGGCCTTGGTACAACAATAGTGATTTGTACAAAAATAAAGTAGTAGTCGCCCAATTATGGTCGAACAGTAGACCTCGCGAACTATAAAACAATATTTGGGCTCAGGTGAACCATCTATAAGTAGATAGATGGCGCGTGTCACCTGTTTTTTTCGTGGCGATTACTAAGTAACTCTGATACAGGCTGCCAAGTATGTTTGCGTTTCACTAGGGGCGCCACATTACATTGAAACACGTCAAAAAACAAGATCTCAGAATCTATAACTAGAAATAATAATTCGTTCCTTTTTTTGCCACATGACATTTTTAACTGTCAAGCTGTCTTGACGTTACGTCATCCTCAAATGTTAGACTGTTCTGACGTGCAGAGTGGTTGTTAGTGGTTCAGACCGGTTGTCAGCGCTTTATATATACGTAGTACAGAGATAGTTTCACTGAGGGCTCAACTCATTTTCTCCTCACGAAAACGCTCACGATGAAAAAAGAAGTACCTCCTATTAAATCAAGAAACACTTCTTGTGTCAAGTTTCGTGAAGATCGGATAAAAACTGTGAGCAGGCCGTAACACACATACAGACTGACGGACAAACGCAAATTTGTTCAGTCTTGACATGAAGACGCTTCGCTCGCTTGGTCAATAAACATTTATAACATTATTAGCTGTTCCGGCGAACTTCGTAGGTATCGCAATAATTTTTCGAATATACTGGGTGGAATTTTTTAACGACACCTGGAGGGAAAGTTCCTTTATTTTTAAAAGAAACAAAACTGCATACACGGATTTTCGAAAATTCGTTTGCTACACCTGGGAATCAATCCGGGTAAAATCCGAAAAAATACCATCCTGCACTTTTATGGCATCGATCGATAGAGTCAATCATAAGGATCAAATCTCTCTAACAAACGTGTTAAATTAAATGAAAGGAAAACCATGAAATCTAAACTTTTTTAATTGAACGAAAAAAAGGGTATACTAACTAATTATTAGCTCGAAATCAGCTCCATTTTGTTGGACGCAGACATTTATTCTTTTAAGGAATTCATTTTCAGTAACTTTTAATAGCGAGTTGTGATTAATATTCAAAATCATATTGTGTACCTCAGTTCTTAACTCGTTTACAGTTGCATAGAAATTTTGGTAAATTAGATTTTTTACATATCCACATAAAAAAAAATCTAAAGGGGTGAGATCTGGTGATCTCGCAGGCCATCTGATTGTGTCGTTTGTACCAATCCAGGTATTGAAATGGTTATTAACATAGGCAGTGGTGATTATGCTGCTATGGGCCGGAGCACCATCTTGCTGTAGAATTACTTTGTTTCACTCTTCCTCGGGTAAAACATTTAACTCATTTCTTAAGAGGTCCAGTATTTCAAGATACTTGACAGTGTTTAGATGACCTTCATACACGTGGACTAACACAACTGTATTTCTCATAATTCCGCACCAGACGTTAAAAGAGAATCTTACTTGACTGTTAGTTTCATGAACACGAACAGGATTCACTTGAGACCAATAATGGTTATTGCGGCGGTTGTACATGCCGTTATTACTAAAGTTGGTTTCGTCAGACCATACAATGTTACTCAAAAAAGTGTGGTTACGGGCAACTTCAGTCAGAATGTTTTGACAAAATTGTAGTCGTCTCTCACGCACGATCCCCAGGATGCAATTTTTGAACAAACAGACCCTCACGATAACATTTATACTTATACTTTTCAGGACTATAAGTACGCGAGTGTGGGTGGTTCCAATTTCTTCGGCAGTTTCTCTGCTTGAAGCCTTTGGATATGCTTCGAAGTATGTTAAAACACTTACATCAAAATCAGAACAGTCCTGCTGAGGACGTTGCCTTTTGTAACTACCAGTATTTCTTAAATTATCAACCATACTCTTCAAAACAAATCGAGTTGGTATTTGTCGGTCCCGATATCTCTCTCCATACCACCGCAGAGCTAAATTCACATCTTTGTGATTTAAAAAATAAGCTTCCATTAAATCCAATTGTTCTTGATAAGCCATTATTACGGTGAGCTGACAAATATGAAATAATTTGTATCAACAATCAAATGTGAATAACAAAAGACTATTGCAGGGCGATCTATTTCACTATTCTATTTTCAAATATTCCATATTTAATTAAAATACGGAATATATGCCTCACGCAGTTGTGTCCAGACAGCATTATAAAACACGTGCAAAATAGTTTATCCAAATAGTTCTTGGTCATTTTAATGAATAAATGACGTCAACGATAATTAATAATTACTAACATAAGTAATCTAATGGACCATTGAGTAAAAGTGCTTTATCTTATACCATTGAATTTACAAGTTTAGATTTCAAGGTTTTCCTTTCATTTAATTTACCACGTTTGTTAGAGAGATTTGATCCTTATTATTGACCCTATCGATCGATGCCATAAAAGTACAGGCTGTTATTTTTTCGGATTTTACCCGGTTCGATTCCCGGGTGTGGCAATCGAATTTTGAAAATCTGTGAATGCAGTTCTGTTTCTTTTTAAAAATAAAGGAATCTTTTCTTTGAGTAAAATTGTCTATCTTCAGTTCTACATACTGAAGATAGACAATTTTACTCAAAGAAAACATAGTAGTAAGTAGTTCCTTTAACAAACAAATTATGGTCAAATCTGAAATAGTGATGTTTTGTGATGAATTAGGGAAATCAATGGGCCGGTTACTAAGTTCATATTTAGAACAAAATGTTACTAACTATTGTATGCCGGGATTAACTTACCCTAACATTGTTAAAAATATTAAGAATTGTAATTTAAACAGCGACTGTACACTTTTAATTTTGGTGGGAGATAGGGGAAATGCAGACAGAAATGTAATTGCAAATTGTTTAGAATTACTGAGCTAATTAGATGTCAAAAATATTATTTTATTCACACTTCCTTATAGCCGTGGCTTGTCACAGGCCGAAAACAATCTTAGATTTATATCTAGCTTATGCTAAATCAAACAATACATACATTGACATTTCATAATCCAAATAAATTCCATTTGATTGACATAAACATGTATTTAGAAAATAAATTGTTATTGACGGACGATAAATTCTATTTGAATAGATATTTTAGGAGACAGATAGCATCTTCGCTATCATATTTTATTAAATATTCAGCCAAAAACTTGGCTAAACAATCTGCTTCTATTGAGCAGAAAAATGACAATGTTTGTCTTGTGACCTTGGAATCTGTTCCAAATAAGGGTGACAATAATTTAAACTTAGTTGTAGGAGAATAGAGGAAATCCCTAGCAAATTAAATTTAAGGACAAAGGAAAAGTCTATGTTCATGAATATTATTCATCAAAATATTGAAGGCTTTTCTGGCAAAGAGTTAGAGCTAGAATTATTTTTGAATGAAAAGTTTATTCATGTACTTTGTTTAACTGAACACTGGTTAAAAAAACATGAACTCTTATATTGATAATTATAAAATCATCACTGCGTTTACTAGAGATTCCTCTATAAGAGGTGGGTCACTCATTTTAATTAATGACAAATTAAAATCGAAAGACAGAAAAGATGTAGTAGCACTCACAAGTGAGCGAAATATTGAACTATCATGTGCAGAGCTAGAACAATATATTATTATTAGCGTCTATAGACCTCCATCTGGAGATTACTACTTGTTTGAGTCCATTATGGAAGAAGCCTTAATGAAAGTATGTAAATGTAAGAAGACTGTAGTTGTATGTGGCGATTTTAATATTAATATTTTAGAAAACTCCCAGAACGCGATAAGGTTCCTCAACCTTTTAAAATCTTTTAACTTACAAAATTTTTTTGTGAACCAACTCGCACCACAGCCACATCAGCTACCTGCTTAGACAATATTTTTTCTAACAGCGATGTAGATGAGAAATCAATAATACATTTTATTAATTCAGATCATGCAGGTCAGTTAGCTAGATTTAAGTACCAACATGTTCCATCATCAAAAAATATTGCATGTAGACCAATCACAAAATATCGATTAGAAAAATTTAAAGTAAACATTAATAATAAAGTACCTCTTTTGGAGTTGAATAATGATAAAAACCCGAATGATCTTTACGGAGATTTGTTCGGAGTAATCAAATACGAATGCAATAACATTTTCACAAAAAAAACAATAAATGTAAATCAATTCAAAATTAAATTTAGTGATTGGGCTACACCTGGAATCTATAAAAGTAGAAAAAATTGTATGAATTATACGAGACAAAGGCATCTACTAATGAGCCACAAGTAATTGAACGGATTAAAAAGTACTCCAAACTGTTCAAAAAAGTTTGTTCAATAGCCAATTCTAATTATATACGGGCTAAAATTGAAAAATCCGATAATAAAACTAAGGCATGGAATATTATTAACAAAGAAACCTGTATAGCAAAGTCACGTGATCGATCCTTCTAGTTAAAAATAGATGATAAACATATTAAAACTGATTGTGCAGTGGCCAATGCATTTGAATCTTTTTTTCACAAATGTTCCAATTATAACGACAAATAAGTTAAATTCTTCAAAAAACGTAGCCAATTCTCTTCTCAAATCTAGTGTTGATAAATGTAGAGTTAACTTTGATTTTCAGTATATTGACTCTGTCACTATACTTAAAACTTTTAAACAACTGAATATAAAAAATACTGAGGATCTTTGGGGCATTTCAACCAATATAATAAAATCAATAATTCCTGCTATTGCGCCTTACCTTGCATTCATATTCAATAAATGTATAGATGAAAATCAGTTGCCTAATCTTATGAAGTACAGTAAAATCATTCCTTTATTCAAAGAAGGAGACAAAAGTGATCCTTCAAATTTTTGACCTATCTCCATACTCCCAACACTGAGTAAAATTATTGAAAAAATAATATTTAATCAATTGCTTTCACATTTTACAGAAAATAAGTTACTTCATAGCAAACAGTTTGGTTTCACTAAAGGCAGAAACACAACGGATGCAGGAGTTGCACTTGTGAAACATATATTTGATGCATGGGAGGAAAAGCAGGATGCCATTGGTATCTTTTGTGATCTATCAAAAGCTTTTGATTGTGTTGATCATGAGACTTTGTTACTAAAATTAGGGTATTATGGTGGTTCGCACAGCTCACTTGGCTTACTGGAGTCTTACCTCACTGATAGAGTACAAAAAGTAAACGTTAATGGCACCGACTCTTCTGGCGCCTCATTAGTCATGGGAGTACCCCAGGGCTCGATATTAGGACCCCTTTTATTCTTAATATACGTAAATGATCTACCTTACTTCACTAAAAATCTTTGTGAAATAGTATTATTTGCTGATGACAAATCATTAATTTTTAAAAGTGATAGACGAAAAGTAGTACTTGACGATGTAAATAATACCCTTTCGGAAATACTGCATTGGTTCACAAGTAACAACTTGCTGCTCAATGCGAAGAAAACAAAATGTGTAAAATTTACTATGCCCAATGTTAGACAGGTGGATACTCATATTACTATGAATAATGAATTAGTTCAAATAGTCAATACCACAGTTTTTCTTGGAATAACTTTAGATAGTAAACTGCAATGGGGTTCTCATATCACAGCCTTGGCAGGAAGACTTAGTTCGGCTGCCTATGCGGTTATAAAGATAAGGTCACTGCCTGATGAAAAAACGGCACGATTAGTTTATTTTGGCTACTTTCATAGCGTTATGTCATATGGTCTGCTGCTATGGGGCTCAGCTGCCGATATTGAGACAATATTCATATTACAGAAACGAGCTATACGAGCAATCTATAGACTTGGACCCCGTGACTCGCTGAAGGAACTATTTAAAGAAATTAATATTTTAACCGTTGCTTCTCAATATGTTTACGACAACATCGTGTATGTACGGAAGAACATAGAACTCGTCAAAAAAAGATCCGACAACCATAATTATAATACAAGAAATAAAAATAAACTGGCAATGACAAAAATTAGACTTCATAAAGTTGGTAATTCGTTTGTAGGCAAATGTATGAAAATATTTAATAAAAATCCGCAGGATCTGGTTGACATGCCTCTTAATAAGTTTAAAATAGTAGTGAAAAAACGTTTGATGAAGAAAGGCTATTATAATGTAGACGAATATCTTAATGATAAAAATGCATGGTCACCCTAATCTGCTGTTGTTAGTCACTCCTACAATTTACAATTACAATTGTAACACAATGTAAACAAAACATTATTAAAAAGAAAATGGATAATCTACCTGAGTTTCTTGCTGGTATCTTCTCAGGAGAACCAACTTACCGAACCAGCGAAAGAATCATTTTCAAATGGTTATTTATGTAATTAATTTAGTATTTTTATAATAGTGCTTGACATAAAATTGTAAAATTTTGACATTCATATGTGCTCTTTATGTGCCTAAACTGAATAAATGAAATTGATTCTTTGATTGATTGATTCTTTGATTCCCCTCCAGGTGTCATTAAAAAATTCCACCTGTATAATAATTCGGCACAACTTTATTTTTTCTTGAAGAAGATCCTTCTCCTGACGGACACAACTAAAAAATAATTAGAGAAATTGGTCCAGCCGTTCTCAAGCTATTAATATCTTACCCAACATGACTTTGTTTAATTTATTATATAGATTTAGTACACATTTACGCAATGTCACAAGAAAGGAGCATCGATTATAGTCTCGAAGAGCTCGTCCAGTAGCGCAGTGGCGCGATTGAGTCTCACAGATTAGCACGATATCGAGTCATTTGTGGAATATTCGCTTTTCTAACACAAAATTCTTTAGGATATTGGGCTCGTTTTGTTACTAAATACTAGCTCAATAAATATTACAATAAACAGCAGATTTCAGTAGTACACTTACACTAAATGTTAATCGGATCAATGCGAGACTACTTTAGTCCCTCTGGGAGTTTCAAATTCGAGTAAAAGAAAAAAATAACAAGGTAGGATCTTATTCTTTTCTATTAAACCTTTTGTAATGCTATAACTTTAAAATAAATAAAGAATAAGGTTACAATGTTCAAACTAACTAACTGATTGTGATAGCCAACTTATCTGCGCTCCTGCCACACTCCTCTTCCCAGACCTAACCGAGACTTCCTCAGCTCGCCTGCATATTACATTGAGCCGCGATGTGCTCACGTTATGAATAAACTAAATTGGATGTTATTAGTTTAAACCTTGTGTTTGTTCTCATAATAGACTTTACCTAGGGCTGTTGTAGCATTAATATTAGTATATTATAGAGTAATCAACTAATATTGCTTGATCTCTTTATCAGTTAAGGACCCGAGGACCTGTGTATCCTGTACTGTTGGCATTCCTGTCTATCCCTACAATAAGACGTTAAAAAAAACCGTCCAAGTGCGAGTCGGGTCACGCATAGAATAGGGTTCCGTGGTCATCCATATTAGCATCTATAACTCCTGAATAAACAAAGTTGTCTAATCCGTTATAGTTTCCTTGAAATTTCATTACATGGACTACCATCATAAATATTTAGAGATTTTTGAAACCAGCCGTTTAAATTTTAAATGGAGGAGGGAAGCTCAGTTTTGCCAAAATAATGAGCTATAAAGTTGAATATCTCGCAAACGAATACTTAAATCAAAAAAGCGTATTTGCAACCTCTCAATGTGTTTAAAATACCTATCTAATGATACCCCACACTCCGGGGAAGACGCAAGAAAAAAACGAGTTCTGGCTCAGTTTTTTTTTCCGTAATTTTAGCACTTTGTCAAAGTAATAAATACACATATTCATGCAAAGTTTCATGTTTTTAGCCCTCACCGTTTAGGAGAAAATATGAGGACAGAAATAAAGAACTTAGGTTAGTACATTGGTGGCTAAAGCACTGCAATACTGTAATGTACGTTCAATCCTCGGGTACCTGGAGGCTAACAGGAAGTTAGAACAGGTATTTACAGCTAATCATTGAGTTAATTGTTCTACGTAACTACTAAATACAGCTTTGTACCTACTCGTGCAGAACTACGCTACAGTATAGGCACGGTCAGATAAAATAAACATCGTATCGATAGTTAAACTTTGATCGTTATTTGTTGTCGTCGTTGTCTTATTGTGCCCCTTCCAGCGCTGGGCTCCTTCACTTGAGTAGTCGGCCTCTAGTTACAATTTGTGCTTGAGGTTTTCTGCTGTAGCAACATTCAACATTGCTAATGAATGGACATCACAAGATTGAAGTAACAACATAGACACAAAATAGTACGTGTGTGTTAGAACTACATATTTATTGGATATCATACTTTCAGATAACTCGTTCATTGTCGACCATAAAACACAAGTATCGAAAGTTGACATAAAGCGAACTAGTCAGTAGTTGATTTAATTACGGTACTCCTTGGGTGGTGTCACCACGATAATGCACACATGACGTGTGACAAATCACATCTGTTTGAACCTCCGATATAGGTACCTACTCGTATATGAGCATAAGTAACCACCACAAGGCGTGCGTGATATCTCTTTGTAGTCGCATACGGCAGGCAGGTGTCTGTTTGGATTTTGGACCAATCACAATACATCATCTACTGTCATGTCTTTGATGTTTTGTCGTCAGTGCAAAGTCACTGTTGTATGAAGTATTTCTCAATTATAGACCCGCATCGGTTTCAGGATAAAGCAATTCATTACAAAAACATTGTGTAGGTTAGTCGGAACATTACCTTAGGTTTCCATCCTGAATTTAAGATTGTTTGTATTGGTTGTTGTTTTTGCAGCACAAGTCATTAATGTCCATACCATGTCGTAATACAAATTAATGAACTACCATCAACCTTCACCAAGAGATAAATATAGCGCAACGTGAAGTATATAAGCGATTAATAAAAATGTAGCCGGTATCAGGCGAGCACTTAATAACACTAATTTGTCCGTATTATGAGTTACGGGCACATTAATCAGTGCGCCCCACTGCTCCGCTGCTCGCTGCCCTGCACCGCGCTCCATCCGACGGCGACGGGAACTTTGTCTATTACAACTTTTTGTCGAACACTTAACTTGTACAAGATCTAAAGTGAGTAGTTGCTCACTCACAACAGAGTACAGTTCCAAACACATAAGTTGGAAAGGTGTGCTCGATTCTGCTACTAATTCTGAACAAATCCTCTAAGCCGTCATGTACCTATCGGTCACGTCGTGAAACGGCCAAAAAGTTATCAAAACACCGAAGATTAAAATCTGTTACATCTTTGGGGGACAACGCAGCGGCGCGCGGCGCGTGCGTGCTCAGAATTACGTTATCCCTACTTTATTACTCAGTTCGGATAAACATCATAAAACTCTTAACAATGTTTTAAATGTTACAAATACTAAATAATATCCGCGGCATCACTCGCGTAGTGTTCCTATTAAGCATAGAATTCCAAATGATGTCCGTGCTTATTTTAATTTAAGGGTTTAAGGGACCAAGTGATTTACAACGTGATATCTGAACAACCAAACCGTACAACTTTAAGTAGAGGATATTGTAGAGATTATGATTTAATTACTTCTGAGAATAAATAAAATAAAATTGTAATAACTGACATTCTGTTGTGACTAATTTACTGAAATACTAATAATACCTACTTAATAATAGTTGACTAATGTTAATGATGTAATAATATAATTGTAATAATTGTCATTGTATTTATGCCACAAAGTATAATAATTGTGAATGCTCACAAAAATCAAAAAAAATCGCATGCCGTGAACCATCCGGCGTAACATGATGTAACCTTAGACAGTTAAGAAAATCTATGTCCACCATGAAACTATTATATTCTTCTATTCTATTTTATAAACTAGTCTATTCTTTAACGAAGCGGTTACCAAAACTTTTTCGCTAGTTTCTCATTCGTTTCTTCATCTCTTTATAAATAAAATGAGTGCTCGAGTTCTTCCACTGCGCCGCATTGGTGGCCCCCGCGCCGGCCTTTTATAGCGTACTCTGTGTACGTTCCCAGAATTATCTCTTATCAAAGGTTCGAATCGGGTCACTTTGCCCACTCTCAAAGGGGCCGGAGCTCTTTCATAAAATTAATCCTAATACCCAATTTAATTTTACTTTTTAAGTCGTAGGATTGAATGATATGAGTATTTGATGGTTACTAGTAACTAGTCAGATAAAGAGTAGGTACAGACTCTACTACCATTTTAACTCTTCCCTATTACCGGAAAACAAAATGTGTACGCCCGCGTTGTAGAGATTTCAGTAACCAACATTCCCTCTATCTTACAAATTATGGGACTGTATTATATTAATCGTCAGTGATTTGACATTCTGTTCAGATATTAACACTCGTTTAATACAAAAATCGCGACGCAGATGTACGTCCCAAGCTGTCTCCCAGTAATGTTCGTTGAAGTCAGAGTAGGTAGCCGGACAAACAAATACTCGTTTGTCCACACCGTCTCAGAATAAGGAGTAGTTGATACCGCGCAGTCACACTGCTACCCTGCCCACAGACGCGTACACTTTGTCAAACATTACAACGTCTTATTTGAATCTCAGTTTCGATAACTATAGCCAACCTTATCCCTAGTAAGGAATAATATATCAGAGCAGAAAGGCTCGATTCCAAACGGGGTAATAACGTAATAGATAACTCTCAGGATGTTTCTCGCTAGATTTATTGGAAGCCCTGTAGGGAACAAAGCTTTGCTAATATAGTTAGGTAGAAGCGGGTCCATAGCCTATTTTCTTTTTCAGGATGTCCGATCTGCCGTGGTTACAGAGGAGAAAGGAAATCTGTACCGTGGTGTCGGGCAACGATAGCGGACATACCTTACATAAATACATGTGCCGTTCGCATAATAATCACGCTAATACGAACACTGCGTGTGTTTAATTTATATCGTGATAATTATAATTGAGTAATTTTGATATTATGTACGTAAAAGTACCATACCCCTAATTAATATTACACATCATAAAAAGACACGTCTAATTTTGGTTTCGTAGAGCAATGCAATACATGTTATAACGATAACCGGTCGTTATACAGATGCACTTGTACAATATTTACCTATAGCAGGTCTGTGACCATCTTACATCTAACGAGCCTCTTGTAATAATACATATATGTAAATGTACATATATCTTCTGAGTCTTATCTCTAGTATGTAATCTGAATGTTACTTTCTCCCGACTATCTCCAGGATATAAATCAGAGTGTCCATATCTGAGCTATGGAAATTTTATGAGCGTATTAAGCTTTTTATATGCGACGTATTGGCAAGCCTACCTTCCCATATATAACCTGAGTAACTCGCCATGAATGTTGAGTAGAGAGAGGAAACAAACGATAAGGCTTTGATCCTACATCGTATAATGTAAGGATGACTGATAGTTTACTTTGAGTTGTTTTATTATCCGAACAGACTTAGATCCCTAAATCCAACATTCAAAGCCTACAATAAAGAACTATAATCTGATGGATTTTCTGTTCAATGCGAATTTAATGGCTTCTAATTGAACTTAATCGATTCGAATCTAAGTCTATTGTAAAACGTAAATCCCAGGTCAGTCATTAGAGTTGAATTATTAATTACACGCCAACGGTTTGAGTTATTAGTCTATTGTGTAAAGACTCTGCGGCAGATACTTTTGTACTTTGCCTTAAGTAAATTCTGTACAACGGTTTTATAATCGTCAATATAATTAAAATGTACTGCGCAGGAGGAAGAGGAACGGAGGAAAGCTTTTGTGAAAAAAATGTTTAATATTCACTTAAATCTTTTTTCAGTGTTGCGAAAGACAGGATCTTTTATAAGTCGTTGATGCATGGCGCTGGCTTTATCGTATTATTTGCAGCGCCTCAGTCGTCGCTGACCGATTTCACACAAATTCGATTCTAGACGTAGGTTTTTTTACAATCCCAGTACGTAGTACTATTTCCTATTCTGTGATACTAGTATCTGAAAATAGGTGTTACTTACTATTATTAACTCATTAGGATAAAAGTGCTTACGTGAGGACACTTCTTATTATCACTAAGTACAACAAACTTCAAATTGTACTGAAGCTAGTAATTCAGCAGCGAGGACTAAAGCTTTTTACTTGACTCAGTAAAGCAAGCTGCGTGCAGGTGGTTGCGAACACAGCTCGTGTTGTAACCGAGCACGCTTTTGTAGTTACGCGCTTGCACAAATGTGGTGAATCACGCTGAGCTATATGAACATAGGAACAGTCACCAACTGTAACAGCACGCGTAATGTTCGTCGACAACCGCAACAAAGAAATATTACATAATTAGTCAACTTTATAACGATATATTTACTGACTGCATACTATTGTATAGTCCTTCAGACTTGATGTTTGAAACTTCTGATGGTAATCTGTAAACTCGGCGAGTCGATTCCATCCGATGCCTTTGCTTATAAAGAAATCTAGTAGTCCTGTAGGTACTGTGAGCCTGTAGGTACTGTGAGCCTGTAGGTACTGTGAGCCCGGAGCCCGTGGGGACAGGATTTTATTGAGCCTTCGCTATAAACGTTTTATGTGCACTTTTATGTATTTCGGACATTCTTTATTAACCTCGAGTAGTTACTTCGACACTATCTTGATTTTAGATATTCTTTTTGTTTGAATGACGCAACTGTCATAGGTATCTCAATCCTATTGCATGACCGTAACCGACCGACGAGCCTATTATTAATTATCGAGAGAAATATTGCAGTTTTTTGTTTGTGTAAGAAAAACTTTACAATCTTAAAGTAAACGTTGTGAAGAGATGAAGAAGCTATTGTGCCCTGCGCTGTATAATGTAACTTTATGGTTTAATTATCTCAAGTTCAATTAATTTCGTCGCAATTTATATTCATGTAAGGTGCCCAACTAAAATCTAATACTACAATGGTAGCTAACTGAAAACTAATTGAAACATGGTATTTAGTTCAATCGACTAAGAGTTTTACGAATTATATGCGTAGGTATTCAACTGTGTTATTATCTCTGTCGTTGTAAATTGGACTTTTATTACTTTGTAACTGAAAATGAACGCTTGTTTTGTGTTTTGTGTAGAAAGTTCTTTCAATAATGGTTAAAATAAAATGTATATTCCTTGGAATAGCGCCGACATTGATTGATGTTAGAAAGCTGTAAATAATAGAATGTTATTACAAAATGTAGCAGTCTTCAAGACCTCGTACTCGACACCTCTGGCGTTTCGTTCATTTTAGTTGACGCAATCAAATAAAGCGCAATAATGTCAACTAATTGTACTCGTAGTATTTCACTCAAATACTTTACGTATAATAAATATTCAAGTCCTCACATAACTCAGATGAATTCCCTTAATTTAAAATAACTAAGTAGTATTTTGAGTGTATTTTGTGCCGCACTCATATTTGTTGCAATAAATAGTCAAAACTCAGCGGAGTATTTGTTCGCAGACTAACTGAGAAACTTGTTCTTTGTTAGTTCAGGTGCACAATATCTGTATCTGTCTCCAGCCGCTCATTGTTACCGCACTTGTAATCTTTTGTACAAATAAACCGTTCAACTAATAAACAACTGTTATGTGGAACATCACACGCAATGCGCTCATCGCGTTAAAATTAACGCATTAGAGATCATCACTCTCGCTCATTGCGCGTAATGTCAACGTCCACAGAGAGGATTATTAGTAATGCATAGAGATCTTAGAAGCCACTATCAACATCACCTGCAAGTGGTGCACCTGCCGATCAAGAAGGAGAGACGAAGAAATATAGAAGAAAGAAACTGCGCTTAGCTTAAAAAAAACATTGTTCTATGTTAGAGACCTATTTACTTTCATACGCATTAACTGAAACGCTATTAATTTGGAATTCTGAACAGACAATTCAATTTTATTAATTTGTATGATTATATAAACTGCCGGTGATCGAATTACAGAAGCGTGTAAACAATATTTAAATGAATCTATTAATTATCGCGCTTTATTAAACTTGTATTCGTAATGTAAACGGTGAACTAATTATTTGTAAATTTCCGAAACAATTATTACAAAACTTCATTTTGTACATCGATATTAAAATATTCAGTGAGATGGTGAATATAATGAATGAATAACAGTCCTCAACAAACAAGTCTCTAAATTATTGTATTTTAAAGCGATGAGTTTGCTTTAACTATTCTTAAAATATTAAGAAAGAAATTATAAATCCAACGCTAACCTTAATAGCGATGTAAAAATTCGCTTTTTTTCAGACCTCCGGCACGATTCCTGTACAGGCTGTACAGACGAGTTAGTACAGGAGACAACTCAGCTGCGCATTTCCGTAGTACTACCGCCGGAATGCCGTCAGCACCACTGGCTTTCCGCGTGTCGAGTGATCGCAGCACTGCCCGTACATCGCATTGCCTGAGTACAATGTCAGGCATAGTGTGGCCACGGTTGACGATGGCGAGGGGCTGCAGGCCACGGTCGTCGACCCGGGAATTAGCCGCAAAGAGGTCTGCGAGCATATCTGCTTTCTCTTGGGCTTTGTGAGCCAGTGTTCCATCTGGGTAACGCAGCGAGCGTGGCAGCGAGGGCTGACAAAAGTTAGATTGACTTTGGCCAGTTGCCAGTATCCACGGCTGCCCGTGGGATGGGAAGTGAGCTCCTGACCAAGCCGCGCGACACACTGGGCATCCGCTCTCTTAAAGGCCCTCTTACTGGACTTTGTGGCCCGGTTGTACGCTGCTTTGAGATGGCTCACGTTTGGGTCGCGTAAAGCCCGGGCCCTGATCCAGGCGCAATATACCAACTGTTTTTGTCGAACGGCTTTGGCACAATCTCGCCCGAACCAGGGACGGGCTCTGCGGATACTGGCGACATCAGTGAAAGGGATGTAATATTCCATCCCTAAACTGATATCGCCAGCAATCGCAGAAGCGCTATCCGAAGGAGCCTTTCCTACAAAGCAGCGCTGGCTCCAGGGGACGGACGCATAATAATCGCGTAGACCGTCCCAATCCGCTAACGAGTAGTGCCATAGTCATCGTGACATTTGTACAGCACGTGCAGGAGGTGACACCTTCATGCCAGCGTGAACCACACAGTGGTCGGAACTACCCAATGGGGCTCCTATCGAAACACTGTATTGGGCTGGGCGACTCGTCAGCAGTAGATCCAGCAAAGCTGGCGCATGATCTGACCTGTCTGGTATCCGGGTGATCCCGCTTACCATCTGGGTCAGACCGTGGGAGAGAGCGAACGCATGGGTGGCCCTACCCGCATGATCAGTCCTGAGGGACCCCAGCCATTCAATGTGATGGCCATTGAAGTCCCCCAGAAACACCAGGTCAGCGTTCGGGAACCGCACCTGCGCATCATCAGCCGTCTCGCTGAGGTATTGGAAGAGCTTTGTTGTCTCAGAATCCCCTGTGTGGGAACGGTAGACGCACACGTAGATCTGGCTTATGAGCCAGATCTACGTGTGCGTCTACCGTTCCCGTTACCGTTCCCGTTACCGTTCGTGCAGCCAAAGGACGGAGTTGGAGGGGTTCTCTAGGCAGTGCAACCGGCGGCAGCAAACATCCGCCCTAACGAACACGCACCCGGGGTGTGCGTGTTCGTTAGGGCTTTGTCTCGAAATTGTTCCTCGATGACATAGCCGGGGTAACACAGGTAAGACTTGTCGTCAGGGCGGCGTATCTGTGTCTCCGTGAGGATATTCACAGCGGGCCGTGCCGTGTCGAGGTGATGGTGGACGGCATCGAGGTTCGCATGGAGTCCACGGATGTTGGTGAACTCCACCTCGAAAAGCGAAGTTGTGGGGTTTCCTGGAGCCGCTGTGGAACGTTTACATTTTTTCTGTTGCACTGCCATTATAGGTTTGAAGAAGAAGCGTGAAGACAGGGCGACATTTAGTGCAGCAGTAAGTGACAAAACGCAGGGGCTAGCTTCGTCTGGGCCGACCGAAGGGTCCGACGAAAGGGCTCCCAAACCCCTCTGATGCAAGGCCGCCGCTACCCCACACCGGTTACCACCCGGAGCGGCGATTCCACATCAGGATTATGCGCAACATGTGGGGCAGCCTCCTGGGGTGGTTGGTCCCAGGGGGGCCCCATGACTGTGTTGCGGGCGGCCGCGGCAACGCCGTTGCTAAGGGTCTCCCTGGCCGGCGAATCGACCCACACCACCCACACTAGACTCCGCTTCACCCCCACAGGTCCCATGCCTGCTGCACCATACATCGCCCCGGGCCCGGCGGTGCAGCTGCAGAACCCCTAACGCAACCCAGCCGGGTTACTTGGGGGCTTTAGCACAGCTGTATGGTGGTACCCCCCCGGACCAACACTTTTGTACCACCTGGTACCCACGTAGGGGCCGAAGCCACTCAATGGGTACCTTAAATTAACGAACCTCGTCCGTTGATCAGCAGGTGCGCCACTAGCAGGTGAGGTCGCTGGGGCCCTAAAGATGTTGGTAGAGCCCCTTTGCACCCCAAAAGAATGCTTGATTTTTGAGTGAAAAAATAATGAAAATCGGTTGGGTAGTTGTCGAGAAACAATTTCACATCGAGTTGCATTTGAGTCACCTGATAAGGAGCTCCGCTCGCTACGCTCACTTCGCTCAATAAGTAATAGCAGTAATTGCATGCCGTGTGGAGACCCCACAGACACGTTTTCAAATTTATGTATAACTGTGTGTACCTCTAATTTATTGTACAATGCTGTGATGCAGCAATCAATATTATTTTCTTTCTTTAAGGGCTCAGATCGTGAAAATCACCTAAAAGAGTGTTAAGATTTTTCATATTTAACCTATTTACATATGATTAATAACAACGATAATTTGTATATATTAAAATGAAAGACCAAAAATTATGTTAATGCTAATATTAACTCTTAAAACCCTGTAGTTGTTATATAATAAACGTCAACAAACGCACAAAATTGAGAAAAAATGCAAAAACGTGCCTTCGTATTTTTCAGATTTAACCCAATAAATCAACACAAATTGATAAAAAGAAACACTTTTTGAACACTGAAAAAACCAATAAATATAACCATGAACTTTTTTTGTACCTTTACAAACAAAGACTTCCCCTTTTAAAGCCCTAAAATCTAGATATGTTTTACGTAAATTCTCCATAGAAAAATGTATGCAAAATCAAGCGCGTCCCGATAGTACGATCGTCGCAACTAATCGCCAGTGCGCCATAGAATTTCAAAGCGACTCCACGCGTGTCAGATGCTCCAGCAAAATTACGTGTTGTGAATTTGTGTTTTTTGTGAAAAACTGTAAGTACAATATTTTTATAACTAATTTACTTTCAGTAAGTAGAAAGTACCGATATAATGAAAGTCTGAAAGAAAACCATGATGGAACTAGATATAAATCGTAAGAAATACAAAATTATTTACTTTGTTGAGTAGGTCATTTTATGAACCTTGTAAAGTAGTTATCAATTCAGGCTTGAAACAATCAAAGCCCTGCCCATTTTATTTTCTCGAGATATGAACTGGCGGGGTATGACTGGGTATGACTTTTAAGTCATCTTATAGTTCTCTGCACGACATACATAGATTGTTCAACATGATAAAGGCAATAGGTATCATAAACGTAATTGGTAATCGAGGGTCTCTTTTCGCAGGATAATTTGCTGAGTGCCATGCCAGCGAAAAGAAAATTTAGTACGCATTATAAAAACGTGAAAGCCAAAAGATCTCGGAATAAAATGTAAGTTCCTCCCTACTTATTTATTTATCTGCCTACTTAACTACGTCTTGTCCTAAATACCTAGAAAAAAATTACTAGATTTGTGTTAGTGTCAAGTAAAAATCCTAGTTTTATTACTTTTATTTGTGTGTATGCTTATCATGTCTTAGTTGTAATAATAATATAATCTATTTGCATTTTGAACAGGGTAGGTACATTACAAAGCTAATAGGTACAATGATTTTGATCGCCTGATTCAGACATATACCTACAATAGCATGTAAATATTGATTTGACATGTAATTAGATAGGTACACAATTAGGTATGTCAGTCTAAGAAGAAAAATTACAATGTCCAGTAGGTAATAATTACGTAATTTCAATATCTCTATAAGTAATAAAGTCAATTTCTATAGGAACAATTTTCATAATAATAAATTTTATTACATAATATAGTATTAGTTTTCATGTTCATCATGTCTAAATATGTGGAAGTGGAAGTAGGTATGTTTCCTATCAGAAATTGCACGGGCGCGCGCGCGGCTTTGTCGACATACTTACCGCCAAAGAGGCGCGCCTGGCGTAGGGTTGTACAAAAATTACAAAATAAATAAAAAATGGATATTGATGAATAATATTTCCAGTACTGAAAATGAAGAAAACCTTCAGGCCGAGACTCCGAGCAACACTGCTACGCGCTGTATAGAGGTAAGTTGTTATACGTAATTCTTGTAGACTTGTTACATAAATAAACAAACTAGTTAGTGATGGGCGAAGACAAAATCTCAGTACCTAGGGTTTTTTTTTGCAATATTTATTATTTTCATTGAGAGACAAACACCTTAGTAGGTACCTTAATACTTCTCAATTACTTTCTCAAAAGAAAATTCACGTTCAAATCTCGTATTTTACCAAAATCAAGAATTTTGATTTTGATTGATTTTTTTTTGTAAAATATTATCTTTTACGCGACTGGTGTACGTATGTATGTATGTATACTAAGTAATATATATTTGTGGCTAAGTTTGTGGATAAGTTCAAAATTATTGAACCGATTTTAATGTTTTTAGTATCATTAGAATTGTCTTCTAAGCCTAAGAATAAGTGACGCCATAAAAAACCAATACGTATAGCGTAAAGGAAATTTATAATTTCTGTCAACACGAACATAATATTGCATGAATTCTTTTGCACTTTTATAATTTGTCTACGTCAGTTATGAATATAAATAAATAAACAATAAAAATGTTAAAACCCGACAGATTAAAAAATGAAAATGTGTAATAAAAATATTTAATAAAAATAAATAACAACACCATTGTAATATAGCGTATTTAGCAGTCGGGGCCTATTTCTAAAGAAATATTTGGCTAGTCAGGAATATCTTCGAGCCTGTGAGGATTTCAATGGGTCTCGACTGTTGAATTCAATTTATTACAATATGTAGTGTTCTTATTTATTTTTATGTAACATAATTCAAGACCGTAGACTTGTTTTCTTTTTACATTTTGAGTTTTTATGCATATAGTCGGATTTATTAAATTTATGACGTGATAACGTCTTATAAATCGATGAACACCAGCAACACGCACAAAAAAGTGTCACATTATGTCACGCTAGGGTCAAGCGAGAGCGCAGTACAAGCGATGTAGAATAATATTATGACGTTATCTGGTAAAATTATCGTCCTAAACCGACTTTACAAGCAAGCTTTTTTTATTAGGCGCAGCTGCGATAATTGGCATTAAAACTAATAAATAAAGTATTGTTTTTTGGAGTTAAAAATAAATACTGCGTAGTCTGTGCACGAGCCGCAAAGAACAACAGTCAGCCCCCGGAACACCATTGTTTCAAGAATTATTCAGGATCATCTACCGGGATGGAATCGACCATAATAGTTGAGGGGTTTAAACGTTCCTTTGTTGATCACGGTGTAATTTATAATAAATTTGTAGCAGACGGCGATTCCAGTACTTATAAAAAAATATTAGATTCGCGTCCGTACGATAATTTAATAGTAGAGAAAATTGAATGCAAAAATCATCTTTTACGAAACTACTGCAATAGCTTGGAGAAATTGTCGAAAGACACTAAGTATCCTTGCGAATCGCGGAAATTCCTAAAAGAAAGGTATTTTCGTTTAAGAACGGGTGTAAAATGCGCGATTAAATATTGGGGGGATCAAAATCAGTCACTCGAAGAAAAAATAAAAAATCTTAGTGAAGGTATCCTAAATGGTCCACAACACGTATTTGATAATCACCAACATTGCAAGGAGTATTTTTGTAGACCTGACACTCGTCGAATAGAACCTGTTGGGTTACTTCCAGCAATTGTTGGGTGCGGATTAATGGACGCGGTAGAAATTTTAAATAAAAGACTGTCATACCATTCTAGAAGTTTAATTCATAATTGCACAAGTAATATAGTTGAAAGTTTTAACGGAGTAATTGCCAAATTAGTTGGGGGTAAGCGTGTAAATTATTCTTCCCGTGGTTCTTATGCGGGCCGATGCGCAGCTGCTGTTGTGTCTTTTAATACGGGATCGATTCATAGTAAAACTCATGAAGTCATATTTAAATCTAGTCCTAATCCTTTGATCGCGAAAGTGGAAAATAGTAATCGTAGAAACCGTTGTACAATCCTAGCACGCTTTTTAGATGGCGACTCATATTTTGTTATTGTTTACTTACTTTTAATTATATGAACCATTTTTATACTTGTGTTTCATTTGTTGACAATTTTTTGTACAACCCTATAAGATTTTTTAGATTGCGAGGTGATCGTAAACAAAAAGTATTTGAGTTTACGCAATAGGCACATTTCCTTGCGTAGAGATAAACACTAGCGAGGAAAGGCTTGATGTTATTTCGACCGTACTTCCTACTGAATTTGCAATTATTTTATTCAATTAAAAATTTTACGAAATAAGAATAAACTTTGGTAGTAAAATTACAAATAAATACATACTCGTAGTTGGAATTTTAGGTAAGTAGAATACAAAAAGGTCAGTCCGGACCTGCTCTTGATTGTTTATTATAAATAGAAAATCATAAAAATTGTGTCTCAAACTACTCTTATTTATTTATCTAGTAATTAGGATCATTTTATAACGAAAACTACTCTTAGAATATTTTACAAATAGGCAGTCGTTTATTTCCAATAATTCAACATTTTTGTTATGCTGTAAATATTCAACTTCAATAACAATAACTCAACGTGGAACGTTTGTCGCAAAACATTTTCAAAATCGCGCTCTTTCTGGGTCATTCACCCGCCCGTCGGGTGATTCGGGAAACAATAGCGCTGCTGTCGCTCGAAATCGAATTGGCTCGTGCGCGATCTAGCCCCTTAAGAGTTACCCACTATACGTAGCTCTTTGTAGCCCCAACGTAGCATGGCATAGCACTGTGCTACGCGGCTAACTTAACATGACCTTAGTGATGTTAAGGGCCTAGACCGCGCACGGATAAAGTCGATTTTGAGCGACAGCAGCGCTATTGTTGCCCGAATCATCCGACGGGCGGGTGAATGACCCAGAGAGCGCGATTTTGAAAATGTTTTGCGACAAACGTTCCACGTTGAGTTATTGTTATTGAAGTTGAATATTTACAGCATAACAAAAATGTTGAATTATTGGAAATAAACGACTGCCTATTTGTAAAATATTCTAAGAGTAGTTTTCGTTATAAAATGATCCTAATTACTAGATAAATAAATAAGAGTAGTTTGAGACACAATTTTTATGATTTTCTATTTATAATAAACAATCAAGAGCAGGTCCGGACTGACCTTTTTGTATTCTACTTACCTAAAATTCCAACTACGAGTACCTATGTATTTATTTGTAATTTTACTACCAAAGTTTATTCTTATTTCGTAAAATTTTCATTCAATAAAATAATTGCAAATTCAGTAGGAAGTACGGTCGAAATAACATCACGCCTTTCCTCGCTAGTGTTTATATCTACGCAAGGAAATGTGCCTATTGCGTAAACTCAAATACTTTTTGCTTACGATCACCTCGCAATCTAAAAAATCTTCTAGGGTTGTACAAAAAATTGTCAATAAATGAAACACAAGTATAAAAATGGTTCATATAATTAAAAGTAAACAAAATATGAGTCGCCACCTAAAAAGCGTGCTAGGGTTGTACAAAAATTAGTTATAAACAAACATGAAATTTATAAATTATTCATATACTTAATTAAACGAAAGTAAACAATAACAAAATATGAGTTTAAGAGTTTCTAATGTTTTTTTCATTTTAATGATTACTGATCAAATTCTGATTTCTACTAATTTGATGATAAAATCAATTGCTATTGCAAAACCTATCAGAATGAAAATGTTACCAGCTGCCCGATTCACGTAATAAAAACCGTAGCGTAGTGACTTAAAAATGTCACTTCGCACACTTTTTAACCGACTTAAAAAAAGAAGAAGATTCTCAATTCGCTGTATTTTTTGAACCGATTTTGATGATTTTTTTTTTTATTTGAAAGCTGGTGATCCCGTGTGGTCACATTTTAATTTCATTAGGATCGGACCTTGGGTTTACACCAGGTAACTCTTCAAAATCGTATAGGAATTGTATAGAAATTGAGCTATTGGAAGATTTATGACAATCCAAGACTAGATAAGTAAGTGCGTTAAAAACAGAAAACCAAAAGGCGATTTCTAAGTTTCTAAGTTAAAACGACTTTTGAACTGGCGTGTTTACGTGAATCGACCGGCTGGGTAGTTAAGTTACCTCAGTCTCTTTCAAAATCATTAGACGTTCTTCTCTTTCAAAACACGTAAAGCTCTTTCTTTCCTCTCTTTCATAGCCTCTATGACATTGGGCGGGTCACGAATAGGCATGCTTCGTGACTGCCGAGGATCAACTAATTCTGGAAGGAGGCAATCGTAATAAAATCTAACTAATTTCATCTCCATTTTCTCCTTCCAAAATTTGTCGTCCTTTTCTATAATATAAACTTTCATAGGTACAGTAGCACCAAACCAGATGCCAAGCATGCAAACGTTTCTTTTAGTTATATGTAGCTGTCCCTGAATTTGGAAATACCAGTAATGATTTTTATTTATGACATAACCCTTGGAAGCCTTGTCCTTAACCCAAAAAGTATGTTTGGCCATTGCTTCATCAAGAGTCATGCCAGCTAAAGAATGTGGGCACTTAATTTCAATTAAACCGTTTGCATAAATGCCATCTGGTGTAGTACCAAGAAATTCATATTGATCGTCGACGAACAAACCGCAACCTTGTATACTAATATTCTCTTGAATTTCTAACTGTCTAATTGCAGTTTCTTCGTTTTCGATACCGTACCGTACAGCAGGCAAACTGGAGATATTACTACCATAAACGATTTTACAAACAAGAGCAGCACAACTTGTGCTCTCTCGTTTTTTACAAACTTCCCCGAACGATGATGAGGTTAGTAATTTTCTCCTTGTACTCATCCACTCAGCACTACTTCTTTGCAAATGGGTCGACCTTTCAAGCTCCTCTCTTTCAGCACAAGAAAACTTTAAATCAACTAAAAAAGATGACTTGGCTTTCTCATATAATTCTGGACTCAGATCAGGTTTTTCGCAGTTTGGTCCATAGTGAGCGTCTTTCGATACAGCGCTGTGGCTTTTTTTCAATCTTAATTTAGGTTTAGCATTTAAACGGTTTCTACGATTACTATTTTCCACTTTCGCGATCAAAGGATTAGGACTAGATTTAAATATGACTTCATGAGTTTTACTATGAATCGATCCCGTATTAAAAGACACAACAGCAGCTGCGCATCGGCCCGCATAAGAACCACGGGAAGAATAATTTACACGCTTACCCCCAACTAATTTGGCAATTACTCCGTTAAAACTTTCAACTATATTACTTGTGCAATTATGAATTAAACTTCTAGAATGATATGACAGTCTTTTACTTAAAATTTCTACCGCGTCCATTAATCCGCATCCAACAATTGCTGGAAGTAACCCAACAGGTTCTATTCGACGAGTGTCAGGTCTACAAAAATACTCCTTGCAATGTTGGTGATTACCAAATACGTGTTGTGGACCATTTAGAATATCTTCACTAAGATTTTTTATTTTTTCTTCGAGTGACTGATTTTGATCCCCCCAATATTTAATCGCGCATTTTACACCCGTTCTTAAACGCAAATACCTTTCTTTTAGGAATTTCCGCAACTCGCAAGGATACTTAGTGTCTTTCGACAATTTCTCCAAGCTATTGCAGTAGTTTCGTAAAAGATGATTTTTGCATTCAATTTTTCTCTACTATTAAATTATCGTACGGACGCGAATCTAATATTTTTTTATAAGTACTGGAATCGCCGTCTGCTACAAATTTATTATAAATTACACCGTGATCAACAAAGGAACGTTTAAACCCCTCAACTATTATGGTCGATTCCATCCCGGTAGATGATCCTGAATAATTCTTGAAACAATGGTGTTCCGGGGGCTGACTGTTGTTCTTTGCGGCTCGTGCACAGACTACGCAGTATTTATTTTTAACTCCAAAAAACAATACTTTATTAGTTTTAATGCCAATTATCGCAGCTGCGCCGGATAAGGCGGAAAAATTCTTACCATAAGATCTCTTGCTCCAACAACCGTCAACAGCAACAGATATTAATGGTGTACCATTTTTATCAACACTACCTATAGACACTGCGTACTCCGCTTCTTCCTTGACAGCTTCTGCCATGGAATGTGCTGCTGTCTTTTCCCACCAATCGCAAACCGTATTATTAATTTCATTGTACAATGAAGGTGACATGATTGGTAGGGCTACTGCGGCACTTAATGTTTTTAACTGAGAGTAGCTCCCACCAGATGATATGATACCAGACACAATTTGATGATTCACTTCCATGCTATCTTCTTTCTTTTCAACCAAACACACAGTAAATTTCATATTACACATACTACATTTTATGATGAGTTTTGAGTCCAGACCAACTTTTACTTCACCTATTATACTGAGGTAACTTAACTTACAATCCATTGGACCGTGGTCCCCTATGGCCTGAAGAGCGTTAAAAAAAAAAGAAATATCCACTACTCTACGCCCAACTTCCACTTCATCCACCTTTCCCTCTTGACGGTTGTCAATAACTAGTTCCTGTAAAGAAAGATAATGGCTTGATTTTTATTATAAAAAATAATTCAAAAGGTATGGGCCAAATTTCTTCAAACATAGCTAAGAACTCCCTTAGAATACATCTTTGAAACACAGAACACTAGATCAAAATCTTAAACGTTTTTATCAGTCTTCGTCAATTATGAAAGTGAATAAATAAACATAATAAAAAACTGGTTGCTTGTAAAGTCGGTTTAGGACGATAATTTTATCGGATAACGTCATAATATTATTCTCCATCGCTTGTACTGCGCTCTCGCTTGACCCTAGCGTGACATAATGTGACACTTTTTTGTGCGTGTTGCCGGTGTTCATCTATTTATAAGACGTTATCACGTCATAAATTTAATAAATCCGACTATATGCATAAAAACTCAAAAGGTAAAAAGAAAACAAGTCTACGGTCTTGAATTATGTTACATAAAAATAAATAAGAACACTATTGTAATAAATCGAATTCAACAGTTGAGACCCATTGAAATCCTCACAGGCTCGAAGATATTCCTGACTAGCTAAATATTTCTTTAGAAATAGGCCCCGACTGCTAAATACGCTATATTACAATGGTGTTGTTATTTATTTTTATTACACATTTTCATTTTTTAATCTGTCGGGTTTTAACATTTTTATTGTTTATTTATTTATATTCATTCCTGGAGCCAGCGCTGCTTTGTAGGAAAGGCTCCTTCGGATAGTGCTTCTGCTATTGCTGGCGAGATCAGGTTAGGGATGGATTATTACATCCCTTTCACTGATGTCGCCAGTATCCGCAGAGCCCGTCCCTGGTTCGGGCGAGATTGTGCCAAAGCTGTTCGACAAAAACAGTCGGCATATCGCGCCTGGATCAGGGCCCGGGCTGTGCGCGACCCAAACGTGGGCCACCTCAAAGCAGCGTACAACCGGGCCACAAAGTCGAGTAAGAGGGCCTTTAAGACAGCGGATGCCCAGCGCGTCGCGCGGCTTGGTCAGGAGCTCACTTCCCATCCCACGGGCAGCCGTGGATTCTGGCAACTGGCCAAAGCCGTGCAATCTAACTTTTGTCAGCCCTCGCTGCCACCGCTGCGTTACCCAGATGGAACACTGGCTCACAAAGCCCAAGAGAAAGCGGATATGCTCGCAGACCTCTTTGCGGCTAATTCCCGGGTCGACGACCGTGGCCTGCAGCCCCCCGCCATCGCCAACTGTGGCCACACAATGCCTGATATTGTTATCAGGCAATGTGATGTACGGGCAGTGCTGCGGTCACTCGACACGCGGAAAGCCAGTGGCCCTGACGGCATTCCGGCGGTGGTGCTACGAAAATGTGCAGCTGAGTTGTCTCCAGTATTAACGCGTCTGTACCGCCTGTCATACTCTTCAGGGCTCGTGCCGGAGGTCTGGAAGGAGGCGAACGTACAACCGATCCCCAAGAAAGGGGATCGGTCCGATCCAGGCAACTATCGACCCATAGCTGTCACCTCAGTCATTTGCAAGGTGCTTGAGCTCCTTATAAATAAGCAGCTCATGCAATTCCTAGAGGATCACTCGCTAATCAATGATCGACAATACGGCTTCAGGCCAAAGCGATCAACGGGTGATCTTCTGGCATTCGTAACGCATGTCTGGGGTGGGGCTATGGAAAGGCACGGCGAGTCCTTAGCTATTAGCCTGGACATCGCCAAAGCCTTCGATAGGGTCTGGCATGCTTCGCTCCTTTCCAAGCTTCCGGCATATGGTCTACCTCCTCAACTGTGCAGCTGGATTGCCAGCTTTTTAAACGAGCGCCGAGTGCGGGTCCTCTGCGATGGCCAGGCTTCTCGCTTCTTGCAAGTGAATGCCGGGGTACCGCAGGGGTCCGTACTATCACCAACTCTCTTTCTTCTGCATATCAATGATATGCTATCCCTCGGGAACATTCATTGCTATGCAGATGACAGCACACTGCACGGGAGTTACTCGGTTCGTCCGACGGCGGGGCGATCTGAGATTGAGGAGGAGAGACGACGACTCGTGGCTGATCTCGACCGTAACCTCGACAGTATCTCTCAATGGGGTACCGAGAACCTGGTCGAGTTCAATGCCCGCAAAACACAGGCGTGTGCATTTACTGCGAAGAAATCCCCTTTCCTTCCCCTACCCTCTCTTCAGAATGCATTATTACCAATGAAGGACAACCTTGATATCCTTGGCATAGACGTTCGTCGAGAGCTCAATAATAAAAACTACATCGAAAGATGTATAGGGCTAGCTTCGCGGAAACTAGGAATACTGAATAAGCTAAAGAGATTCTTTACACCGGACCAGAGGTGTCTGCTGTACAAGACGCAGATTAGACCCTGCGTCGAATACTGCTCTCACCTCTGGGACGGCTCCGCGAAGTATCTGCTGGACGCTCTCGACGCTATGCAGCGACGGGCTATCTGTATTATTGGTTGTCCGGAGGTAACGGGAAGCCTTGAGCCGCTAGCTCAGCGCCGAACAATAGCTTCCTTGGCCGCATTCTACCGTATTTACCACGGCGAGTGTTCTGAAGAGCTCTTCAATCTGATCCCACCCTCTTCCTTCCGATCCCGAACGACTCGTGCCGGGCAGAGATGCCACCCCCACACAGTGGATAGCATGTTCGCGAGAACCGAACGTTTTAAACGTTCGTTTCGCTGCCGAACGATAGTGGCCTGGAACGCCCTGCCTGTGCACGTGTTTCCTCCCACATATAATCCTGGGTTCTTTAAGCGGAGCGTGAAGAGGCACATCAGTAGGTCGTCAAGTTGAGGGCCACTCTCAATAGTAATGTGTGCTGTGAGAGTGGCCCACAATCGCTAGACGTCGTCACGACTTACCACCAGGCGGGCGGCGTCAATTTGGCGAACCAAATATAAAAAAAAAAAAAAAAAAAAAAAAAATTCATAACTGACGAAGACAAATATAAAAGTGCAAAAGAATTCATACAATATTATGTTCGTGATGAACAGAAATTATAAATTTCCTTTACGCTATACGTATTGGTTTTTTATGGCGTCACTTATTCTATGTCACTCGGGCTTAGAAGACAATTCTAATGATACTAAAAACATTAAAATCGGTTCAATAATTTTGAACTTATCGTGCCACAAAGATATATTACTTAGTATACATACATACATACGTACACCAGTCGCGTAAAAGATAATATTTTACAAAAAAAATTCTTGATTTTGGTAAAATACGAGATTTGAACGTGAATTTTCTTTTGAGAAAGTAATTGAGAAGTATGTGTTTGTCTCACAATGAAAATAATAAATATTGCAAAAAAAAACTGTAGGTACTGAGATTTTGTCTTCGCCCATCACTAGCTAGTTTGTTTATTTATGTAACAAGTCTACAAGAATTACGTATAACAACTTACCTCTATACAGCGCGTAGCAGTGTTGCTCGGAGTCTCGGCCTGAAGGTTTTCTTCATTTTCAGTACTGGAAATATTATTCATCAATATCCACTTTTTATTTTATTTTGTAATTTTTGTACAACCCTACGCCAGGCACGGCGCGCGCGCGCCCGTGCAATTTCTGATAGGAAACATACCTACTTCCACTTCCACATATTTAGACATGATGAACATGAAAACTAATAATACTGTAACTAATAATAGTGTAAGCAAACTCATTGCTTTCAAATACATAAATATATGAAAACTAATACTATATTATGTAATAAAATTTATTATTATGAAAATTGTTCCTATAGAAATTGACTTTATTACTTATATAGATATTGAAATTACGTAATTATTACCTACTGGACATTGTAATTTTTCTTCTTAGACTGACATACCTAATTGTGTACCTATCTAATTACATGTCAAATCAATATTTACATGCTGTTGTAGGTATATGTCTGAATCAGGCGATCTAAATCATTGTACCTATTTGCTTTGTAATGTACCTACCCTGTTCAAAATGCAAATAGATTATATTATTATTACTACTAAGACATGATAAGCATACACACAAATAAAAGTAATAAAACTAGGATTTTTACTTGACACTAACACAAATCTAGTAAATTTTTTCTAGGTATTTAGGACAAGACGTAGTCAAGTAGGCAGGTAAATAAATAAGTAGGGAGGAACTTACATTTTATTCCGAGATCTTTTGGCTTTCACGTTTTTATAATGCGTACTAAATTTTCTTTTCGCTGGCATGGCACTCAGCAAATTATCCTGCGAAAAGAGACCCTCGATTACCAATTACGTTTATGATACCTATTGCCTTTATCATGTTGAAAAATCTATGTATGTCGTGCAGAGAACTATATACCCCGCCAGTTCATATCTCGAGAAAATAAGGTGGGCAGGGCTTTGATTGTTTCAAGCCTGAATTGATACCTACTTTACAAGGTTCATAAAATGACCTACTCAACAAAGTAAATAATTTTGTATTTCTTACGATTTATATCTAGTTCCATCATGGTTTTCTTTCAGACTTTCATTATATCGGTACTTTCTATTTACTGAAAGTAAATTAGTTATAAAAATATTGTACTTACAGTTTTTCACAAAAAACACAAATTCACAACACGTAATTTTGCTGTAGCATCCGACACGCGTGGAGTCACTTTGAAATTCTATGGCGCACTGGCGATTAGTTGCGACGATCGTTCTATCGGGACGCGTTTGAATTTGCATACATTTTTCTATGGAGAATTTACGTAAAACATATCTAGATTTTAGGGCTTTAAAAGGGGAAGTCTTTGTTTGTAAAGGTACAAAAAAAAGTACATGGTTATATTTATTGGCTTTTTCAGTGTTCAAAAAGTGTTTCTTTTTATCAATTTGTGTTGATTTATTGGATTAAATCTGAAAAATACGAAGGCAGGTTTTCGAATTTTTTCTCAATTTTGTGCGTTTGTTGACGTTTATTATATAACAACTACAGGGTTTTAAGAGTTAAAATTAGCACTAACATCATTTTTGGTCTTTCATTTTAATATATACAAATTATCGTTGTTATTAATCATATGTAAATTGGTTAAATATGAAAAATCGTAACACTCTTTTCGGTGATTTTCACGATCTGGGCCCTTAAACATGTCCGTACTAGCACTAAGACAGGTCAATGTCGACGAAACTTTGATGTGATTGTATTTTGTAGGTAGTACATAAGCATGATATTAGTGGGTATTTACTCCCAAAGTGACGGTACTGTACACAAATTCCGATGTGGACTTATTTTTCGATAGCATGGGGCGGATGGCAATTAATGTTACCCATTTCTTAAATACAACCATGACTTTCTCATCAACGGTGCAACAGTAGAAGCGAATAATATTTAGTGTACCTCGTAGCATTATTTTATTGTTATTGTGACAAATGAATAAGAATTTTGACATAAATCTATATACATACCTATTATTCATTGACATTATGTATTTATTAAATTATAATTATTATTGTTGAAAAGGCTTGACATTTTATTGAAATAGTAGATAAGTTGGGTCTCCCTTGTTTGACCGAAAGGAATTTGACAAATGTTCACTTCCCAAAACATTTTTCGCATAATTTCATTTGCCAAATTATTACTTAGCAAAAAATCTATTCACAAAAAAATGTAACGCAAACCTAATGTTTGGGAAATGAACGTTTAAACTATAACTTGTTTACCAACTAGTACTTTTAACATTTTTTATTTAGTCAAATATTTCAGTTGGAATAACAGTTTTTACGCAAAACCATCGTTTCTGGCACTCGCCGGCCGCTGCCGCGGCACCTCACTCGGCCCGTGCGTAGGAGGTCACAGTTTTAACCTAACCTAACCTACCCATTTTGTTTAAAGAAGAAATTAACCTAATCTAAATAGTTGAGTTCCGGGTAAACTACTAAAAACAAATTACAATTAATATTTTTTGTCTTAACAAATCATTTCACCAAACGTTTATTGTCTGAAAATTGTATGCTGTAATAAATCATTTGATTAAAGACCAAATGCCATAATGACATTATACTTGGTAATATTTTGCCAAGTAAAAATTTGACCAAATTAAAATATGCGTACTAAAATCATTCGAAATATTGCAATGGTATAAAAAAAGGTTGCTAAAATTTGTTTGGGTAATGAAATTTTGTCAAAATCTTTTCGGCAAAACGGCAGGCACCCAAATAAGTTAAATATATTTTGACATTGTGTTACTAAATAGTTTTGGATTATCTAATTGCATTGGTAAATGGTGTGGAATTGTATGGAATCGAATGAAATTGACATTGTAATTTTGTTTAGTTAGTAAGATCATTGTTAAAATTAGTATAACATGCAAGCGATTTGGTGGACACTATAAGCTTGTATTGTTTCCTTTAATAAATAAATAAATAAATGCCCAACTTAAAGGGACCCAACGCTTCCTGCAGGAGACTGTACCTGGGGATAGTGAGGATGGCCGTGTATGGGGCTCCCGTATGGGCGCCGAGTTTGACGGCCAACAACGCTGCTGTTTTACACGGATCGTTGAGGACCTGGGCCGTCAGAACAATAAAAGGGTACCGCACGATCTCCCTAGAGGCTGCATGTCTCCTAGCCGCGACCCCTCCATGGGACCTGGAATGGCACAAGGAGGCGCTGGAGCGGGACCACAGGCCTGCGTCTCGAGAAATCGACGCCCAGCGGTCCCAACTCCGCCAGGATCTCATGGAGACATGGAAGGTGCGACTTGAGCAACCAAAGTGGGGAACCACCACCATCGCGGCGGTCAGACCGATCATGGAGGAGTGGCTGCAGAGGCAGCACGTTGGTCTCACGTGCCGTGCGACACAGATCATTACCGGGCACGGAAACTTCGGTAAGTATCTGTTTCGCATGCATAGTGAGGTCACACCTGCGTGTCAACACTGCGAGGCTACCGGCGAAGACACGGCATTCCACACGCTGGTGGAATGCTCAGTGTGGATGACACAGCGCCGGTACCTCGTTGTGGGCTTGGGCGTAGTTACCCTCTCACTGGAGACCATGCTACGAGCCATGGTCTCTAGTGGGAGCCAGTGGAACGCGGCCGTTTCCTTCTGCGAGCAGGTTATGCTAGTGAAGGAGGCGGCCGGTAGGGTGAGGGAGCGTACCCTCCCCGATGAGTTCCGAAGTGTGCGGCGAGGGCGCCGCAGACGTGACTAAGCCCAGGACCATCGACCTCCATGTTTGGGGCCTAAGGATGTTGGATTAGCAACCCACCGTTCTTACAGAAGCAGGCTAGAAGGGCTGCGGGCTGTGGGGCTTCACCCCAAGCACGCCTTCACTCACCGACGCGGGATAAAACCCGACCTGAGCATGGTGTAGGCGCCTTCTAAAATGCCGTAATTGTAGCATATTTTGTACTTAGGTGACTATAATTTTTTTTTGTTGCAATATACACGCTTTTCGATTTTGACACGAGACCAATGTACATTCGTCCATATTTAGTCTTAACCCGTCAACCCCCCCCCCCCCCCCCCCCCCTAATAGGAATTTACCCATTATAAAAGGAACCCCTCCCCATAAAAAATAAGGCCTACAGTCGAACTGCGCGCCGTGACACCCGGGTGTCAGATGGGGGTTAACTGGAAACTGAAAACGTGTAAATGAGTCAATTATTGAAAAAGAGTGACCGAGAGTTTTATTGCCAGGTTCTTTCTCTCGGTTTTACTTATTGCTTTGCGAATCTGGCAATACATGTAAATATAGAAGCAATTACATTTTTTTATTTTAAGTACTTACTGACGTTTGTAAGAGCCATTTAGTGACGTATGTATAGACAAATAAATTAACCACTTCATTTCATTTCTTTTCGACCCCAAAGATGCGGGGTAACACCCGACCACCACGCAGCGGCCAAGGTCCGCCGGGCGCCACTGGGAATTCTGTCAGTGTCCACCGGAGGCACTCGGCAATGGACGTAGCATCGGCAGCGGCCAAGGGCTGCGGATTAAAAAAAAAAGTGGGTATTACAGGGAAGCCACAATTTACACATTATGGTAGGTATGTTTTTGTAACATACCACTATAAGTACATGCCCGTGCAGAACTCCTATGTGGTGGTGGTGGTGAGTCCCACAGAACCGTCACGTGCTGAGTTATGTGAGGGCACGGCGGCGGCGACGGCGGCGCTGCGACCGAGGGTTAATGGTCAAGAAAGTGATTTATCATTCCCTTTGTGATGTTCTTTTGTAAAACAATGAATGAGTAAGCGGTGGAAGCTAAAGTTTACTGTTATTAAGGCCCTATTAATCTCTGCTGACAAGTTATCCGATATATTCCGATAATTAGCTCCCAGTGGGAATATGGGTGCGGGAAAATAAGCCGTGGCGGCAACAAAGCAGCATAATGTACACCTTGCGTGTCTCAAACTATCTCCTTACAAAATTTCATAAAAAACCGTTTAGCCGTATACAAAATTTCATGACTACACAATTTCATGATTTTATTATATTTTAAATAGAAGATAACTGCACTGAAAGTGATCTTGTAGGCACTGTGTAATAGATCCCCATCAGTGATGTGTCCCCGAGGGAGTTGGGAACGAGAATTCAAACCGCGGGTGCGCGGAGCCGCGGGCACAAGCTAGTTGATAATATACAATGGTCTATTAAACCCAGTAATTGTGCTCACAATGTATATCATTACAAAAGCTTATTAATGGAGACGGGCGATTACCGCACATCTAATTACAGAACAATTTACAACGAAATTGGACAGTTAATGTGGTTCATTTAAACTTAATAGAATTCCAAATGCTTACTCACTTTAAAACTAATTACACGTAATTTTACAGTTAAATAAAACATTAAAAACTTGTGGATACCTTCGTATTTGTTTGTCTGATACTCCGACTCGCCCATAATGTCTCTTGATTACTATAATGTAATCGCCCGTCTCCTTTAATAAGCTTTTGTAATGATATACATTGTGAGCACAATTACTGGGTTTAATAGACCATTGTATATTATCAACTAGCTTGTGCCCGCGGCTCCGCGCACCCGCGGTTTGAATTCTCGTTCCCAACTCCCTCGGGGACACATCACTGCTGGGGATCTATTACACAGTGCCTACAAGATCACTTTCAGTGCAGTTATCTTCTAATTAAAATATAATAAAATCATGAAATTGTGTAATTACTATAATGTAATCAAGAGAAACGAAAACGTTCAATACAGGGTGTTACGTAAGGGTTATATCAACCCGAAGACACCCCCATCAGCTGGTCGACCAGAACCCGTTTCGATATGTGTTGACCGCCAAACAAGACAAAAAAAATAATCCATAAAAAAGCATTATTACCAAATAAGATACTCTTGTTTGAACAACACTAGCTAAAATCAGCTGATTCGGTCATTGACATCAAGTATAGGTAGTACAAATAAAGCGCGCCTGTGAAAAATCTTCTCTCTCTCTCCTGGTTAGATCATTTTGTCTCTGTTTCGCTTCAAGGTCGCGTGTCGGTCGGTGAGCGACGCCGCGTCCCACCCCGCCCACCATTGTCTATTAGTAAGTACGTCAAGCACTAGTGTTGGGACACGTTTGTTTTGATTTGAAATAACGCATATAACTTTTTTTATGATGAGTTTTTTTTTTCAAATGATTTAAGTATAAACTTATCTTCTAAAGCCAACCATTTCTTTTAATTCCGCGGCCCCGGGCCGCGACCTCTCTAATGTCCGTTGCCGGGTGTCTCTGGTTAACCACTACACCATGCCCTAATATTTATTAAAGTTCAGAGAGACCAGTAATTGAGGCTGTATGTTGCTACAAACATTATCAAATCACTGCAAGTAGTCTATTGCCACACCTGACTTACAACTGTCACTATTAGAAGTGACGTCACGTCGCAACTACTTATAGCCTAGGGGTGGGACAGTTCCAAAACATACAAGTGAGCAGACGTCCAGCTCTGCGATTAATATGTCCGAGGGAGGAGTAGGCTTAGAGGAGCGCCGCGACGCGACGGTGGACCCGTTGGTTGTTCTATTTGTTTTGGTGGTTGGCGATTCGCTTTAATTGTGGAGGCTTAAGGTAACATCAACGGAATGAAAATGTCCCGCGGTGTTTTTGTTTCTGCGCAATATACTGTTTAGCTTACACAGCGGTCTCAGACCGTTTGCAATAGTGCAATGAGAGCCATCTGAAGTGGCGTTGGTGTACTTAGTGGGTAACTGCGGCGATATTGTACAATGGTGATGATAACATTTAATTGAATACATTATGAATGATTCACTTGTACAGATATTCCACAATTTTTTATTGGTAATAGGACCTTAATTAAAAATTGTGGAATATCTGTACAAGTGAGTCATTTCATAATGTATTATTGTTCCACCAAGTGTCTACAATCGAAAGCATAAATTACATGTATTTGAACTAATTTCAATCGGTTTGTGAAATGAAAGTCATAAAATGCAAATCATTAAACTGCTCAAATAGGGAGAATGCTAGTAGTAGCATTCTTCAGCAAAGGTATAGTATATTTTGTGATAGAATTACCTACTCCTAGGGTCACATCGGTAGTGTGTTGGCTCGCGATCGAACTCCCGTTAGAGCGTGTTTATCAACTAACTGGCTTTGAAAACTTATAAACTTTTGACAATTAAAGACCGTATTATAATGTTTATTATTGTCTCCGACGGGGAGATTATCATTTCATGCTGTTTGCCTGTCCGTACACCTATATCTCGAAATCGGAACATGCGATTTATATAGTTCTTTTGGCATAATAATATTGTTTCACAATATGAATCACAAAAACTATAGACTTAGGCTCGACTCGAACCAGCGACTGATCCCTTCCAGGAGGAACGTTCTACCAGAATTTCTATAGGCGGTGTCTTGGTCAGTTGGAACGTTCCAGTTTTTGTGATTCATATTGTAAAATTATGTAACAAAAAAAAAGAAAAAAAAGGTTAGCATACTTCTCTGCTTATAAAATATATTAAATAATACTCGTATTATTGTCTTACTTGATTCGAATAGGTGCAAGGGCAACTGTTTGTGACCAGAAGCAGGAACTTCCCTTCGGAGACAGGAGTGTGACCGCCTGGAAGCTGTTCTACGACCTTATTATTAGGTTTGTTTATGTATTAAACATCCTTAAATATGTTACTTACTTAAGTATGTACCGAGAACAACCGCCAGAATTGATTATCTGCCAGATCCGCCAGAATTAGATAGATATCATCATATCTATATATCTTAAAGGTGCCAGAACAGAAATTAGCTTTTTTGGATTTTCTTTGAAAATTTCAGTATCAGCTCTATAATGTTTTGGAACAAAGTAGAACAAACCTAGAACAACACAGAACAACTTTCAAAATTTTTGTAATCGATAAGTGGGGGGGGGGGGGCAACTTCTCGGACGTCGCGGGACTCTACTAGTGGTGGTGGAACTATGGTATTGTGGTACTTTTGTTTTGTCTTTACATAGACATATTGTTGTTTAGTATTCAAATATCAATTGAATAACAGAACAATGGATAGACAACTGAGATACGTAACATTATTGTCAAATGTACAATTTAGACCCGACTCTTACTCGCATTGCTATTATACCAGCGCTGAGTCTCGAGGAGGGTGCCGGTGCTGCGTGGCGACTCCGCAGACACAAGCAGTACATACTGTGGAACGCACGGAGGACATAATACAAGCTGACGCCCGCGCCGCCGCCACTGCCGCGCCGCGGCGACACACCATGGTTATAATCCCTATGTAAGTTTCAACTTTATAATTTATCTATTACATAAAAAAATGGCCAAGAGCGTGTCGGGCCACGCATAGAATAGGGTTCCGTAGTCACCAATAATAACATCTATAACTCATGACCTATCAGAGTTATCGGATCCGTTATAGGTTTGCTTGAAAGACTCGATTATTCCCATTTGTCCCCGCCTTGATTGTCGCCGACGGACAACTGGGATTTTTTTTCCCGAGATACAGCTCAAGATTGACGGACGCACAGCGAAGTCTCAATAATAGGGTTACCGTATTACCATTTGGGTACGGAAACCAAATGAACAATTTGATTGTTTGTTTGTTTGCATTGAATAGTCTCCGTAACTACTACATCATACCCGTGGGACACTTTTTATACATGGGGCACACTAAAAGTTTTGCACTTCTAGCTAATCGGAACTATTTGAATTTCGAATTTTATATTTTTTTAAACGTTGCAACCTTCTTAGTAATAAAAAAAAACAATTGGCGGGAAATTATTTGTCAAATGTTTTTTATCATACATCAAATTTCTACGTATGCAACGAAAATGGAATTAAATCGAAAAGATTTTAGAGCGATGATTTTTTATGATTTTAAAAGTTCTATCTCTGCGAAAGACTGTGCCGCTCGTCTTCAAAATGCTTTTGGGAGAGAAGCACCTTGTTTGAGCACCGTGAGGCGATGGTTTGCTGAATTTGAAAGAGGTCGAGTTTCTTTACATGACGAATTTCGTGAAGGGTGGCCTTCAACTGCCGTCAACGAAAATAATGTGGCTACCGTTAAGCGGTTAATTGAAGAAATCCCGCGGATTACCTATGAGACAGTTCGAGGACTATTGGGGATTGGTATGAGTCAAATCCAGAAAATTTTACACGAAGAATTGACAGTTCGGAACCTTTGTTGTCGTTGGATCCCTCATGAACTGACAGCGGAGCAGAAGCGGGCTCGCGTGTAATGGTGCTCACAGATGCTACTGAAGTACGACCACGGACATTCTAATACTGTTTATGACATTGTCACAGCAGACGAAACGAGGATTTATTGTTTTGAACCCGAAAAAAACAGCAATCTTGTGAATGGGTGTTTGAAAATGAGAACAAGCCAACAAAAGTGAGGCAGGCGAGAAACGTTGTTAAAAAAAATTATCGCGTTTTTTTTCTCAGCTACGGGTCCCAGCTGTACAATTCCAGTTGAAGATCAAAAGAGTGTTAATGCCGAGTGGTATTCTACCATTTGTTTACCCAGGGTGTTAGAAAAAGTTCGCGAAAGACGACCCAAAAGCCGCGTTCTCCTACATCATGACAACGCTTCTTCACACACGGCCAACAAAACAAAGTGAAAAAGTACAACTCGTCACCCATCATGCGCATAGCCCCGACCTAGCACCCTGTGATTTCTGTATTTTCCCCAAAATCAAAGATTTGATGAGAGGTTTCACTTTTACCAACTCCGAAGAGGCAGTGATAGCGTTCAATCAGCACGTAGAAAACATGCATTCAGATCTGTGATCCTCCTGTTTTAAAAAATGGTTCGATCGCATGAAAAAATGTTTAAAATGTAAAGGAGAGTATTTTGAAAAGCAATAAACATAATATTTTGGTTTTAACATATTGTTTTTTTAAGTTACGCAAAACTTATAGTGTGACCTACTTAGGTACCGGAAAAGTGTTCTCACGGGTATCGGGGACGAGAAAACTAAATCCCGCTAAGCACAAGCTGGTTACTAATACAATGTATCACTTGTAAAGCACATTAATAACTGTGTATGTGTATGTAAGATAAAAAAATTAAGAGGAATTAGTTTTATTTACTTTCAAGCTGCTTCTTAATGCAATAATGAGTCGCGCTGATGATTTCATTATGACGCAGCACGTCATGTGTGACGATGTTGATGGTGACAGAATGACTTGCTCACCGCCGCCGCCGCCGCCGCCGCCGCCACAGACACAGTATAGGTAATGAGGTGTATCAGCACTTACTACAGTTTAATTTGTTTACTTGCAGTATGATGGTGGTTGGTTCAACACTGTTTACAATTATGTGGGGTAATAAGTACATTAAGCATGCACAAGCTGTAGACAATATGAAGTTACACGGCAGTACACATACTAGGAGTGACTCCAACAACCCCACTACCACAGCGGCCACCGCCACCGCCACCGCCACCGCCACCGCCACCGCCACCGCCCAGCCAGAGGCAGTGAGCAAGCTGTACATGCGCATCATTGCTAGAGGTGCTCGTACTTACAAGCCGCAGTACGTGGAATATAAAGATTAGTGAATCTTCAGATAAGGTTCTACAATAGTTGGTGTTAAATGTCTCGCATGTTCTAATGTTATGTGATTGGCATCTACATTAAACTGAGTTTTTTACGATAAAAATAACATATTTAAGTTTTATTTCAAAATTATACGTATGAAGTGTATACTTTAATGTTTGATATAGGTATCTGATGTTTAATATAGGTAACTTATGTGCTACAAGATCGACTACATCGACAGTATTTTAATTAATATCCAGCAAAAATATTACACCTTAGCATGCACTTGGACATACACTCACACACATGAACTCAGTCACACACATATTGTTGAGTAGAAAATATCAAAAATAATACTTTATCGATGTTTGCTCTCGACGTAAATATTTTTTTAATGTGTACTTCATTTTTGGTGTAATAACATAAATTAATAATGAATTTGTTTATAAAAAAAAACTTATTTAAAAAAAATGTTTTTGTTTACATATATCTATATCTGACGTTGAAGTTTAGACATTGCCTTACATTATTACATTACATTACATTACGTAGAACAACAAGAACCAGTCCAGGCCAGGGGGGGGGCAGGGGGGACTGGTTCTTGTTGTTGGGCTTGCATTACGACGAGATAGTTCGATTCCCGGCCACCGCTTCTGTTGTTTATAATATTGTTATACGTAGGTCACACTATAAGTTTTGCGTAACTTAAAAAAACAATATGTTAAAACCAAAATATTATGTTTATTGCTTTTCAAAATACTCTCCTTTACATTTTTAACATTTTTTCATGCGATCGAACCATTTTTTAAAACAGGAGGACCACAGATCTGAAGGCAAGTTTTCTACGTGCTGATTGAACGCTATCACTGTCTCTTCGGAGTTGGTAAAAGTGAAACCTCTCACCAAATCTTTGATTTTGGGGAAAATACGGAAATCACAGGGTGCTAGGTCGGGGCTATGCGCAGGATGGGTGACGAGTTGTACTTTTTCGGAAGCTAAAAATGACTTTGGTTTTGTTGGCCGTGTGTGAAGAAGCGTTGTCATGATGTAGGAGAACGCGGCTTTTGGGTCGTCTTTCGCGAACTTTTTCTAACACCCTGGGTAAACAAATGGTAGAATACCACTCGGCATTAACACTCTTTTGATCTTCAAGTGGAATTGTACAGATGGGACCCGTAGCTGAGAAAAAAACGCGATCATTTTTTTAACAACGTTTCTCGCCTGCCTCAGTTTTGTTGGCTTGTTCTCATTTTCAAACACCCATTCACAAGATTGCTGTTTTTTTTCGAGTTCAAAACAATAAATCCACGTTTCGTCTCCTGTGACAATGTCATAAACAGCATTAGAATGTCCGTGGTCGTACTTCAGTAGCATCTGTCAGCACCATTCCACGCGACCCCCATTCTGCTCCGCAGTCAGTTCATGAGGGTTGGATCCCTCATGAACTGACTGCGATAACAGAGTTTCCAAACTTTCAATTCTTCGTGTAAAATTTTCTGGATTTGACTCATACCAATCCCCAATAGTCATCGAATTGTCTCATAGGTAATCCGCGGGTTTTCTTCAATTAACCGCTTAACAGTAGCCACATTATTTTCATTGACGGCAGTTGAAGGCCGCCCTTCACAAAATTCGTCATGTGAAGAAACTCGACCTCTCTCAAATTCAGCAAACCATCGCCTCACGGTGCTCAAACAAGGTGCTTCTCTCCCAAAAGCATTTTGAAGACGCGCGGCACAGTCTTGCGGAGAGAGAGAACTTTTAAAATCATAAAAAGTCATCACTCAAAAATCTTTTCGACCTAATTCCATTTTCGTTGCATACGTAGAAGTTTGATGTGTGATAAAAAACAATTGACAAATGATTTCCCGCCAATTGTTTTTTTTTATTACTAAGAAGGTTGCAACGTTCAAAAAATATAACATTCGAAATTCAAATAGTTCCGATTAGCTAGAAGTGCAAAACTTTTAGTGTGCCCCATGAATAGTTATAGTTACATAGTTATTGTTATATGCATATTATACGAGTATTATACCAAGACAATAGTGCAGTGTTAACGCAAAGCAGTACACCTGACTGTCTTTGGATGCAACGAGTGGACAGTAAGTTTTAATTTTTTAGAGGGGATAGTAGATTTGTTAATAGAAACTGTTCAATTACTAATAAGTCTACTATCCCCTATTACGTGGGTCTATCAACATTACTAGCAAAGTGTGGGTGTGTCATGCAGGTTTGTTACCCCTTTGGGGATATAGGCATAATGATGCGTCTGATAGATTATCTATCAGACGCATCATTATGCCTATACCCCTATCTATCATAGATATGCTTATGATTATGTAGTGGTTGATCACCCCCCATGGGTTACACCGTAGGGTCATCAGGAGACCCGCGGGGCTCCTGGAGGGTACCCTAAGACTCTCGTGGAAATGGTAATGTCTATCGTCTATGTATTGTATACGCTGTAAGTTGGTTGATTTATACTGGCTCAGTAACTTAAAGAATTGTTTTAGGTATAACCTATAACTATAATATTATTAAAGTATTAGTAGTAGGTTTTATGGTACTATCTTTTGGTTATGTATAGAACCAATTATATTTAGTTAATCAACGTTATTGAACTGTTAAGTAGTTAAGTACTGAATATTACATTGATTGTAGGTAGTTGTCATAAAAACAATAGAACATAATGTGTGGAATGTGTGGATAGTAACTATTGTTTTACACTTGTAATACTATGTATTGTAGTACCTATTTAAGATGTAACGTCTTATTGATAATTCTTATCAGTTTTAAAGAATTTATAATATTTAAAACATAGTACCCTCTGTCGAATAGTAAAACTATTGTTGATGTTTAATATAAAAATGGCCAACGCGAAAGCGTCGAGTTCAGTTGATCTGTGATTATCGAAGTGATAATAACTAAAAGTTACGATGTTATACTATTTTATCTTACTATCTTGTGTTGTTATAATATACATTGTACACTGTGGCTTGGCTCTGAGTAAAATTCTTGTTATAGTAATATAATTGTGGGCCGACCACTATCCTACTACTCTATAACTAACTAGTTTGGTGTTTAGCGAGGAATCAAATACCCAGGTACAGTGTTATGCTATTCTATCTTTATATTTTTTTACATTACGGTTTATCGTTTAGTGCTAATACAATTGTGGATCGGTGATCAGAGAAGAATCCAAAACGATAAACCAGACTTGTCAAAGATACCTAATAACTGTACAATAAATGATACCTATATGTTATTGGAACACGATTGTAAATGATTGTTATTGTTAGTACCGTTGTACTCACCGTGGTATTAATATCTGGTTAATTGCTAATGTGGAGGAATTATGGTTTGATAATAGACCAATGTATGTATGAAATTGTAGGTACATAATTTTATTGTACATTTACCTATTTATTGAAAAGAGTGACCGAGTTTTCTTGTCAGATTCTTTCTCACGTCCTACCGTTGCTTTGTGAATCTGACATTACATGTAGAAGTTAAGGTTATAAATAAACATTATTTTATAACCAGGCTACATCTTTAATTTAATATCCTACTTAGGTACCTGACATCTATATCATAACATAGTATGATAATATCTATACCAATGAACCCAGACTACTTCTTTTAGGTACCTGACATCTATATCACCTATATCATATACATAGTATGATATCTATACCAATGAATTGAGATTCAGTGTCTCGCTGAAGCTCGAGAGTGGCTGGACCGATTTGGCTGATCTTGACCTTGAATTGTTGTGGTAGTTTTAGGAAGGTAACTTGTAAATAAAACTAATTGTAGTATGCTACAATTAGTTTAGTACTAGGTACGATACTTAGTACCAGGTATGGTACTAGGCATAGTAGTGGAGATACTTACTAGGTGGGATGAATAGGCATCACACACATAAGTAATTGTAGTTGTCTTTAGTTTTATTAAACTACCCACATTTAAAAAAATACTGTTAGATTTTATGTTACCGTCAATACCACGTAATAGGACAAAAGTCTAACGGTATATATATTCCTATACATATATTATTCATAGCTCATAGTTCCAGCCAGCTCTCCATCTACCCCATAAATCTAACACGTGCTGTCTTTGTTTGCCACTAACTAACACGTGAAAAAAACCGAATAACATAAGAAAAAGCTGTTCAGTGAGAAACGTGTTTCGACGCCGATAATTTCGACAAAAATTATGGACTGAAAGGACTTAACTGTGCCGTGTGGTACTTACCTCCTGACGTGTTCAGTCTTCACGTACGAGAAGCCTGTCAGGTAACACTGTGGTGAAGCATGTGTGTGTAGTAGGCTCATAATTAAATCCATAATTCTTTACAAATGAAAGTAGTGAGTGAGCTCATGCGGCCACACACTGTGATGGTTCTGCAGCTCTGTCTGAATAAACAGTACATTTCTCACACTTCAGTTATAGCAAAAGCTTGAACGTCGCTCTTATCCTCTATGAAATTGTAGATTCAATAAATTTACCATTCAAAGCACAAAATATGATTCTGACTAAAGTATATTTTGGTTATCCACAAATCCACGTTTGTGTTGTGTATAACGCTAGAGGCTTGGTCGCGTCGCGTCCATGTCTGCGTTTGAACTGGACCTCACTTTGATATTCACAAAGGCCGAATGTTTGGTAGATGACAACGATTGGCTCAGCGACGCTTGTGAGGTTCTAATCTGACGTTAGTGCATAAAGAGTCCGTTCATGATTGGTGGTACTAAGCGACAAATTTTACAAGCTTTATTTAACTAACTTTTATAACACATACATTGTATAATGACGTTATAAGTTGATAGTTAAAATTAAAGTTTATTTTTTCTTTTTAGCGCATTTTAATAAAAGCTTGATTTTAAAAGGTTTTTTCATTTATTTATTTGTTCACCTCTGGACTAATGAATAAGGTTTTCTAAATGATGAGCCATTTCATGTAGAATGCAGTGCGCAAATTAATATTAGTGAAAATAAATGTGTGTGGTCATAAATCCTATAACACTGGTGCCAACTGGAGCAGAGCCCCCGCTTTAGTGCCTGCACTGTTTAGTCTAACTGTGTATCAGCTTAGAGCTCAAGGATTGAGTCTTAATTCGTCCGGCTTTTTGCTTATTTACATGACCCGATGGCACTAACGCTACTGGCTAAAACCTCCAATCCAGTCCATCAGTAAGCGACGCTCATTGTAAGGGCTTCAATTGGGCAATGTGATTCTTGTTTACTTGTAGAAGATTTGTAAAGATTGTTGGTTAGAGTATCACATAAAACCGCTTGGAGCAGAGCATTTGCCCCTGGGTAGGTAATAGCTACGTTTAGATCGAGACAACTAGTCCATGCGAACAGTCGTCAGCTATCCCCTCCTTGTTGGTTCGAGTTCTCGACTCACCTGATCCCTCTACCGACACCAGACACCTCACATAGTAATATACTTATCGTGAGTCTTTGAGGAGCCTGAAAAAGGAACAGCTTATAAGTTTGCATAACACCTTAAATATTATGAAAACGTATATGTAAGCACGTCAAATATTGACGCACGTCAAATTGCCGAAATGGGCCAAATAATTGTCGGAATGTAGATTAAGCTTTCAATTAAAAATAAATTCAAAATCGGTTCACCTAGTCTAAAGATATTAGTAAGTAACAAACTAACAAACATAAAAAACACCAAATATTCGAATTGAGTACCTCCTCCTTTTTTGGAAGTTGGTTGATACAGTTTGTCTGTAGAGCGACTCGTCCGTTAATGAGTGTAAATATAAAACGCATGCCAATTCCAGAGTAGGTACGTACGTACTTGTACTACTACGTACTGTACAAGAACAGTAACTGCGCTTGTAACTAGGTCCTACAAGGAGAATTAATGAACTGTACACAAACTTGGCTGCGTCATTATGTTTTTTTTGTTATCACGAGACGGATTTCTAACAATATTACAATCTTAAAATATACAATTATAGGACAAAAATTTTCAATGAGCAGATAATTATTATTTTAAAGTAACTTGAAATAATATAAAAATAGTTTTTATGTGGTGTGCGGTGTGGTGGCGGGGCGCGGGGTCGTTGTAGTCTCGCTCGTCAACTTTGTCGGACGTACGGACGCTTCAATTCATTTATTTGAACCTGCAAGTGTGTGTGTGTGTGTGGTACTGGTACCTATAGGTCAATCAAACGTTGGGCACTCCAGTAACGGTTTCAAAATAAGTGATTGAAATTAAAAATAAGTGCAAAATAAAAGAGACATTCCTCGATGATCACCAATTTGATCCTCACCAAAACAATGATCACCAAAACTATTCCTCATTGCTCACCAGAGGTGATGATTTACGATTACGTTTAAAATTTTTAATATTATTAAAAAATTTTATTCCTCGATGATCTCCAACCAATATCACTGACATAGGGCAGGGGCTAAAAAAAAATATCGACAATAGAAAACGTTTATATTGAACTAGCTGTTGCCCGCAGCTCCGCCTGCGTGTTATAGCTTTCTTGATCACCAGTTACTGATTTTTATGTATAGCTGTTGAGCGATATTGTATCTTAAGATAAAATATTATAGTATCTTAGCCGTGTGCAGCGCCCCTTAGTGAAACTTATTATTTGCGTTTGGTACAGTAATCGGGTCTAGGGATCGAACTGCAAAATTAAGTTTGTTTTTTATTGTATCTTCTTTTCCGGGATAAAAGTACCCACACACTGGGTACTTACGTACGCCCAGGATATAAAAGAATAATTATACCAAGTTTCATCGTAATCGAACCGGTAGTTTTTGCGTAATGCCTGAACAATCAGACAGACAGACAGACAAAAAAATTTTTAATCACATTTTTGGGTTCTTTGTCGGTCTAGTAACACCATGCCATTTATTTTTTTGATATTTTCAATGTACAGAATTTTCACTTCTACAGATTTTTTATAAGTATAGATTGATGGATGAATAAGACTAACTTTATGTACTTTCTTTTATATAATAATATTATTAACATGTATACAATATTTATTATTTATATTAATATTTTCAGACTGGTTTATTATAAAACATAACATAACATAGCATCACGCTTTTATAATAAATCAGTCTCCCCTTGAGTGACTAACCTTGCTAAGCCGATAACACGGAGGGAGTAGTTTATTTTATTACGTAGATTTCTGTCTGTAACGTCACTTACTTTAGTATTTTATTATATTTTTCCTGACATACAGTATGTTATCCAATATACAGGGTGTCCCAGAAGTCGACGTCAAGCCGGAATCGGGTAACAGGCTAGGTCATAATAGTTGTCAGAAAAATATAAAAAAAATCTACGTCTTGTATTTAAAAAATTATAGACGTTCAAAAAAAGTAGAGAAAATCTACGCCTTGTGAATGTTTTTTCATTCCTGTTGCTACAGATATGTACTTTTTTGTTTTGTTTTTTCTCTAATGTAACCCTGAATACTTTTTCTTTAAAGTCTAAACTGAAATTTAAAGTCAATTTCTCTAGCTCGGAAGTAAAATGTCACCATTTGCCCAACCAAAAATTCAAAATAAATACTTAGCTCAGTTTTAACTGGCCACACTGAAAAAAAAATGTACTAGGTAAGTTAGGCAAGTAACTTTAAAAGTTAGCGCGTTTAATAAGGATTCTAAAACTGTAAAATACTTACTAGTTTATTTCTCGCATTACGGCCATTTTTTAATTATCGAAAAAAAAACAGTTTTTTAAGTGTTTTATTACTTTACTTAGAAGATATTCTGATGTACCTGTGGCTTTCCACAAGGCCGCAACTCTTAATATTATAGCTAGAGGAGTACCAATCGTCAACAAAATCAACAAAATTCGTGGGTCCCGTTTCGTTGAGTATAGCTAAGATCATGAGGGAGAATAGGATATTCGTGGCTTTTAGAACACAGAACACCTTGAGGGAGCTGTGTAATGGCAAGGACTCGGTGTCGGTTTCACGCAGATCGGGTGTTTATTTGCTGAGTTGTGATGGATGTGATATGAAGTATGTGGGGCAGACGGGCAGGTCCTTTGAGATCAGATATAAGGAGCATATGGCGGCGTTCCGCAACGGTTGTCCCGAGAAGTCCCTCTTCGCGAAGCACCTCCTTGACACTGGTCACCCCTTGAACAATAGTAACACCTTTAAAGTTTTACGTTTATGTGAGAAAGGGTTCAAGCTGTGTGTTTGGGAAAGGCTAGAAATAGTTAGAAGAGATTCGGACACCTTACTCAATGAACAAATAGATTTTCACACGTCTCCCTTACTTAATCTGGTTGTAAACAGACAGACACATTAGTTGGTTGTTGGTTTGTATGTGTCATTTGGCATTTCTACACAATTTATTAAAAATGAATAAGATAAAGTCTTGTATTGGTGAATACCTATTTTTGGGTACTTAGTTAGCAAGATCTGAGGTTTCTACCCACGTTAGTTATTGTGAAAAAATCCTACATCGCGATAATGAAATTTGCACACGTTTACTTATAAGCAAATATGTTCTAACCACAAATTTTGCTGTTCTCTCTGAGACAGTCTTGATAATGCTTCGTTTAGAGGCGAAACAATTGTCGACGTTTTGTTGTCTTTTTAATCCTGCGAAAAATAGTGCTATTAAGAAATTTAAAATAAGTTTATTCATTTGCTGCATTCATTGCTTTGTCATGGATTTTCGCCGAGTAACGCCTGGTTCCATCCAATATTTAAGATCAGTGAGCATCACTATCCAGGCCAAACTATACATAAAATTGATCAAACTCCACAGAACAGCAAGTCAAAATCTTTGGTTCAATCAAGAGTGCAAGCGTTTTGAGGTGTTTCCGAGGTACATTTGCCTGAAAACAAACAATAACTCAGCGTCGGCTAGGAATTCTATTTTAAAAGCAAAAACAGTGTGGCTGAACTCTGAAATAAGGAGTTTGTTTAGAGTGAGAGACGGTTTGAAGTGGCATCTAACTGGTTCTACATTCTGAGTTGTCATTCAGTTTACACAGAATAGAATTTGATTTGTTGGATCAGAAGGCACGAGATTTAGCTTCAAAATTTATACACAAAAAATTTTTAATCCAATCAAAAAAATTATTTAATCTAAGGGTGGGTAGAGGTGAACTTTTTGACCGAAGGGAGCAGGTGTTTTGTAATCATACATTTTACCCCAGAATCAAGAACCTTTCTAATATTCATCTCAACAACAGTGAGGTGTCCCTTTTAAATAAAGGCATAAAATACTCCATACATAAATCAATTAACAATAAAAAATCTTTAGAACCTTTGACAGTGGATGCGGAGGTGGCAATCATTAGAAATAAGGGTGACATAATGTTAAAGGCATTGGTAGCACAAAAAATCGATTCTGTTAGTTTGTCTGGTACTTTTAACTCCGAATTGGCTGTACAAAAGTCGATTCGCAACAAACTTAGTGATGGGGATGTGGTTTTAAGCAAAGCTGATAAGGGTAACACCGTGGTTTTGATCCCTAGGGTGGACTACATAGCAAGGGTCAATGACATCATTTTATCTGATGATTTTCAACACATAACCTTTAATCCCACAGCTAAGTTCCAGGCTGAACTGAAGCTTGCTATAAAATCCACGACTTACTTATTCCCTGAGAATTCTTCGTTGCATAAGACTTTGATAAATATGAATCCTCGTTGTCCGTTGTTTTACGGCCTTCCAAAAATACATAAGGAAGGTTGCCCGATTAGACCTGTTGTCGCATATAGGGGGGCTCCAGCATACAATTTGTCGAAGTTTTTGAACACAATCATTAAAGAAGCAATAGATTTTAACCCAAAATTTTCTATAAAAAATAGTACTGACCTCATAAACAAAATCAAAAATATAAAGTTACCGTCCAATGCTCAACTTGTGTCTTTGGACGTGAAAAGTTTATTCACGAACGTACCTTACAATGAAGTCTTAGATATTTTAAAACACAAATTAACAATCAAAAGGATCAATTTTAATAAAATAGAAGAAATTTATAACCTAACAAGATTGTGTATGTCACAGAATTATTTTCAGTTCAACAACAATTTTTTTCTGCAAAAAAATGGTTTATCGATGGGGTCGCCACTGAGCCCGCTAATAGCCCATATATTCATGGATGCGTTTGAGACTAACCACATAGTTGGGAACGTCCATGTCTTGTACTACTTTAGATACGTGGATGACATTATCATCTGCTGGACAGGAACAAAGCGTCAGCTCAGTATCCTCGTCTCCAAGTTGAATTCAGTACACCCTAGAATTTATTTTTCACTGGAAGTGGAGTCGGATTCCACTCTCAATTTCTTAGACCTTTCAATCACTAGGAGGAATGGTATTCATGAGTTTCGTATCTATAGGAAACCTACATTTACAGACACTGTTATCCCTTACTCATCTAACCACCCATGGCAACATAAAATGGCAGCTTTCCACAGCTTACTGAGCAGGTTACTGACGGTACCGTTGAGCCCACAGGCATTTAATGAGGAATTGTCTATCATTTGTTATACAGCACACAGTAATGGCTACAACGTAGGTATGGTCCACTCATTACTAAATAAAAAACGCAGAAATGCTAGTTTTCATTTATTGTATCCAACTCAAGATCCACCTAAGAAGTACACTGCCTGTTTGCCGTTCGTGGGTCCCGTTTCGTTGAGTATAGCTAAGATCATGAGGGAGAATAGGATATTCGTGGCTTTTAGAACACAGAACACCTTGAGGGAGCTGTGTAATGGCAAGGACTCGGTGTCGGTTTCACGCAGATCGGGTGTTTATTTGCTGAGTTGTGATTGATGTGATATGAAGTATGTGGGGCAGACGGGCAGGTCCTTTGAGATCAGATATAAGGAGCATATGGCGGCGTTCCGCAACGGTTGTCCCGAGAAGTCCCTCTTCGCGAAGCACCTCCTTGACACTGGTCACCCCTTGAACAATAGTAACACCTTTAAAGTTTTACGTTTATGTGAGAAAGGGTTCAAGCTGAGTGTTTGGGAAAGGCTAGAAATAGTTAGAAGAGATGCGGACACCTTACTCAATGAACAAATAGATTTTCACACGTCACCCTTACTTAATATGGTTGTAAACAGACAGACACATTAGTTGGTTGTTGGTTTGTATGTGTCATTTGGCATTTCTACACAATATATTAAAAATTAATAAGATAAAGTCTTGTATTGGTGAATACCTATTTTTGGGTACTTAGTTAGCAAGATCTGAGGTTTCTACCCACGTTAGTTATTGTGAAAAAATCCTACATCGCGATAATGAAATTTGCACACGTTTACTTATAAGCAAATATGTTCTAACCACAAATTTTGATGTTCTCTCTGAGACAGTCTTGATAATGCTTCGTTTAGAGGCGAAACAATTGTCGACGTTTTGTTGTCTTTTTAATCCTGCGAAAAATAGTGCTATTAAGAAATTTAAAATAAGTTTAAAACGTTTTTTTTTTAATATTTTACTTACCATTGCTTTTACAGTTAAAACATTAATATCTTTAAATCGCTCCCTTAGAGAATCTCTCTTACCTAAACAATAAATGGCACGGACTGCCCTCTTTTGTAATATAAAAATTGTTTCTATATCTGCTGCATTTCCCCCAAGTACTCTATCTACTTCTACTATTTTACTATTACTATATTTGTTCTACCTAAGTACCTACTTAAATTAGAAATTAAGATCGCAACTTTTAAAACTTTACGTGTAATAACTACTACCTACAATAAAATACTACCTACTAGGTAGTTAGATCTTATCTTTTAAATCGTCATGCTAGTAGCGCTTTGGACGACTTGCGGTAACGTTCCCAGGAAACTTGTACCGCAAGTACTTAGGTATTAAAATGAATAGACACTGCAGTGCGGCGGTTCCCTCAGATCGCATCCATTACTAGATAGGTATATATACTACCATTAGTGAAGTCGGTGATCGACACCGCCTCACTCGTTACCACAAGTCGTTAGGTTGTTACCCAGTGAGTAATGTTCCATCCACCAGCGCCTTAGCGACGGCGACGTGCCCCTCTCTGAGTCTATGCTCAGGGCTGTCACTCATTTGTATTCAGTACTTAACATAAAGCTCGAGTAGTCGAGGGACGACTATTGTCGCAGTTATGATTCACGTCTCACGTACAGACTCTGTATTATAATTTATAAATTATAACGTATTCGTCTTGATATTGGCACTTTATCGATAACTCGCAGTGTCTTGCGTTCGACTTGAATCCAAGGCTAACCCCAGCAGTTTTAACATAACCTGAGGGTTTAGTGGGAAGACAATATTAGTAGGTCTAAATAAAATTCGCATTGCTATTGAATCTAGACTATTTTTACAAAAGAAAAAGGTGGAAAAAAGGAACTTTTTGACATAATCAAGACTCTTCCAGTGCACAAACCAGAGACTTCGCTCATACTATATCTATGGCACAAACAGACACCACTGAGAGACTGTTGTTAGAGCATCGTTAGGTCTTCTGATAGGTATCTATATAAGTAGGTATACTTACGCTGAGGTTGAGATTTTTACTTAAGTGAGTATATTTTGCTACAAAATTGGTAAGTAAAGTAAAATCAAATGTATACAAAATTTGTTTAATGAAGTATATATTACAACTTTACAAACAGCGGAAAGTAATCAGTTTACAATAATTACATTGAATGGCTCAATGAACAAGCTACTTCATTAGGTTCATTTGGCCTTTTCACATCACACAGGTATCGCTACACAAAATAATCAGCAGTTATACAAGTACTTACGGGTGTGTACATTTAATTAATGACCGTCCGCTCCCCAACGGCGCGGACGGGGGAGGCGCGAGGTAACGGGGGGGAGATTAGCTATTGCTAATTAACGCTATTCAATATTTGTTAAGAACGAAATTGTTCATTATAACACCCGTCTCATAGTCCTAACCAAATAGATAAATGGAAGTTTCTTATCGTCACTTTAGTCGTGCGGTACTGTTGTGTGTGCCACAGTGTAGGTACTACTTACAGTCAATACAACAAGTGTGTGGGCCGGGCCGGGGACGGGCCGGGGCCGGGCCGGGGTGCCCCGCGCGCTGCCAGTTCATGCTGCTGACAGCATGAACTGGCAGCGCGCGGGGCACCCCGCACTGATACCTACGTCATACCACTCACACATGCCAGTGTACACACCTACACATACACGAATATAATTTAATTTAAATTCTAAAGGCACATGCCGCCGCTAACCCAGCTTCAGCTTTTCACTAAATGCATATTACATGAAACACAAATTTGTTTTTTTTTATCTGCCTATCTATATCTATTTGTGTTTGATATGAATCACTATTAAAATAACTACCCTGCGTGTATACAATTATATACAAATCTAGCGAATTAAGCCCTATATTTTGTATATTATGAGAAGGTTGTTATTTCTGTTGAAATAACAATTGTTCATAGAAAATATCCAAAAACTTATTATTTACGCCCAGGACCAGCAGCCCCGATAGTGTACAATAACTTAAAGCCTTAGCACGCAACCAGATTCACTCATGGGATTTTCATCCCGTCCAAACCCCCGAGGAGGACACACAGTTGGCCAAAGTCCGCCGGGCGCCACTGGAAATACCTCCTGGTAGTAGGAGCAGCCGCGGGCTTCAAAAAAAAAGGGCTCACTCTCTCCTTTGTGCCGACTAAATGTTGATGAACAAAGCTGAATGTAATTTACCGAAGCTTCATGAATGTTCACGTTCGCCCCACACCCCACACGCCGCACTCCGCACCCCGCACCTCGCCCCTCACCATGCGCTTCTATCAACTGCTAAATGTTGTTTACTACAATGTAATTATGTACTAATCTGATTACCAATGGCATGTTATTGCTTTCGTTAAAGAATTTCAACAATACAAGGGTAAATCTATGAATACAAGTATGTGCCCTGCACATACTTACAGGTATTAACATAAATCGTTGTTTGAATTAGATGAAAACTATTAAATTCACATATTAATATGTTTTTAATATTTATAATATGTCTTTATAAGGTGTATTTAAATTTTTTATAGTTCTTATAGCTGGTATACCTGATGATCGACATGCCTGACATACAGGATTACCTAGTTCAGGCGCGAACATTTATGATCGGCCGCAGCTAATCCGAGCCAATTGCTGTCATCCACGGAACGTTCAACCTTTATAAATATTTGAGTAAACTTCAGTTCAGACGAGGACGCCGCAAAAACGGTTCCGTAAGAAAAGGAAGACATTTAGCAAACAGCGTGAGTTTTATCCTTTTTGAGTGATAAGGACGAACAATATTACTTAACTAGATTTGATGAAAGAAATACAAGGTCTGTGTTGACTCTAGTACCTTCGGTGTCGGTTTTGTAAGAGCCAGTGTTTTAAATTAATTCTTTTTAACTACCATCGGCTGTCTTTCGAGGAGAACTGCGGATTACAATGTACAAAGCGCTTGAGAAATGTCCAACTCATCACAACAAGTGTTTACACAGCGCCTACAGCAGCTGCCTTCCTTTCTTCACATTTCTTCTTATCTATCTGCTATTTCATCTTGCAGAACTACAGTACCTAAGTGTTTAGTAAAAGGCTACTTATTCTAGCAACTCTCTCAATATTCGTTTATTCATTTGGCGAATGTTTGTAACTTTAATAAAACTCGTGTTATGTAGGTATATCTGATGTCGCGGTCGTATTATACATGATTGAATAATCAATCATGTAAAATCACGCTAAGCCAATTGCGGCGTCCTCGTCTGAACTGGAGTTTACTCAGATATTTATAAAGGTTGAACGTTCCGTGGATGACAGCAATTGGCTCGGATTAGCTACGGCCGATCATAAATGTTCGCGCCTGAACTAGGTAATTCTGTATGTCAGGCATGTCGATCATCAGGTATACCAGCTATAAGAACTATAAAAAATCTAAATACACCTTATAAAGACATATTATAAAGCAATGGTAGTCGTTTTTTTTTTTTTTTACGCCCGAAAGATGGAATGGGCACCACCCGGATGCGAGGGGTGGAGGCAGAGAATGCTACATGCATCCCCTACGGCCGGCCGCAGGGGTATGTCAGACTCTTACTGACTAAACTCTGCCTTGTGACTTTAGCCGGGGAGGCTTCCAAGTCGTGAAATGAGGCGCTCACCACTCAGGGGAGTGGTGATGCAGCGTCACTCAGATGTCGCTGAGCATACGCTAATGAGCAAACAAATAAAATTAACGGCGGGGACCCCTATTGGGCCCCGTCGTGAGCATGACGGGTCGGAGCTGTTGTGATGCTCGGGCATGGGGTCGAGAGGGAACCAGTTTCCTGAGCGGCTCGAAGGCGTACTAGGTCGCTGGTTAGTTGGTTGGGTGGATCAAGAAGAACGTGACGCGGTCTCCTAGTAACATGAGGGGTGTGCTGTAGAATAGGGCGCGGCTCGTAGTTGGCCGCGTCCTGTATGAGTGGGTTCGGATGGGATGAGGCTTTGTTGAAAAACCTGGTTGAGGAAGCAACCAGGTATTCCTGGATAGTGGGCAGGCTGAAGTCTCTGTGTAGGTCCGAGCTCCGGACGTACCAGGAGGCATCAGCTGCTCTGCGGCAGAATTGATTTTGGATGATCTGAAGCTGATTAAGGACTGAGGCTCTGGCTTGGGCAAAGACTGGCGAGGCGTAAGTGAGGACTGGGCGTATGCATACCTTGTAGAGGGTACGTTTGTTGCGGAGAGACATTCAAAGAATCAAAGAATCAAAGAATCAATTTCAAAGAATCAATTTCATTTATTCAGTTTAGGCACATAAAGAGCACATATGAATGTCAAAATTTTACAATTTTGTCAAGTAATATTATAAAAATACTAAATTAAGTAAGTACATAAATAACCATTAGAAAATGATTCTTTCGCTGGTTCGGTAAGTTGGTTCTCCTGAGAAGAGACCAGCAAGAAACTCAGGTAGATTATCCATTTTCTTTTTTAATATTGTTTTGTTTACATTGTTACAATTAGTTTCTATTGTATTATACGAGTGGCCAACAACAGAAGATTAGGGTGACCATGCATTTTTATCATTAAGATATTCGTCTACATTATAGTAGCCTTTCATCATCAAACATTTTTTAACTACTATTTTAAACTTATTAAGAGGCATGTCAACCAAATCCTGAGGAATTTTATTATAAATTTTTATACATTTGCCAACAAACGAATTACCAACTTTATGAAGTCTAATTTTTGTCATTGCCAATTCGGCTCTTTCTACCGATCATGGGGGTAAGCCTACCTAAATAGAACCTAGCCTTGGTGGTAACTCGGCGTATGTGGGGTTTGAACGTTAGGCGTTCGTCGAGGGTGACTCCTAGGTACTTAGATTCCCGTTTCCACGGGATCCTTGAACCTAGAAGCGAGGGTGGAGGGGGAAGGGGGCGTTTCCTAAGTTTGGCATTGAAGCAGGTTGCAGAGCTCTTGTCTGCGTTTACTTCAATGCGCCACTTCCTAAACCAGAGGCCTAAAGCGTTGATGGAGGGTTGGAGCCTTTTGATGGCAGCTGGGACTGTGGAGCTAAACTAAATAGGTATTCACCAATACAAGACTTTATCTTCTTAATTTTCAATAAATTGTCGACGTTTTGTTGTCTTTTTTAATTCTGCGGAAAACAATGCTATTACAAATTTAAAAAGTTTAAAACATTTTTTTTAAATATTTTACTTACCATTGCTTTGTCATGGATTTTCGCCGAGTAACGCCTGGTTCCATCCAATATTTACATATTATAAATATTAAAAACATATTAATATGTGAATTTATTATACCAAATTATTTAAATCTACAAAATGCGATGATTGAAAATGCTACGAAAGCTATTTGATAGTATTGTAGGTAAAGTGGGTTAGTAAACGAGGTCAAATATATTATTATTATTTTCATTTTGAGACGAAGTCGAACGGTAAATTGCAACTTAATCAATTTCACATATTGCACTATTTAATGTTCATTACAGTACCTAACCGTACAGTTTCCTATACGTGCATATAAATAAGAAATTCAACACATCACTTTATGCACCCTCATAGTCAATTGATTTTATATCGGCGGATTCTGCAACTTTACGGGTCGGGCAGTTTTTGTCGCCTGTATTATGATTGCTGGGCTAATTGAAGCGCTTGCATGGTGCACACACTGCTGCTTTTTCTAGTGCTCGACGAGCCCGGGCCGGGGCCAGGATCCGAGCTGTACGCGAGCTCCGGCCCGGACTATCCATATCAATAAATCTCTAAAATTTACATAGACAAAAAAAATTTAAAATATACATCTAGTAATCAAACAACCCTCGTGTTTTTTATATTATCCAGAGAACTATATTATAAAAAATTACCAATATCTAGTATTCAGTGAATGAGTTAGTCTGAGGATATCGACATCGCCACAGTTAAGCTCTTGCTCCTAGTGAGTAATGTTCGAGCGTCTATCACTCGCGTCCGCGTCCGTCCGCGTCGCGCCATCACTCCGCGTCTTAGCGTCGAGCACTGACTATATAATATACCTCGCATTTCTCTACGTAGGGTTGCCTCTTACTGCACTAATGTACCATTAAGTGAGGGCAAGTTGTCATTAATTAGATGAATTAGGTACATTCGCCGGGCGCCACTGGAAATACCTTGTTGTGTACCAGAGACGCCCAGCAATGGATGCAGCGGGTCCGTCCTGTGGACTTAAAAAAAATTGGTACATTGTAATGTAAAAATGAAGTCCAATTATATTATAATGCAATTATCTCCACAGTAAAATTTAATTATCTTTGTTGTTTGACACATTTATGGTAAAAATATCAAACCGCTCTCAATGTCTTAAGACCGCCCAGCCCGACCGGTCTGGCTAGGTGTTGCTTAAAATGTAGCTTATGTCACGCAGGTACGAGTATAATGTAGTAATATTATTAAAAGAATTTTCAAAATCGGTTTAGTCGGAGCACATTCAATGCAAACAAATACACAATCAAACATTTCCTCTCTAATATAATTAGAGAAGGTTGTGTCAGAGTCATGTACTCGTAGATGGTCTCAAACATTAACATTGTCAGGATGTTGAATAACTTGACAATCAGCTCATTTACTAACTAGGTACCATGTGCACAACTAGTTGAAAATTATCCAGTTATAATAACAAGCTTGTGCTTTTATGTTGTAATATTATTTATTTGTTTTCCTCCCGTCATGCGTCAGCGCGTGAAATGAGAAAACTTTCCTCGTAACACTGGTACCATTGCACTTATTCATCAAAAACGTTGTTGACAACAGTCAGCAGACGTTTTCCTTCGATCTACAAAACAATAACTACTGGCACCCTCCGTTAGATCTGTTATGAAAACATAACCGGAGCTACCCTAGCGAGTCAATCGCTGGAATTATACTATAGTACGTATCTACCTAAGATTAGCTTACTCAGTGTACGACGGTGTATGTAATAAACTATTGATTGAACATTAAACTAGTCAAAACATAAAATGTCATGCGTTAGTCAGAGTATATGCATATTATACTCGTAATTGACCGAGCGAGCGAAGCGTCTCAGTTTTAACTCGAGGACTGGCCGATTTGGCGTTGTTGGTAAGTGTGTCAGTTCCGGTCTACAGGCCACATTTTTCAGCCGATTTTCATGAAATTTGGCACAAGTGTTCTTTGTTGCAAGGCACAACTTTTGTCGAAGGGATTTTTCGATTGGGAGGAAAATAGGGGAGAAATGGGGGGAAAATGCATTTTTCAGCCGATTTTCATGAAATTTGGCACATTAAGTGTTCTTTATTGCAAGGCGCAACTTTTAAGGTGACGCAGGCATCGGTCGCGCTTTCGCGACTGATGCCCAACCTAAAGGGACCCAACGCCTCCTGCAGGAGACTGTACCTGGGGATCGTGCGGAGTATGGCCCTATACGGGGCTCCCGTAAGGACGGATAGGTTGGCGGTCAAGGGGAACGTGACTCTGTTAAACAGACCACTTCGAACCTTGGCCGTCAGAACCATACGGGGTGTCGCGTATTTTCCCAACGCGAGATATAAACTCAATGTTAAAGACTCTTTGGTAAGATCTTTGACCACAAATAAATTCTTTATTCTTAATGTAAATTCAAATCTCGTCCCGTTTCCTAATGTCACGTGGGAAATATCAGTGTCGCTTGGGAATATTACTAAATATCTTACAATTCAGGAATTCTCTAATACGAAAAGTTCGTATCTAGTGCTACGTATATAACCGTTTAGTATTAGCACAAGCTAATAAGTACAATAGTTGCAAGTGTGTTAAGAAGCTTGATTCCACGGAGTAGTTGATGCCGTATGAGCGGCTACAGTCCTGATTTGCTGCTGTTACGTGCCGTTGTTAACGGCTGATCTAGAAAAAGCTGAGTCTCACTTGTATTAATACTAGTTTAAACCTGATCATATTTTAATTTGTGTGTAAACGCCTTTCACGATTCTCTAAGGCCTGAGTCTGCGTGAAAGGGTAATTATAGCCCATGCCAAAGGGGACCGCTGGTGAAAGAGTCCAGTAAAGCGGTTGGCTTGCTTCTAATAGTGTGAAGCGTGCATCACGGCTCAACTAGTACGTAGAGCCTGGTACTTTCTGTCGTTCTATTTTTTTTTTTTTTTTTTTTTTTTTTATATTTAGGTCGACAAATTGACGCCACTCGCCTGATGGTAAGCTGAGGCGACGTCTGGCAATTGAGGGCGACTCTCACAGTACACAGGAATACTATAGAGAGTGGCCCTCAACTTGACGACCCTGTAATGTGCCTCTTCACGCTTCGCTTAAAGAGCCCAGGGTTATATGTAGGAGGAAACACGTGCGCAGGCAGGGCCTTCCAAGCCACCATCGTTCGGCAGAGAAACGATCGTTTAAAACGCTCGGTTCTCGCGAAGACGGTTTCCACGGTATGAGGGTGACATCTCTGCCCGGCACGCGTTGTTCGGGATCGGAAGGGAGAGGGTGGGATCAGGTTGAAGAGCTCTTCAGAACACTCACCGTGGTAAATACGGTAGAACGCGGCCAAGGAAGCAATTGTTCGGCGCTGGGCTAGCGGCTCAAGGCTTCCCGTTACCTCCGGACAGTCTATAATGCGAACAGCGCGTCGCTGCATAGCGTCGAGTGCGTCCAGCAAATACTTCGCGGAGCCGTCCCAGAGGTGAGAGCAGTATTCAACGCAGGGTCTAATCTGCGTTTTGTACAGCAGACACCTCTGGTGCGGTGTAAAGAATCGCTTTACCTTGTTCAGTATTCCTAGTTTCCGCGAAGCTAGCCCAATACATCTCTCAATGTATTTTGTGTTATTGAGCTCTCGACGAACGTCTATGCCAAGGATGTCTAGATTGTCCTTCATTGGTAATATTGCATTCTGAAGAGTGGGTAGGGGAAGGAAAGGGGATTTTTTCGCTGTAAATGCACACGCCTGTGTTTTGTGGGCATTGAACTCGACCAAGTTCTCGGCACCCCATTGGGAGATACTGTCGAGGCTTCGGTCGAGATCACCCACGAGATGTCGTCTCTCCTCCTCTATCACAGATCGCCCCGCCGTCGGACGAACCGAGTAACTCCCGTGCAATGTACTGTCATCTGCATAGCAATGAATGTTCCCGAGGGAAAGCATATCATTGATATGCAGAAGAAAGAGAGTTGGTGACAGTACGGACCCCTGCGGTACCCCGGCATTCACTTGCAAAAAGCGAGAAGCCTGGCCATCGCAGAGGACCCGCACTCGGCGCTCGTTTAAAAAACTGGCAATCCAGCTGCACAGTTGAGGAGGTAGACCATATGCCGGAAGCTTGGAAAGGAGCGAAGCATGCCAGACCCTATCGAAAGCTTTGGCGATGTCCAGGCTAATAGCCAAGGACTCGCCAAACTTTTCCATAGCCCCACCCCATACATGCGTGACGAATGCCAGGAGGTCAACCGTTGATCGTTTTGGCCTGAAGCCATATTGCCGATCATTGATTAGCGAGTGATCCTCCAGGTATCGCATGAGCTGCTTATTAATAAGAAGCTCGAGCACCTTGCAAATGACTGAGGTGACAGCTATGGGTCGATAGTTGCCTGGATCGGATCGATCCCCTTTCTTGGGGATCGGTTGTACGTTCGCCTCCTTCCAGGCCTCCGGCACGAGGCCTGTAGAGTATGACAGGCGGTACAGACGCGTTAATACTGGAGACAACTCAGCAGCACATTTTCGTAGCACCACCGCCGGAATGCCGTCAGGGCCACTGGCTTTCCGCGTGTCGAGTGACCGCAGCACTGCCCGTACATCACATTGCCTGATAACAATATCAGGCATAGTGTGGCCACAGTTGGCGATGGCGGGGGGCTGCAGGCCACGGTCATCGACCCGGGAATTAGCCGCAAAGAGGTCTGCGAGCATGTCCGCCTTCTCTTGGGCTTTGTGAGCCAGTGATCCATCAGGAAAACGCAGTGGTGGCAGCGAGGGTTGACAAAAATTTGACTGTACGGCTTTGGCCAGTTGCCAGTATCCACGGCTGCCCGTGGGATGGGATGTGAGCTCCTGACCAAGCCGCGCGACGCGCTGGGCATCCGCTCTCTTGAAGGCCCTCTTGCTGAACCTAGTGGCCCGATTGTACGCTGCTTTGAGGCGGTTCACGTTCGGGTCACGTGCCGCCCGAGCCCTGACCCAGGCGCGATATGCCGACTGTTTTTTCTGGACAGCCTCGGCACATTCACGCCCGAACCAGGGGCGAGCTTTGCGGATGCTGGCGACATCAGTGAAAGGGATATAATATTCTATCCCTAGACTGATCTCGCCAGCAATGGCAGCAGCGCTATCCGAAGGCGCCTTCCCTACAAAGCAGCGCTGGCTCCACGGGATGGACGCAAAGTAATCGCGGAGACCGTCCCAGTCTGCCGACGAGTAGTGCCATAGTCGTCGAGTCATTTGTTCAGCACGAGCAGGCGGTGGCACTTGGAAGCTGGCGTGCACCACACAGTGGTCGGATGTGCCCAGTGGGGCGCGTACCGACACACTGTACTCGGCTGGGCGACTCGTCAGCAGTAGATCCAGCAAGGCGGGCGTGTGGTCTGACCTGTCAGGTATCCGGGTGATCCCCCGTACCATCTGGGTCAGCCCGTGGGAGAGAGCGAATGCATGGGCGGTTCGTCCCGCATGATCGGTCCTAAGGGACCCCAGCCACTCAACGTGATGACCGTTAAAGTCCCCCAGGAAAACCAGGTCAGCGTTCGGGAACCGCACCTGCGCATCGTCAGCCATCTCGCTGAGGTATTCGAAAAGCCTTGTTGTCCCAGTGTCCCCTGTGTGGGAGCGGTAGACGCACACGTAGATCTGGCTCATGGAGCCATGATCCACGTGCAGCCAAAGGACGGAGTAGGAGGGGTTCTCCAGACAGCGCAACCGGCGGCAGCAAACATCCGCCCTAACGAACACGCACACCCCGGCTTTATCGCGGAATTGTTCTTCAATGATATAGCCCGGGTAACAGAGGTACGACGTGTCGTCAGGGCGCCGTATCTGTGTCTCCGTTAGGAACATCACAGAAGGCCGTGCCGACTCCAGGTGATGGTGGACGGTATCGAGGTTTGCATGGAGTCCGCGGATATTCGCGAACTCCACCTCAAACGAAGTCAACTTTGTGGGGTTTCTAGGGGCCGCTGTGTACCGTCTATTCTCTTGTTGCACTGTCATTTTGAAATATGGGGAAGCGTGAAGACAGGGCGATATTTGGTGCGGCAGTAAGTGACAAAGTGCAGAGGCTAGCTTCGTCTAGAACTGTGTGGTTAGGTCGGAGCCGACCCGCCGGACGGAAGGGCTCCCAAACCCCCCTGATGCAAGGCCGGCGCTACCCCACACCGGTTACCACCCGGAGCGGCGACCCCACAACAGGATTATGCGCAACATGTGGGGCAGCCTACTGGGGTGGTTGGTCCCAGGCGGGCCCCATGACTATGTTGCGGGCGGCCGCGGCAACGCCGTTGCTAAGGGTCTCCCTGGCCGGCGAATCGACCCACACCACCCACACTAGACTCAGCTTCGCCCCCACTGGACCCCTGCCTGCCGCACCATACACCGCCCCGGGTATATATCTATGGTCCTGCGTCACCATAGAATATATGTTGGTCATAATTTCCTTGGGTTGCAACAAGCAATGAGATGCACATTGTATAGTAGGACCGGCATATGACTGTCATAATATTATATTAGCTTGTAAGCCATAGCCTAGTTTAGTCTATGCTTAGATTATATCAATATTGTCTTGTCTATGTTCACTTCCTTCTTCCTTCACTTTGTAACATGGCCGACTGAAATACACGACACGTATTATTACAAGCTCCTGTCTTTTATTCCAAAAACCAACAAACATCAGGTGTGGTGTAAACTGGCGTGTCTTAGGAAGAACTGGATCAACCAAAAGAAAAAAATGGACGAATCTTCAACGTCGTCAGGTCGCCTCAAGCACATGGACGTTCATGCATCCAACATGCCGCTCACGTGGAAAAATTGGATCACCAAATTCAAAATATATCTCAAAGCATTTAAATATGATCAAGAAAGCGAAGATAGGCAAGTTGCACTTTTATTACATTATATAGGACCAGATTGCCTTCACATATTTTATTCTTTCAACCTAGATGTCGAAACAGTCAAGCTACAAGTGTTGATCGACAGATTTGCAGGTTATTTCAGCCCAAAAGTCAATATAACCATGATAAGGCATAAACTTTTTAACAGAAAGCAACTGCAAAATGAACAGCTGGACAGTTATATAACAGATCTCAAAAATATAGCCCATCAATGTAATTTTGGTGAATTGCAAGACGATTTACTAAAAGATATATTTAGTTGGAATCTAAATGATCAGAATCAATACATTAAAGAGAAAATTTTGCAAGAATTACCTACCACTTTAGATGCCACTATAAATATTGCTAAGTCACTAGAATCGTCCCGGAAAGAAGTTCAAATATTATCAGGCACAAATCCCAATTCATCTGTAGCTAGTATAGATAGTATACATAACAGAAGTAGTCAACAGTCCAGTAGAAGTCATTCACAACATAGTCAGTCAAGAAATCAGTCAAGATATCATAGTCGTAGTCAACAATCAAGGTATAATCCGCAGTCACAGGACCGTCAATCAAGAATTCAGAGTCACAGTCAACAATCAAGGTACAATCCGCAGTCACAGGATCGTCAATCAAGAAGTCAGAGTCACAGTCAACAGTCAAGGTACAATCCTAACCAGTCATACAATACATCCCATTCATCGAGTTATAGCAGTCCCAATGGTTATAAAGGTAACAATCAGTCTATGAATAACTCAATGTGTCCAAAGTGTGGTCAAACACATCGTTTTAAATGTCCTGCTCTTGGTGCAAAATGTAATTTCTGTCAAAAACTTAATCATTATTCAAAGATGTGTAAGTCCAAGCAAAAATATGTTAATTATGTGCAAGAAGATTTTTCTAATGATGATCAAGCTTTTCTAGGTGCTGTTTATCAATGTAATTCTGTAAAATGTAGTAACCAATGGTCAATAACCCTAAGTATCTGTAGTCAATCTGTTTGCTTACTTATTGATTCAGGTGCAGATGTGAATTTGATGTCTAAGAAAGCATTTGAAAAACTAGCGTTGCAAGAGATAAATCTTATACAAACACCATTTAACTTGACAACATTTACAGGTCAAAGTATACCTACAATCGGTTATTGTACATTACCATGTAAGTATAATGACAAATCATACAACTTGTGTTTCCATATTACACAGTTAGATTGCAAAAATATTCTGGGTAGACAGTCATGTCAACAGTTAAAAGTCATAAAAAGAATACATTCAGTAACCTTTGATGAAAACATATCTAAACACAGTCCAAACTACACACTTAGTCAGCATAGCCAGAACAAAAATTTACAGTCAATGTCAAGTCAGTCTAACAGTCAAAGTCAAGTCATATCACAGTCAATGTGTCACAAAGTCCCTGCAGAGTCAAACAGTCTGTCAATACTAAAGAAATATAGTATGGTTTTTAATGGAATAGGAGCTCTTAAAAACTATGAATGTCATTTAACTCTCAACGAAAATGTCAAGCCGTCGGTAGACGCAAGTAGAAAAATTCCTTTTAAATTACAGGATAAAGTCAAGGCAGAACTTGATAAGTTAGAAGTCACTGGTATTATTGCTCGAGTTGATGAACCAACTGATTGGGTCAACTCTATGGTAATTGTCTCTAAAAAGGATGGAAGCATTAGATTATGTTTAGATCCACGTAAGTTAAATAAAGCTATTAAACGTTCACATTACCCATTTCCACATATTGATGAAATTAAAGCAGAACTAAATGGTTCATGTTATTTTTCAAATTTAGACGCTAAGTCAGGCTTTTGGAATCTTGTCTTAGATGAAGAATCATCCAAACTATGTACTTTTATAAGCCCCTATGGCAGATTTCGTTTTTTAAGGTTACCGTTTGGTGTCAATGCATCTCCAGAAATCTTTCATAAAGAAATGATTTCCCGGTTTGGTGACATACAAGGCATTAAAATAATGATGGACGACTTTCTTATACATGCTAAAACCATTCAAGAACATGATCAAATCCTAGAAAAAGTTCTTTGTCGTGCAAAAGATATAGGTCTAACATTTAATAGTAATAAATGTAACATTTGTCAAAGTGAAGTCAAGTATTTAGGTTTTATATTCAATAGAAATGGAGTGTCTGTAGATCCATCTAAAGTAAATTCAATTTGCAACATGCCACAGCCTAAGAATGTCACAGATGTCCAAAGATTCCTGGGCATGATTAATTTTCTTGGCTCATTCATAAAAGATTTATCAAAAGAAACATCAAACATAAGACAGTTACTTAATAAAAACACAATATGGTCATGGAATGACAGTCATGAGAAAGAATTCAATAAATTAAAGTCTCTAATTAGTTCTTCACCAGTCTTAACTTACTTTGATCCTCAAAAACCACTTACTTTGTCAGTAGATGCTTCAAAAGATGCTTTAGGTGCTGTCATCTTACATAATATTAGTCCTATAGCATATGGCTCAGCTTCTTTGACAAAGTCTCAACAAAATTACTCTCAGATTGAAAAGGAACTCCTAGCAATTTTATTTGGTTGTACTAAGTTCCATCAATACATTTTTGGTAACAAAGTCCTAGTGGAAACAGATCACAAACCTATTGTCTCTTTATTTAGTAAACCTTTATTTAATATTCCACCAAGATTGCAACGAATAATGCTTCGTTTGCAACCCTATGATCTTATCGTTACTTATAAACCAGGTAAATACTTATATGTCGCAGACACATTGTCCCGTGCTGCATTACCAGAAAATGCATTAGTAGAATTGGATGAAGATATTAAACTTCATGTTAATTTACTCACTGCTAATTTGTCACTTAGTCCTTTCAAGTTACAACAAATTGAACAGGCTACCAGGTCTGACCAAACTCTTCAAACTCTTATTAATTACTGTAAAAATGGATTTCCAAATTCAAAGCATAAAGTAGAAGATTATATTAAACCTTTCTTTCCTGTTAAAGATGATATACATTATGCTAATAACCTTTTATTTTTGTCAGATAGAGTTATTATACCTATTTCTTTAAGAAAAGATTTCTTAAAACTATTACATGAAGGTCATCAAGGCATGAATAGTTGTAGAAATTTGGCAAGACATACAATTTACTGGCCTAATATTAGTCAAGATATAGATAATTACATCAGTAATTGTGAAATTTGTCTCACTTTAAGAAAGAGTAACACTAAAGAAAGTTTATTACCACATGATTACAAATACATTCCTTGGCATAAGGTTGGTATAGATTTCTTTGAGTTCAACAAGCATACATACTTAATTGTAGTCGATTATTTTTCAAAATATGTTGAGATAGCAATTTTAAGTAATGGTTACAGTGCAGACCAAGTCATAATCAAGTTAAAATCAATATTTGCTCGTCATGGTATTCCCCATACATTAATGTCAGATAATGGTCCACCGATGAATTCCAAATCTTTTCATGATTTCACACAAGATTGGAATATTCACCATGTCACTTCCAGTCCCTATCACAGCCGTTCAAATGGTATGGTAGAACGGACAGTAGGCATAATTAAAAATATGCTTAGAAAATGTTTACTTGATAATACTGATCCATATTTAGCATTACTGCAATATCGCAATACTCCCAAAAACAATTTATGTTCACCAGCACAACTTTCCATGTCACGTAGACTTCGTACAAAGCTACCTATAGTAGAAAAACTTTTAAAACCAAAATTGTGTAACTATAGACATCTTAAACAAGTCAATAATCAAAATTTACATAAGATGAAAGAGTATTACAACAAAAATTCCAAAGATCTTAAACCCTTGGAGGTAAATAGTCATGTTATGTTTCAAAAACATCCACAATCGTCTTGGTTTCCAGGTATTATACAACAAGTTGGTCCTGAACCTAGGTCGTATATCATAAAAAGTAAATTTGGTACATATCGTCGCAATAGACAATACATAACACTTAGACCAGAGTCTCAATATTCTTTTCATTCACATAACACACAGACTAATAATTTTCACACTCAACCAGTCAGTTCCAATCAAACTTATATCAGTTATACTCCTTGTTATACAAATGATTACTCTAAAATTTCTCATAGTCAATCTCCTCAACGTACTAGCAGTCAACCAATTAAGAAATATTCTAGTTCAGGAAGAGAGATAAGGCAACCACAACGTCTTATAGACACAGTCTTAAAAGCATTGTTTCGTATTCATTGTCATGTACTTAGTTATAAGTAATTAATTAGTAAACTAAAATGTTGTAAACCATTGTTTGTTTACATTTAGAAACAATCGTCAAATTGACAACTTCAAATTATGTCAACTGTCAGAATCTTTTAAAACGTCAAATTGTCTCGTGTCAAAACACTAAAATGCGTTTTGTTATTTTTATATAAGAATCTAAAATATAAGTTATAATAAAGTTACTTAAAGGGAAGATGTCATAATATTATATTAGCTTGTAAGCCATAGCCTAGTTTAGTCTATGCTTAGATTATATCAATATTGTCTTGTCTATGTTCACTTCCTTCTTCCTTCACTTTGTAACATGGCCGACTGAAATACACGACACGTATTATTACAAGCTCCTGTCTTTTATTCCAAAAACCAACAAACAATGACCAGAATAGCTAGAATGACCGATTAACAACCTACGCCACGGAATGTAATTCATCTAAATTATTTCTCTGCATACGAGTTACATGCAGATACAAGGAAGACCCAGCTGATTCCATTCAATTGGAATCAACGGATACTTTCATTTCAGATGGTGAATTTATGCTGTATGTCTTCGGTTATCTACGCGTCGTGTACCTCGATCTGTGATGAATGGCAGATGTTTGAATAAGCTGGTTACCGGGCAATATGAGAAACTAAATATCAAGTACGTAAACCCCCCATCACTCTCTTTACCGCACGATCTCCGGAGAGGCTACATGTCTCCTAGCCGGGACCCCTCCATGGGACCTGGAAGCGAGAGCCCTTGCGCCATTGGAACAATGAGGCGCTGGAGCGGGACCACAGGCCTGCGTCTCGAGAAATCGAGGACCAGCGGTCCCAACTCCGCCAGGATCTCATGGAGTCATGGAGGGTGCGACTTGAGCAACCCAAGGGGGGTGCCACCATCATCGCGGCGGTGAGACCGATCATGGACGATTGGCTGCAGAGGCAGCATGGTGACCTCACGTACCGTGCGACGCAGATCATTGCCGGGCATGGATGCTTCGGTAGCTATCTGTTTCGCATGCATCGTGAGGTCACACCCCGGTGTCAACACTGCGAGGTTTCCGACGACGACACCGCACTCCATACGTTGGTGGAGTGCTCAGCGTGGGCGAGTCAGCGCCGGGACCTCGTAGTGGGTCTGGGCGTGGATACCCTCTCGCTGGGGACCATGCTTCAAGCCATGGTATCCAGCGGGAGTAGGTGGAACGCGGCCGTGTCCTTCTGCGAGCAAGTCATGCTCGCAAAGGAGGCGGCCGGGAGGGAGAGGGAGCGTACGCTCCCCGCCGAGTTCCGTAGTCGGCGGCCAGGCCGCCCCAGACTACGCGACTACGCCCAAGACTATCGTCCTCCATGATCGGGGCCTGAGGACGGCGGGATCGCCACCCACCGTCCTTACAGAAGCAGGCTAGAAGGGTTGCGTGCTGCGGGGCCTTTGCCCCATAGCACGCAACCAGATTCACTCACTGACGCGGGATAAAACCCGACCCCAATGACGCGGGATTCTCGTCCCGACCAAACAACCGCAGAGACCACAGAGGTGGTCAAAGTCCGCCGGGCGCCACTGGACATACCCTCTGCTAGTAACCAGAGACGCCCGGCAACGGACGTTAGAGCGGCAGCGGACTTGGGCCGCGAAATAAAAAAAAAAAAAGCGCAACTTTTGTCGAAGGGATTTTTCGATTGGGGGGAAAATGGGGGAAAAATGCGAAAATAACGCGAGGTCTACTGTTCACAGAACCACTAGTAATATTTGGGAGAGGTTCGTATGAATATTGTGCAACAAACATTTTGAATTAATAAAAGTTTCTTCGTCCTCTGGTTAGTCGTTAAAAGAATTTACAGTTTAAATTTACATTTCCCAGCACTCAGTACTGTTTGTGAAATTGCATTAGTTTGAGGAAGGCACTACATAATCATATTTATCAGAGCCTCAACACAACAGGACAAACGAAGTCAATTATATAAGTTAGAGCGCCGGACTGTGTCGAGCTACGCCACCGCCACTGCCCGCACCCGAACCCGAGCCCGAGCTAGGAACCAGTTGAAGCGGTGCACTAACTGCTACGCATGTTAAATTGGTATTTTAAGTGTTAACATTAGTTAAATTGTAGGTGCATGGCGTGGGAGGAAGTGCTCGAAACTATAAATGCATCTAAGATCTCTTGTGTCCATTACTCAAACAACTAATTCATCTATCTTCAATAAGCTGCTATGGTCTTGTAATAGTCGCATTCATAGGATATATTTATAGATTACAGTTTTAATATATCCCATTTGCGCATATCTTTGTCTCTGTCCAGAACTACGGGTCTCACAAATTCCACATTCATATTATCAGTATTGTTTAGTGGTTAATTAAATCACTGATAAATATTTGCTTCAGTAACTCAGTACTTACTGTAACCTACATATTGTGGAGCGCGCCATAATTGTATACTCATCAGTTAAAGTAACCCTTAAACTCAGGAGACGAGTGTCACCGGCTTCAAATAATTATCCGGGCTGAAGGCCTACCGGTGCCGGTGCGGGGAGGGGGAGGGCTGGGTGCTCTGTCCCAGTAATTGCGCACACCCGAACGGCTCGTCACCGGCCCGGCCCGGTCCGAACAGATGCGGTGCAAGCGGTGGTACGGCCACTGGGGAAGAGACTCGTTAATCCACTGCTCGGGGCCTTTAATTATCCAAATTAATTTTAAGAAATATTTTTGTTTCATTGACGCCCGTCATTATGGGTTATATTTCATTACTATGAAAGCTTGTAATAACATTGTTGTTGATAAAGAGTAACAATATCTAAAACAATATCAAAACGGAAATCCCACAACAAAAAATAATTTAAATTTAAATATATTATATAGGTAAATATAATAAATATAAATAAATAAAATATTTAAATATAAATATATAATTTTAAATTACTATCACAGTAACATTAATCAAATAGCAAATCTTTACATAGTATCAAACAAATTTCGCATCCATCGTGACGTCACACCCCGGTGCCAACACTGCGAGGTTTCCGACGACGACACCGCACTCCACACGTTGGTGGAGTGCTCAGCGTGGGCGAGCCAGCGCCGGGACCTCGTAGTGGGTCTGGGCGTGGATACCCTCTCGCTGGAGACCATGCTTCAAGCCATGGTCTCCAGCGGGTGTAGGTGGAACGCGGCCGTGTCCTTCTGCGAGCAAGTCGTGCTCGCGAAGGAGGCGGCCGAGAGGAAGAGGGAGCGTACCCTCCCCGCCGAGTTCCGTAGTCAGCGGCGAGGGCGCCGCAGACTCATCTACTCCCAAGACTATCGACCTCCATGATCGGGGCCTGAGGACGGCGGGATCGCCACCCGTCGTCCTTACAGAAGCAGGCTAGAAGGGTTGCGTGCTGCGGGGCCTTTGCCCCATAGCACGCAACCAGATTCACTCACTGACGCGGGATAAAACCCTACCCCAACGACGCGGGATTCTCATCCCGACCCAACCCCCGCAGAGACCACAGAGGTGGTCAAAGTCCGCCGGGCGCCACTGGAAATACGTTCTGCTTGTAACCAGAGACGCCCGGCAACGGACGTTAGAGCGGCCGCGGCCTTGGTCGCGGAACTAAAAAAAAAAAAAAAAGTATAAATAAAGTCGCTTCCGCTGTCTGTCTGTCCCTATGTATACTTAGATCTTTAAAAATACGCAACGGATTTTGATGCGGTTTTTTTTAATAGATAGAGTGATTCAACAGAAAGGTTTTAATGTATATAATACATGTATAATATACTAGAGTAATACAAAATAAAATAAAATAACGTTTATTATCTTTGAAATTTTTAGAAAATTATTTAGATTCGTCAAACGTTGGTGTGACTCTACCGAGGGTTCCAAAATGCAACGAGACTGAGAAGAGCCCTCAAGAAACTCAGTTCGGCTTTTTTCAAAATATTTCATCTTAAATCTAATACAGAGTTATTTAGAAAGGAGCAATTCGTGTTACAACCAGGCAGCCTTGTCATCTAAGAAATCATTAATACTATAATAAGCTTTATGGCACAATTTACTTTTTATTAGTTTTTTAAATTTATTGACAGATAAATTTGCTATTTCGGTTGGCAATGTATTGTACATTCGAATATAGTTCCCCGCAAAAGAATTACTCACTTTATGAAGCCTAAATTTAGGAACAGCCAGTTTATCCTTATTTCTTAAGTTTAGATTATGATTATCACTATTTTTCACTAATTTACTTTTGTTCTTGTGGGTATACAATAAAATTTCATAAATATACTGTGAATACACTGTAAAGATGTTAATATGCTTAAACTTATCTCTTAATGACTCCCGAGACCCCATTCCATAGATAGTCCGGACAGCCCTCTTCTGCAACACAAAGAGGCATTCAATATCGGCAGCGTTACCCCACAGTAGTATGCCATATGTCATGATACTGTGGAAGTAGCTGAAGTAGACAAGACGCGCCGTTTTAATGTCTGTAAGTTGTCGGATCTTTTTGACAGCATAGGCTGCAGAACTAAGCCTGGCCGAATTTTTCCCGATATGAGGCCCCCATTGCAATTAGGAGTCTAACGTTATGCCCAGAAAGACAGTGTCATCGACCAATTCTATTATATCATCCCTAACCTTAACACTGGTTTTAACAAGTCTTACATTAGGTAAGGTGAATCTTACACATTTAGTTTTATTTTCATTTAATAATAAATTATTAGCACAAAACCAGTGGACTATCCTAGAGAGGGCAATATTTACATCGTCAAGTTCGCGCTGTCCACGTTTAACTGTAAATATTAAAGAAGTGTCATCAGCAAAACAAAACTACCTCGTGGTCGTCTCTTATAAGGTGATACCGATTATTTTAGAGGTTTCTAATGTAATGTCGTAAATAAACACATTATTTTGCGCTTTCATTGCAAACGCTGACGAAACCCTACGAGACAGATCAAAATAATGTACTACAGTATTGTACACCATAGAAAGGTCTACAAAAAAGTCCGCAATAGCATATGTCTATCTCTTAAGGATAACTCACAGTAACCATTTTTATCTTTTATAAATGATAAAAAAATAACGTGTCATTTGCCAAGCTATTTTTAACAATGCACTATTATTCCTTATCTAATTGAATACTTTACATATGTTGTGCATTTAATTTAGACCAAAATTGCCATTCAATCCATATAATTTTGACATATCTCGTGATGAAAGAAAAATAACAGCGCGGCGACGCGGCCGGGTGGTGGTGGCCAATGACAGCAGTGAACACAAGTATACCTACTTATAATAAATCTGTAGAAGTGAAAATTCTGTACATTGAAAATATCAAAAAAATAAATGGCAGGGGGTGTTACTAGACCGACACCAAACCCAAAAATGTGATAAAAAAAAATTTGTCTGTGTCTGTCTGTTTGTTTAGGCATCACGCAAAAACTACCGGTTCGATTACGATACTATACGAAACTTGGTATAATTATTCTTTAATATCCTGGGCACCACACTGGGTACTTTTTATCCCGGAAAAGTATACACAATAAAAAACAAACTTAATTTTGCGATTCGATCCCTAGACCTGATTACTATACCAACCGCAAATAATAAGTTTGTCTTAGGGTTTTTTTTTATATTGGGTTCGCCAAATTGACGCCGCCCGCCTGGTGGTAAGTCGTGACGACGTCTAGCAATTGTGGGCCACTCTCATAGCGACCTACTGATGTGCCTCTTCACGCTCCCCTTAAAAAACCCAGTGTTATATGTGGGAGGAAACACGTGCACAGGCAGGGCATTCCAGGCCACTATCGTTCGGCAGAGAAACGAACGTTTAAAACGTTCGGTTCTCGATAACATGCTATTCACTGTGTGGTAGTGGCATCTCTGCCCGGCACGCGTTGTTCGGGATCGGAAGGAAGAGGGTGGGATCAGATCGAAGAGCTCTTCAGAACAGGTTACGTCACCCACAGTGGAGTTCACTAAGGGGCGCTGCACACGGCTAGGTACTATAATATTTTAACTTAAGATACAATATCGCTCGCCATTCAATTCAATGGACTATCACACACGACGAAGATAATAAATAATATTTCATATTTGATGAATTTTTATGGTATAATAGAGAATATAATAGAAGATATAATAGAGAAACTGTTGTAGGCCTTTATGAACGCAATAAAACCCAAAACCATGGTTTTTAGAACTTTTGTCTGTTTGTCTAAATGTTTGAACACGCTAATCTCAGAAACGGCTTAACCGATTTGAATTTTTGATTTGAATTTGCGGTTTGGTTTTCAATCGTTTCATAAATAAAAAAGTTATGTAGATCTAAAGTAACACGCACGCGGAGCTGCGGGCAACAGCTAGTCTAGGTTATAAAAAGTACAAAAATATAAGTTTTAGAACGATGACTTTTCTCTGGTACCATAACCGCCCCATAGAGGGCGTTACTGTAGAACGGGGTTGCAGTACGGGGTTCAAAGAAGTACTCAGAGAGTGGTAGAAAGTAAATATAATAATAATAAAAAAAAATAGCCTCTGACATCCGGCTTTCCTACGAGCGGACTCGAGTTGGTATAAGGCATCCAGCAATGGCGGGTGGCCGTCTACCGTTCCTCGAGTCAGTCCTAGGAGGTCCACATGGATACTCAAGCAGTGGTTGAGTTAACCAGCACACGCTCCTAGTCCCTACTCGTAGCAAGTATTTCACAACAATATAAGTGATGTGCAGGAGAGGTCATTGACCCTTCGAGAATCTTGACACCGACTTCTAAATTTACCGGTAGCGCCATCTAGTTACGTCTTCGGTACTAACTCAGTAGGACGAACTAGAATGGCGAGTGACGCAATCTGTTAATCTTCGGTGGTAGTCTCGTTACAAAGTTACAAAAATTTAGGTTATAGTGAGATCTCTCCATCAACTGGGAAGGCAGCTCATGATCTTCACATCGTATACCTAGCTAAGAAAAGGAACCCGTCTCTATCACATCTCTCTCTCTCTCTCTCTCGAAATTGGTTCATCAGAATCTGTTCGACAGATAATGTACAATTACGTACTAGGACAGTAAACATCAGATACACAAGTACACAGGTTAAAGTTATAACACCCCTTGTTTTCCGTAGGGTGTTATATATAATGGTCTTGATGCAGAACGTCACTTTCGCAAAATGTTATCGTGAAAAATTTGGTCACTTTAGCACAATGTCACTTTCGCAAAAATGTCACTTTCTAAGAATGTTACTTTATCAAAAATGTCACTTTCTTAAAATGTCACCTGCGCCAGAAAGTCACTTTCTTAAAATGTCACCATTTCAAAAATGTCACTTTCGCTCCTATAAAGTCTCTACTCGCTCGCGAATATTTTTTTCTATATTTAGTAATATCTACGTATATCAGAAAGGGTAGGCAGAGGTGCATTACTCACCCGTACTTCGTGTGTATATTTTTCGCCCCACGTCGCCCAACAGGAGGCAAGTTGCTTACTGTCATTACCAAGTACAATAGAAAATCCATAATCACTTGTTAACTCAAAGCAAAACTCCAACAGCCAAACCGATCACATGTTATATACAGTACAACAAAACAAAACAAAATAAAAGAAACATGGAAAGTTATAAACAAAGAGTCAGGTAAATGTAAAGTGAGGGATACTGTTACTAAAATTAAATTAGAAAACAAGAATATAACCTCCCCGAAAAGTATTGTAAATGCATTTGAAGATTATTTTACCAACATTCTATTTAAAGTCACTTCTTCTGTTAATTCATGTGCCCACAGTGCTGTGGCCCTTCTCGAAAGTAATATTGGTTCTTCATCTAAATTTAACTTCAAACATATAGACCCCAGTGACATCATGAAAGCATTTAAAAATTTAAAAATTAAAAAGTTGGAAGATCACTGGGGCATATCGGTCAGCTTAATAAGTAATGTAATTGATATCATTGCACCTGACTAGGCACAAATTTTTAATGAATGTGTAGATGAAGGTATATTCCCTAACCTAATGAAAAATAGTAGACTAATACCATTATTTAAGAAGGGACCTAAGTCAGAACTTGGTAACTACCGCCTCATTTCTATTTTGCCAGCTCTGAGTAAGGTGTTTGAGAGAGTGATGCTAAATCAAATGCAAGTCCACTTCACGACCAACAATCTTTTCCACAGCCAGCAATTTGGCTTTACTCGCGGAAAATCTACCACCGATGCGGGAGTAACCCTTGTTAGCTTGATTTACGACGCATGGGAATGATCGCAGGATGCCATTGGGGTATTCTGCGATCTGTCTAAAGCATTTGATTGTGTTGACCATCAGACACTTTTGCTAAAGTTACGTCGGTATGGATCTTACCTGACAGATAGGCTGCAGACTGTTCATATGAACAACGTTAAGTCAAACGGAACTAAAGTCAAAATAGGCGTACCTCATGGATCAATTCTAGTTTCTCTTCTTGGTTTATGTTAATGACTTGCCTTGCACGATCGAGGCACAAGCTGGCATAGTAATGTTCGCGGATGATACATCACTTATATTCAAAGTAAATCGGCATAGTACAGATGCGAATAATGTTAATAATATTTTAAATGATATTTCAAATTGGTTTTCTACAAACAACCTATTGTTGAATGCAAAAAAGACCAAATGCGTTAAATTTACAATGCCCAATGTCAGACAAGCAAACGTCCATGTCGTGCTGGGTAGCCAAAGGTTAGAATTTGTAAATAACACTACCTTTTTAGGAATAAGAATAGATTCTAAATTACAATGGGGTCACCATATCACCATTTTAAGCTTAGCTCTGCTGCATATGCTGTGAGACGGATTAGGCAGTTGACAGATGTAGCTACTGCTAGGCTAGTTTACTTTGGTTACTTCCATAGCTTGATGTGCTATGGAATACTACTTTGGGGAAATGCAGCAGATATAGAAACAATTTTTATATTACAAAAGAGGGCAGTCCATGCCATTTATTGTTTAGGTAAAAGAGATTCTCTTAGGTGGCGATTTAAAGATATTAATGTTTTAACTGTAGCTTCCCAATATATATTTGATAACATACTGTATGTCAGGAAAAATATATCTAGCTATACTAAAGTAAGTGACGTTACAGACAGAAATCTACTTAATAAAAATAAACTACTCCCTCCGTGTTATCGGCTTAGCAAGGTTAGTCATTTTTTCAAGGGTAAGGTATACGCTTTTATAATGAACTGCCTGAATCGGACAATAAATTTAAAACCTTTATAAATACCACTTTATGTCAAAAAGCATATTATAAGACAGTTTATTACCTTAATGATAAAAGTATCTGGCTTGAGCATGGTGCAGGCGCCTCCTAAAATGCCGTAATTGTAGCATATTTTGTACTTAGGCGACTATAATTTTTTTTTTGGTGTATTATACACTCTTTTTGATTTTGACACGAGACCAATGTACATTCGTCCACATTTAGTCTTAAGAAACTGTGTAAATGAGTCAATTATTTGAAAAGAGTGACCGAGAGTTTTATTGCCAGGTTCTTTCTCTCGGTTCTACTTATTGCTTTGCGAATCTGGCAGTACATGTAAATATAGAACCAATGACTTTTTTTTTTATTTTAAGTTCTTACTGACGTTTGTAAGAGCCATTTAGTGACCTATACAAATAAATAAATCATTTCATTTCATTTCATTTCAGTTCGTGAGGGATAAGCTGAGCTATGCATTTGTATGAGTGCAGTGTACGTAAATGTATATGTGACCTCTTTTACACACACACGTATTGTAAACACAGCTACACAATGACTTTTTACTCTACTATTCGTGGTCACTCACACAGATGCAAAGCTCAGCTTATCCCTCGCGAACTATACTACCTAACTTTCGCAAAATGTCATCGTGAAAAATTTGGTCACTTTAGACCAAATTTTTCACGATGACATTTTGCGAAAGTGACGTTCTGCGTCAAGACCATAAAATGTTCGGTAAAAGCATAACCGAATACAAATAAAAGTTGAATGCATCTCTCTTATCGATAAAACTGAAAACTTACAAGAGTTTAGTAGAACATCGCGAGTAGATATCTAGTCTGTGTATAGTAGGTAGTAGGTACCTACTCGTACACATTGTGACAGACCTACATACACCGTAATACATCTACACACACCTGATCGACTGAACCAACTGAATTGTGACTGAAGTACCGGACTGATACGTCTCAAATAATATGAGTTGTTGCAGTGAGTTTTTATATTTGAAAATTCTCACTCTCTAGCACCGTTCAGACTACACTATGACATATTCGTGACTTCGACGGTGCGTCCTGACGCGGAGCACCTGCCACCACTTCACTCACACCCGGGACATGCGAGGTACACGTCACATAGGATAGATCACAATATACTCTCATTCGGATGGTCATTAACAATATTTCATTTATTATTTAGAACCTGAAGTGCTTTAATGTTCGCATTGGTATAATGCAAAAGTATGATAATTGTTACATTATTGTCGTGCAATCTGGAAGTTTTACGAAAATGTGTATTGGATGCCACAGTAGTCAACGAAATGTGTTTACTTACAGCCCCGTACAGTTCATTGGTACTGTGTGGCTCCACTTTAGGTGTGTGTTGAACATAAAATATAATTTCCCAAATAAATAAAATAAAATAATTTGTTACAAAGTTGTCAGAACCGAAAAGGCAGCCGAAAGAGCCCGTAAGTCTCCGCACAGAATGTAGTAGAAAGTAATAATTTATTGTTATCACAGGTAGTATGTAGGTACAGGCGCGGTCGCATGTTGTAATCTTATTTATGGGCCTCCAGAATTTATTGTACACATTGTACTCGCAGGTATATTTTAATAGTGCTGCTATAACTGAGGCAAAGCATTAAAACTGAACCAAGATAACGGAATGTTAGACTAGTGGTTAGACTGACTTTGCGTTACCATGGTTCAGTTTAGCGTTTTTGTATAGCACTATGATTATAGGTTAGACACTAGCCGAGACTGTAATAAATGTGCGGAGCCAAAATATATAGGTAAGTAGAATGCAATTTGTATTTATCGCGGGGCTCACGAATACTACTAGTACCTATGTAGTTACGAGAAAATCCTCTCTAGTTGTTGTCGTTGCGACACGATCACAACGAGTCAATCAACACAGACCGCCAGCAACACTGCTCCCTCTTCGAACTGGCTAAGTGCACATTTCGTTAAGATAGGTAGGTAATGAAAATTGGAAGTGCGTTTTTTATGGAGGACATTAAAAAGCAATTTAAATGTTCATTATGCAATGAGTATTTTACACAAGTGTTAAGTATTATCCTTAATTTTACCAATATTCACATCGCTGAGAGTTCTGTACACCAGATGTGTTACATTTTCCCTGGTGCAAGGAGCATGACACTGGCGACTAGTCGCGACAGATCCCAGTTAACAAAATACAACTTAGTTACTTACTTTAAACATACCAACACAAAGGTTGCTCAAGCTGTGCTATGAGGTGGTGGGTTGAGCCTCATGCAGACCTTTATATATATAACGTCATAGCGATATACTGTCGTCGAGACGAAATTAAAATCGGACTCCGCCGCACTTAAATCCATTAGAGCTCTTAAATCCAATATATATACCTAGCTGCGGCGAGTTTTGTTCCGTCTCCCTTCAGCCATCCCGCACGCGATGACGACGTCTCGCTTAACGCTGCGCCCGTCTCGTGGCACAATATCATATTTACAAGAACGAATTACTTTTCATTTTCTGCTGCGACTCTTTGAAGTATCGTTCTATGAATAGATATTGTGGACTATATTTACTTATATAAAACATTTCAGAAGATTTAATGAAATTCAGACGGCACCACCGCGCGCTTGCCGTGAGAGAGACGGGACGGTGCGACACGACGAGGCACAAATAAATGTCGTTTAGATAATTTGTATGAACACAGTGGATGCAGCAAGCGCGGCCTCGCCTGCCGCCGGGGGTGGTGCAACACTGGGGCGGGTGGTGATTAAACGGTAATATGTACATCACGATATTCACTTAATACACACCTTAAGTTACACCATCCTCCTCAGCTGCTCGGCTCTATCATATTTAGAAGGAGGTTCAGTAGGAAATCATACGTAGACGTATAATATATTATGATGTCTAAACGGCTTTCAAGTCAACGGCTGTCACACACTTGCACTCCACGTAAATATTGAAGTTCAGCCGTATCGCAGTTCTTTTTTATATTTATTACCATCTTAAAATAAAGGATAAGTAGTTAGGTTATAAATAGCATTAATAAACCACTAGGATTTGCACTAAATGCTACAGTAGTTTACAACATTATGTCAAGCAAGCTAAGTCTCACAGCAAAAAAAAACAATGAAGCACATTCGTTATATCATCTGTTGTTTACATGTACCTATCTAGTACATGACTGTAAACAACAGCTTATTGCCTATGAGTAAACTGGTTGAACACATTTCCCAGTATACCCTCATTATATCTTCATTATTAAGAAAGTGAGACTTCAGTTAACATTTAATATTTGACGGCTTTATTATATTTTGCAAATCGGGGAGGTAGGCACATTGTTTATGAACCGGGGGACTAGATATGCCGATGTCCGTTCACCATACGTATTGTTAGCAAGTATAATTCGAAGCCGGTTTCGAGAGACTGGAAAGCCGACCCCAACTGGATAGGGAAAAGGCTCGGTAGATGATGACACATACAAACAAAAATACTTTGCAGAACATTCTAGTTATTCGATATTTAGCATGAACAATAAATAATTTACTCAATGCTCACAGCTCGACTCGCTCCTAGTATCATTAGTTACAATAGTATGGGCACAGCATCCATGTCCACCTAAAAGTAAAGTGTATGAACAAACCTGTACGTGACACAAACCACAAACGTACTAACACAATCACAACTTCACCACAGATCTCACTCTCTCTCTCTCGGGCTCGGGACTGAAACATACGCGCGATCCACGCATTTGCCAACTGTGAGGTCTAAATCTCGCCACTGGGAGTCTATCGAGAAGAAAATGATATAGTCTACCAAATAAATTTTAATATAACCCATAGTGCATAGGTGCATAGGTGCACTGCAGTGTACACTGTCATCTATTAAAGCCAGGCCACATTGTCGTAAACAAGCTTCCACGCTTCCAGCTTTCCACGTATGGAAACTTGGTGGTTGGCTTGTGGATCCCATCGTTGAAATATTGTACGTAAATAACAATCACCAGAGAAAAACCCGCAATATAAATCTGTTAGAACGGTCTCATTTCTTAATATGGGATGGATCATCTGTTCTTGTAGGTATACTTATATCGGTGACCTCGCTCTTGTCCTTCATTCAACCAAGTTGAGTTTACGAGGCGTCGTAAAGCACAACACAGTGCGTCTATCGCTCGACAGCAGCCCCCTGCTCAAGGTACGAAGACTGCCATTTAAAATATTATGGACTTTATAATTACTGAGTTTAGTTTACTTAATACAAATTGCGTATACAGAATGAATAGTAGGTATGCTAAATGTTATACGTAAATCAAAAATACGTAGAAACTAAAATGATGGACTCGAAAGAAAGTTTTAAAAATTTAGAACGTTTATAAACAATTTTTAAGATATGATAAGTTTCAGACGGAACTTATCATAACTTAAAAATTGTTAGTGGACGAACTGTACTGGTGTTCTAAAAGTCAGTGAGCGATACAAGAATGCCAAGGTAGATTTAGCGTATAACTCATTTGATTTGACAGTCATGTACCCATTCGCCATATTTCGTAGGTTCTATTTCCATACTGTGCTCGGACTGCAGATGTTCTAATTAATGGTATGCTGTCCTGGCTGTTGGAATTGGGGCCTGAATCACAGAGTGGATACGACCTTTATTCATGCACGTCAACTTGAAAAATCAGAGCATCATCAGTATAAGGTACAAATGATGCTAATAGAGGGTACCACGTATATTATGTAAATTGTTTTATGTCGAGTGACGACACCCGCGCCGCCCCGCACCGCCCCGCACCGCCCCGCCTCGCAGCGCCCCGCACCGCGGTGAGTGTCACGCGTCTTATCTACACAATTTATGTTTGTCATTTGTCGATGCGTCTGTTTGTCTGCTTCGGTAAGAGGACGCATGCATCATGTTAAAACGCTCATTATTTTTGTGAGAACCAGATTTGTGTTTGATATTAAATTTAATGATTGTTGTAGACGTGCTGACTAGCGGTAGCGGGATTGTAAGTATATTATAATACTGAAGAATGCATTTCGTAGAAACTGTTGCATGAAGCTGGTGAGGCTGAGGCGGAGTATGAGAGTCAGAGAGTGTGCGATGTCGCCGTGAGACTGGACGATGAAATTAAAGCTCAATTCCCAACACTTTACGGTTAAGAGTACTTTAGTAACTAACTTTAACAAGTCCTTCCATTTAATATTTCTTTTTGCAAACGAAATACCAACCAATTTCTCCTGCAACTCTTTGAAGCGATTTAATATAAATATTGTGAAAGAGATTTATGTAACTCGTTTGGAAAGTTTAAATGAAATTCAGACGTTTTCCCGAGCGTGTAGCGCAAAGCGCCACGGGACGGTCGTTCATAGAATCAATCTCGACACAGATAAATGAAATTCAACATGTTTTATATCGATGCGACAGTCGACTCAACCAGATTCCATTTAGTAGTAAATAAAAACCTACTCACTTAGCAAATATTTAACTTAGTGTTAATAAAAACGTACCTACACACAATATCCTAGGGTTAGTCTTAATCTCGATGTTGACCTACATTGTGCAAATGGGAGTCTTTACCCGACTCGATGTTCCCTAGTCTGTACCCAATGCCCAATGCTCGATGTTTATCTACTTTTGAAATATCGCGGCGCGCGGCAAACATCTGGCAATCACTAATAATAGCCTTAAGTTTAAAAGTTCAGTTTCCCACTAATATGTCTTGTGTACATGCGAGGCAAGGCGAGAAGTATGGGTGTATGTCGCATATCTACACAATTGACGTAAGTAATTTGTCGACGTTGAGCGGACGCATGCATCACGGCAAACGTTCTATTCGTTACTTTTGTGTGAAAGACACGTTACGTGCGATGTGTCGGTGAGTGGAGTGCTTGAACAAATAAATCACTCCAGGTTGTCGTGCGTCATCTGATCCACTGATAGAACGTCGCACTTGCGTGCTGCTATACTTTTGTAAGTTCAAGCAAAACTACATTTTGTTGAAATTCACCATCATCCATTCCATCATTGGGTGCAAAGGGGCCCTTCTTTGGGTGCAAAGGGGCCCTTCTTACATCTATCGGGCCCCAGCGACCTCACCTGCTAGTGGCGCACCTGCTGATTAACGGACGAGGTTCGTATATTACGGTACCCATGTGGTGGCTTTGGCCCCTACGTGGATACCAGGTGGTACAACAGTGTTGGTCCGGGGGGGTACCACCGTGCAGCTGTGCTAAAGCCCCCCAAGTAACCCAGCCCAGGCTGGGTTGCGTTAGGGGTTCAGCAGCGGCACTGCTGGGCCCGGGGCGGTGTATGGTGCGGCAGGCAGGGGTCCAGTGGGGGCGAAGCGGAGTCTAGTGTGGGTGGTGTGGGTCGATTCGCCGGCCAGGGAGACCCTTAGCAACGGCGTTGCCGCGGCCGCCCGCAACATAGTCATGGGGCCCGCCTGGGACCAACCACCCCAGTAGGCTGCCCCACATGTTGCGCATAATCCTGTTGTGGGGTCGCCGCTCCGGGTGGTAACCGGTGTGGGGTAGCGGCGGCCTTGCATCAGGGGGGTTTGGGAGCCCTTCCGTCCGGCGGGTCGGCTCCGACCTAACCACACGGTTCTAGCCTCTGCACTTTGTCACTTACTGCCGCACCAAATATCGCCCTGTCTTCACGCTTCCCCATATTTCACAATGACAGTGCAACAAGAGAATAGACGGTACACAGCGGCCCCTAGAAACCCCACAAAGTTGACTTCGTTTGAGGTGGAGTTCACGAATATCCACAGATACGCCGCCCTGACGACACGTCGTACCTCTGTTACCCGGGCTATATCATTGAGGAACAATTCCGCGATAAAGCCGGGGTGTGCGTGTTCGTTAGGGCGGATGTTTGCTGCCGCCGGTTGCGCTGTCTGGAGAACCCCTCCTACTCCGTCCTTTGGCTGCACGTGGATCATGGCTCCATGAGCCAGATCTACGTGTGCGTCTACCGCTCCCACACAGGGGACACTGGGACAACAAGGCTTTTCGAATACCTCAGCGAGATGGCTGACGATGCGCAGGTGCGGTTCCCGAACGCTGACCTGGTTTTCCTGGGGGACTTTAACGGTCATCACGTTGAGTGGCTGGGGTCCCTTAGGACCGATCATGCGGGACGAACCGCCCATGCATTCGCTCTCTCCCACGGGCTGACCCAGATGGTACGGGGGATCACCCGGATACCTGACAGGTCAGACCACACGCCCGCCTTGCTGGATCTACTGCTGACGAGTCGCCCAGCCGAGTACAGTGTGTCGGTACGCGCCCCACTGGGCACATCCGACCACTGTGTGGTGCACGCCAGCTTCCAAGTGCCACCGCCTGCTCGTGCTGAACAAATGACTCGACGACTATGGCACTACTCGTCGGCAGACTGGGACGGTCTCCGCGATTACTTTGCGTCCGTCCCGTGGAGCCAGCGCTGCTTTGTAGGGAAGGCGCCTTCGGATAGCGCTGCTGCCATTGCTGGCGAGATCAGTCTAGGGATAGAATATTATATCCCTTTCACTGATGTCGCCAGCATCCGCAAAGCTCGCCCCTGGTTCGGGCGTGAATGTGCCGAGGCTGTCCAGAAAAAACAGTCGGCATATCGCGCCTGGGTCAGGGCTCGGGCGGCACGTGACCCGAACGTGAACCGCCTCAAAGCAGCGTACAATCGGACCACTAGGTTCAGCAAGAGGGCCTTCAAGAGAGCGGATGCCCAGCGCGTCGCGCGGCTTGGTCAGGAGCTCACATCCCATCCCACGGGCAGCCGTGGATACTGGCAACTGGCCAACGCCGTACAGTCAAATTTTTGTCAACCCTCGCTGCCACCACTGCGTTTTCCTGATGGATCACTGGCTCACAAAGCCCAAGAGAAGGCGGACATGCTCGCAGACCTCTTTGCGGCTAATTCCCGGGTCGATGACCGTGGCCTGCAGCCCCCCGCCATCGCCAACTGTGGCCACACTATGCCTGATATTGTTATCAGGCAATGTGATGTACGGGCAGTGCTGCGGTCACTCGACACGCGGAAAGCCAGTGGCCCTGACGGCATTCCGGCGGTGGTGCTACGAAAATGTGCTGCTGAGTTGTCTCCAGTATTAACGCGTCTGTACCGCCTGTCATACTCTACAGGCCTCGTGCCGGAGGCCTGGAAGGAGGCGAACGTACAACCGATCCCCAAGAAAGGGGATCGATCCGATCCAGGCAACTATCGACCCATAGCTGTCACCTCAGTCATTTGCAAGGTGCTCGAGCTTCTTATTAATAAGCAGCTCATGCGATACCTGGAGGATCACTCGCTAATCAATGATCGGCAATATGGCTTCAGGCCAAAACGATCAACGGGTGACCTCCTGGCATTCGTCACGCATGTATGGGGTGAGGCTATGGAAAAGTTCGGCGAGTCCTTGGCTGTTAGCCTGGACATCGCCAAAGCTTTCGATAGGGTCTGGCATGCTTCGCTCCTTTCCAAGCTTCCGGCATATGGTCTACCTCCTCACTGTGCAGCTGGATTGCCAGTTTTTTAAACGAGCGCCGAGTGCGGGTCCTCTGCGATGGCCAGGCTTCTCGCTTTTTGCAAGTGAATGCCGGGGTACCGCAGGGGTCCGTACTGTCACCAACTTCTGCATATCAATGATATGCTTTCCCTCGGGAACATTCATTGCTATGCAGATGACAGTACATTGCACGGGAGTTACTCGGTTCGTCCGACGGCGGGGCGATCTGTGATAGAGGAGGAGAGACCACATCTCGTGGGTGATCTCGACCGAAAACTCGACAGTATCTCCCAATGGGGTGCCGAGAACTTGGTCGAGTTCAATGCCCACAAAACACAGGCGTGTGCATTTACAGCGAAAAAATCCCCTTTCCTTCCCCTACCCACTCTTCAGAATGCAATATTACCAATGAAGGACAATCTAGACATCCTTGGCATAGACGTTCGTCGAGAGCTCAATAACACAAAATACATTGAGAGATGTATTGGGCTAGCTTCGCGGAAACTAGGAATACTGAACAAGGTAAAGCGATTCTTTACACCGCACCAGAGGTGTCTGCTGTACAAAACGCAGATTAGACCCTGCGTTGAATACTGCTCTCACCTCTGGGACGGCTCCGCGAAGTATTTGCTGGACGCACTCGACGCTATGCAGCGACGCGCTGTTCGCATTATAGACTGTCCGGAGGTAACGGGAAGCCTTGAGCCGCTAGCCCAGCGCCGAACAATTGCTTCCTTGGCCGCGTTCTACCGTATTTACCACGGTGAGTGTTCTGAAGAGCTCTTCAACCTGATCCCACCCTCTCCCTTGCGATCCCGAACAACGCGTGCCGGGCAGAGATGTCACCCTCATACCGTGGAAACCGTCTTCGCGAGAACCGAGCGTTTTAAACGATCGTTTCTCTGCCGAACGATGGTGGCTTGGAACGCCCTGCCTGCGCACGTGTTTCCTCCAACATATAACCCTGGGCTCTTTAAGCGAAGCGTGAAGAGGCACATTACAGGGTCGTCAAGTTGAGGGCGACTCTCTATAGTATTCCTGTGTACTGTGAGAGTCGCCCTCAATTGCCAGACGTCGCCTCAGCTTACCATCAGGCGAGTGGCGTCAATTTGTCGACCTAAATATATATAAAAAAAAAAAAAAAAAAAATCCACAGTCATTTCCCAACCCAGCTTCCCAGTCTCACTGCGGAGCGGCATAACTTCGATATTTACTGGAAAGCGACTGCCATAATCTGACCTCCACAACCCATGGGCGATATTGAAGTTCTGTAGTTAGACCACGAGGATTTTGTTTTATTAGATTATAATACATAGACCACGGCCTAATTGTTTGTAGCTCCAGTTTTTAAGTAGTGTGTCTGAACATATATTATTATGCTGCCCATACGAGTCTCTCACAGTCAAGAGTTAGGATAGGAACAACAAATGTCTGGAGCATTATAATGTCCGTGTACAAGCAGTTTACCTATCCTAGAGAAGTGCTCCCTGACTCCATGAGGGTTACCATATCGGAACAGTCTCGCGTCGGTATTCTTTTATATCAATAGCGCATGTTTCATGACCATACCGATCTATTTTCTGCCATGACGTTGGCTTGGGATAAAATTTCCGAATAACCATGTGGTCGATGTGATGATCCCGGCGGTGCTATAAAATTTAAATGGGTCAGTATGGGAAAGTCTGAAACTATAAGACATACGATGATCTGTTCTTAGGAACCATGTCATCGATTTTAGTAATATAGTTTCAAACTTTTTGAATGTTCCACCCGGTATACTCATCTGCACATTATCTACCTCCACTCGACTCGCACCTCGACAAGTTATTAGATACAGTACCTACTAATCACTTATTAGACATAGAACATACCCTGGATTAATAAAGGATCTTATGCTGGTAGTTTGGGAAAGTTATTTTTAGCGGGCAAAGTCATATACTCGTAGTACTACGGAGACTAGTACTAAGAGAAAATATTTAAACGATAAAACATGCAAGTGTAGAGCGATGCAGGATGTTTCACTTCATCGTATATGAGACACATTCTGTTTGGATGTACCGTTGTACCTTTAAAACAAAGATGTCAAATAAATGTAGCCCAGTTGAGAGTGTCAGAAGCTTGCAGCGTCCTGCATGACCTTGTCACAAGTGCACTGTATAGCGTTGCTCTTGTTGTCTCAACATGAGAAGTTTGCACAGTTATCGCATAAGTATTCATAAGATGTGCAATTCTCCGTTTGTGTTGCGTGGTGCATTTCAACTAATATTTTCCAAATAGCAACAGTGCAGAACTAAATTGAGTGAGTACCTATTGATTGGGTAGATATTAGATGTTACAAGTTACAACAGTAGGCGCCATGTTATTTAATTTTATATTATATCATGAAACCTCTTTCTTTTGTTTAACATTTATGTTATTATATACCTACTCACAAGAGGTATGTATATATCTCAATAATCGCGTAAAATACCCGTTAGTCTTAAGTTTATAATTATATACCTAGTCCAGCCATAACTTAGTTACAAATGAAAATGCAATTTTTTTAAAATGGAGTAATGTCATATTATTAAAATTTATACCTACATATTTATTAAAGTCTTAGCAAAAAATAAAAATATATTTTAATCGAAATGGCCACCTTTGGTTTTTATACAGGCCTTTAATCTGTTTGGCCACTGCTTGCTCCAAAGATTTTTTAAGAGACTCAATGTCGCCGTGTCGCTTAGAGCAGGCCATGTCCTCTAAAATTGACCATAATTTGTAGTATAAAGGGTTGAGGTCTGGGCTAGATGAGGGCCAGTCTTCAGCTCTTATAAAGTCCGGAACGTTGGTTTCTAGCCATGCTTGGGTAGTTCGTGGCTTGTGACCAAGAACAGAGTCCTGGAGAGCTGGAAAGTCCACGGTAAATTTAAAAAAAGTATATTGCTGAGAGTTTTCACAACATGATCCAAGACAGTATCTTGATACACTTTGGCTGAAGTTTTCACTCCTTTTTCACAAAAATGTAGTTTTGTGACTCTCTGATAAGACACGCTCCACCAAACCATCACTGACGCAAGATGATGACCACGTTGTACCTTTCCGACCACTTGAGCAGCTTCCTAAGAACTGTGAGCGTACACTCTATCATTTTGCTTATTGTAGTGTTCTTCAAATCAAAAAGAGGATATTTCTGTGCTTTTCACCTGCGTATCGCGACAGAAGGCGCTTTGATCGATCCACTCTCTTTAATCGTAAAGATTGATTTAGGGCATGTTCTGTATATCGACGATAAGCACCGAGCTTCAGGTCTTTTTTTTATAATAGATACGTGACAGAGTCCTAGCGGGAATCTTCATTTCTCGCTATAAGATTTTTTGCTTCCTTATGGGGTTTCGACGAATTCTGGCTTTAACAGCATTAATAGCCTTTGTAGTTCTAACAGCACGCGGCCGCCCCGATCTTTTCTGGTCTTCGACAGACGAAGTGTTGTTGTATCTATTGATAGTACGATATACGAACATATTTCGATAATGAACACGAAAAAATATGTGAAATGGCGCGAAATCGAAAGAAGTTTTAAAAATAATATACGTGTTCCAAATTCAAATAATTAAAAAGTTGAAAAAAATTAAAGTTTTAATGTAACAGTATTTATGGCCAGACTAGTTACATATATTCGTTACCTAGGTACCTAAGTACGAGAAAGTTAAAAAAATAAAGCTCGCGATAATAGGTACTCGTAGCTTCAAACTAAGCAAGGAGCGTTTGTGCAAGGAGCGGGATCCTCGGTCTATGGGATAAACGTAGAATGAGTACACCTGTAGGCTGTATCACACTCGTGTCAAGAGGCACTACGAGTATGTGGCGCTCTCTCAGTCTCAGTGGGCGAGCAGTGAGCACATTCCGCCTCCGTACTATTCACTCGCTCATATTGTGCTTTCATTCACTTGTACCCATTTTTTGCGGTTTTCACAAGCGCCGTCACTCGATGTGCGGAACAACGCACTTCGTCCTGCTTAGACAATGATTGTCTCGCTTCAACGAGCGCGCGTGTCCGTTCCTCACACGCGTACACGTCTACCCGCACAGTTGGAGTGGAGTGGTTGGTTGGACTGCATTACAAAATAACCATTACATATAAAACCGGGCAAGTGCAAGTTGGGCTCACACACGAAGGGTTTGTACCGTTATTATATTAACCGACTTCTAAAAAAGGAGGAGGAGGCTTGAATATAATAGAATAGTTTATTCGCTCGAAACATGGTGGATATAGATTTTCTTAAGTGTCTAGGGTCGCGATCATGGTTCTCCGGATAGTACATTCTTGCATAGAATAAAAGCATTTCTCCAGAAGCCACTCCCTGGCGCGTCTTCTGAATAAGTTACCTGGCAATTCCCTTAATACTTTAGGTAATTGTACACTCGGATTGCCATGCTACTACGATTTTTCTGATGAAGCACGCCGTTGGATCTGGGAGGCGTGGCCCTTACATATCAAATAATCTTTGAAATCATTATGTTGGTGCACTACATACAATATTACTTATATGGATTCGCCCGCAGCGCACATCTTGAAACCCCAAAGCTAATTGTTGACATGATGTGTTTCATAGTGGCCATGTTATCAGAGGGCTTTCAATGTTTCGTGGGTTCCATGTCAAGGTTTAATTTTTAAATCAAATATACCTACCAAGTTATAAACAATGTGGTGAGGCAGTGCGAGCCTCCCCCCTCCACTCCCTCTGCCGAGTGCTGACATATTATAACACAATACAGTGCACACAGCACCACGCGTGTCACTCACTGTATATTATAACACAATACAGTGCACACAGCACCACGCGTGTCACTCACTGTATATTATAACACAATACAGTGCACACAGCACCACGCGTGTCACTCACTGTATATTATTTGCATATTTATACCTCATACTCGACCATAACTTTTGCTTTCGCCATTTAAATGTAACATTTTGTTTTTAGGATGGACCCTCGCCCTAGGAGGAACGCCAGTTTAGCTGTCGTAAAGTATGACCAAGTCCAATCCGTGACCTGTAGATGCCTATGGATTGTACACGATCAACTCACATTGCAAGCATCCCACCTGCCCGAGTTAGTGCGTCATGTAAAGATAACTATGATGTATGATGAATTCTTATTGAATAGAACATTTCAATGCCAACGTAAATCGTAGTTAAATGTAAATAAATTTAACCCATAGACATGAATAAGGGTGTTACCACAGTAATACGTTTGATGAGGCGATCTGAAATGCTGGGGCTATCGTAAAATTACAACGATGGTGATGGTTTGCGACGTAAAACGATAACAAAAAATTGGTGAGATCTAAGAAAGTGTTTCAATAATGTCCTACGGTGAGGAATAGCATCTGTCTCTAGCGAGCAACACCCTGACACTGACCTCGCGATATTGTTGAATAAGAGATTCACTCCGCAGACCTTAGGGAAGCAAACCTACGTTACTTTTGTTATTTATTGTGTACGTAAAATATTCAAGCTAAACACAAAAGTTGTTTTATTGTGCGTCCTGCTTAGCATTTAGATTACGTTTTATTGTATAATTTCGTGGTTTATTTATGTACAGAAACTGCCAACGAAAGCAAATCCTGATAAAACATAAAACATTGATGGATATTTTTGTAAAATAATTGGACGTATATTGTGTCTCGCTCCAATGTTTATGTGACTCCATCACAAAAGATATTTAAGTATATCGGAATCAACTGAAATTGTCGACTCATTTAGTATTGAAAATCGTGAAATAATGTAATGACAGTGACCGTACTTTAGTACTTACTCAATTCCAATGGGTGCTTTGAACCCTAAACATATTTTGTACTGTACTTATATCTTATCTTATCACTTTACCAAGTTGCTGCATTTCAAAAATGTTACAAAGGTCATGTTTGTGAACCTACTTGAAAATTGCAGCAATAAAGACTTGAACACCGAGCCTTTGTGGCATGTGAGAAGCACGTCGTACTTGACGCACAGCTGTAGCAGCCCCGCCTCACTCCGACAGTTATACGTTTGCAACTATTGCTTTACAATGTCTTGCACTTTATGGCATTTCCAAGTTTTTATAATATTTAATTTGAAACTATAAAATAGTATTTTTATCTACTATTATGTATATTGTATTCATATTTGAAACTAAACTAAATTACTATTAGATATTCAGTCCAGTTCCAGCCGTCTTGTCTCGTCAGCCTTCGTTGTCGCTTCTCTCACCGGCAGCATCCCTACACCACCCGTCACTGCGACAGATATGTAGTGTACAACAATGCAGTACACAACACTCCCCATGTTATTAGTCCACGCCTACCGAGCGCTCCGGCTCACGCGCCCTTTTCATACAACACGCATCTTAATCTTAGAATCACTGCCGGAGATAAACCGTTTAGAATGACCGACACGACTAAACTAAACTAAACAAATTATTATGATTATTGTCATTCAATTTTCTCCAGAGTTGGCAAATGGTTTTTCATCAGGTAATTACGTCTCATTTGACATCGAAGTCTAATCGTCTGCGGGTTTTTATGCGGTATGTCAGATCCTCGGTAGCTCAAACTCATTATTTTTTAATAATAAATTATAATTATTACATACAATAAAACAGGCGACTAAAATTGTAGTACCCTCGATCATGGACGATTGGCTGCAGAGGCAGCATGGTGACCTCACGTATCGTGCGACGCAGATCGTTGCCGGGCATGGATGCTTCGGTAGCTATCTGTTTCGCATGCATCGTGAGGTCACACCCCGGTGTCAACACTGCGAGGTTTCCGACGACGACACCGCACTCCACACGTTGGTGGAGTGCTCAGCGTGGGCGAGCCAGCGCCGGGACCTCGTAGTGGGTCTGGGCGTGGATACCCTCTCGCTGGAGACCATGCTTCAAGCCATGGTCTCCAGCGGGAGTAGGTGGAACGCGGCCGTGTCCTTCTGCGAGCAAGTCATGCTCGCGAAGGAGGCGGCCGGGAGGGAGAGGGAGCGTACCCTCCCCGCCGAGTTCCGTAGTCGGCGGCCAGGGCGCCCCAGACTACGCGACTACGCCCAAGACTATCGACCTCCATGATCGGGGCCTGAGGACGGCGGGATCGCCTTCCGCCGTCCTTACAGAAGCAGGCTAGAAGGGTTGCGTGCTGCGGGGCCTTTGCCCCATAGCACGCAACCAGATTCACTCACTGACGCGGGATAAAACCCTTCCCCCAACGACGCGAGATTCTCGTCCCGACCCAACACCCGAAGAGACCACAGAGGTGGTCAAAGTCCGCCGGGCGCCACTGGACATACCCTCTGCTAGTAACCAGAGACGCCCGGCAACGGACGTTAGAGCGGCCGCGGCCTTGTACGAATTTTTACTTACATTAATATGAACAAGTGAGGTGACTTTAATAATTTCAACATTTCTTGAGTCGAGAGAGTGCAGTTACCAGGTGCGTGAATCTATGAGACGGAAGTTCAAAACACACATTAGATTATATTATGTAAGGTAAAGGTCGGCCGAGAAAATAAGCTTAACACCATCACCATAATACGTTCCAAATAAATATTCCAAACGTGTGGAGCCGTGGACATCCCTTGTATATGTCCGTTTAGATTGAGGAGCCACTTGGCGTATCTTAATTAAATTTATATGGGTATTTAGTAGTAAGTTTAAAAATTTTGTAGTCTCAGCCCTTGATTTTATAGTATCTTCAAAAGCTACAAGAACATAAAGGTGGCTCCTCAATCTAAATGTTTAGATTGAGGAGCCACGTCAGAACTAGGAAAATCATGGATGAATATTTGCCAAAACTAGGTATGATTTTGTAGCATTTGAGAGGAGTTAGAGTAACAAATCTGAGTTTTGTAGTATTAAAATTAAAAGTATACATTATATGTGGCGCCTCAGACCATTACTTAGGGGTCGTCAAAGAAGCAGTTCAATTAATGCGCAATTTCTTCATCATTTAGTAGTAGGTATATTAGTTTTGTAGGACAATATTCAATAATTAACAAAATTTTTAAACTTACTACTAAATACCTATATACATAAAGTTAATACTATCAGGCGTTACTTTTCGGAAGTCCATAGTTAAATAAAATAAATCTAACTACTTTGCAATATTCCGCCACATGCAAATTACCCAACTCTCGTATTTATTCATGCACAAGTCCACCCTCCAATCAATCAATCATCATCAATGGATGATTCGGTCGCCGTGCGCCGAACCATCGACATCTCCTAATGATGCCCCTGGTTGGGGGCGAAACACGTGTCGAGGTTTTTATTATTTTTTGCACGATAACACAACTCTCATATTTATTCTATTTTCAAAATTATTTCTCTATTCTTTCGGCCTAAGTGGGATTGGAGGGTGGACTTGTGCATGAATAAATACGAGAGTTGGGTAATTTGCATGTGGCGGAATATTGCAAAGTAGTTAGATTTATTTTATTTTTATTTACCTATATTATTATACATTTCATTAAGATATGAAATGTGGCTCCTCAATCTAACGGACATCCCTTGTCTATTGGAATTATCGAGATATTTACCATGTAACGTTGGTTTGAGGTTGTGATATTTCGACGCTGTTGCAAGCGCCATGATCGCGGAAGAACTGGAGTACTTGCGGTGGATGTTGAAAAAGTTTGTTACCGATGAAATATTTCTATCTGCCCTCCTTCTTGAAATATCCCGATAATTCCAATAGTAATATAAACGACTATCATAGTTTAAATATCTCTAGTATTATCATAAACGATACTGACATGGACGACACTAACTAAATAGGCTTAATAGGTTAATTAGTGCCGTTTATCTTAGTATTGTGTTGGTTATTTCTGTCGAACGTTATAATACTTAAGTCTAGCCCTAGTACTTGTACCGCAATAACATAAGAGTCGTGTCGGGTCAGTCGGGTGATGTAAAAACTCTTAGGAAGGAAGTGTTAATGATTGCAACTGTGCCACATGCGTGCGATGTGCGTGTACCCATACGAGTACAAGTCGTTCACTGATCAGTGTCGTTTGCAGTGCGTTAGGGGGAGGGGGGGAAGGGGGGGGGGGAGGGAGGGGGGGAGGAGGGAATGGATGCCATTGTTCCGAGACAAAGAATACTCAAAGTGTTAAGAAATAGATCCGCAGACTACAGTACAAACACTTTCCACGCATTGTGCTCCTCGGAACACAAAATAAACAAACGGTAAACATTACTATTAATGATAAAAAGTTACTTATACGTCCATGTTTCAAAAAGAACAAGTAATTATGATAAGAGCCGTCGCCGGTACCGGTACCGTCACGATACAGGAGCCGATGCCGGTGCCGGTGCCGAAGCCGGTCTACGGATTATCGACGGTTAAAGCGAGGTCCTCTAAGCCGGATCATCTCTATATAATCCGACTCCAAGAAGCAAGATCGATTATGTCGCCCGGAAGGATGAAGGGAATTTATAATTGGCCGAGTTCACTCAAGTGGTTTGCTATATTTTATATATAACTAGCGGGCGTCCGCGGCTTCGCCTGCTTGACAAATTGTCAGAAAAACCTTCCTCGAGAATTACTCTATCCATTGGCGAAAACCGCATCAAAATCCATTGCGTAGGTTTAAAGATCTAATCATACATACGGACGGAAGCGACTTTGTTTTATAATACGAGTGTGGATTGAAAAGTAGTCGGCCTAACACTGATCCATTTAGTTCTAAAAATCAATTCTACCCACATTATTTAGTTCAGTTCAGACCTGTTATTTGTGTGAAGTTTGAAACGTGTGCGATAATTAGTTTTAATTTTTTAAAGAGGGATGTCAAATTCTGGCCATTATAGGCCCAAGAATATGCTAAATAACAAAAAAAATAATTAGAAATAACATTGCTCTTAAGTTCGTATACCAGCATAACTTAAGAGCAATGTTCTAAAATATTAAAGTACCGTAATGATATCCTGTTTACTTTTTACAAATCGTAATGGCATGGACGTAATGTTACCCGATTCTAAAATCGGCAATAAACTACATATCGATTATTGTTATAATATACATATTTGTAATTGAGCATTATTGATTAAAATCGATAAATAAAATAGGTAAATGAAAATGTTTTTAGTATAGAAAACAATTTTTAATCATTTGATTAACTGAGAAATTTACATGATTTCGATTATTTTATTGAGCAAAGCGAGCGTAGCGAGCGGAGCTCCTTATCAGGTGACTCAAATGCAACTCGATGTGAAATTGTTTCTCTCAGGAGCTGGTTTTGTTCGAGGCCGAATTTTGATTTATGACTGATACATAAAAGACAGATAAACCAAACGAAAACTTGGTTTTATTGAACTTTAAAACTTTAGCGAGATAATTTTAAGACATTGTTATTTTATATGACAACGTCTTGTCAAACCGTCAAAACATAATAGACAATAAAAGTAACAAGACTTCTTACAAGACAAGGAGTTCATATCATTCACCCCATCCTTTTAAGACGAAACGTAATCTCGAAGGTAGGGCGGAGGCCTACGCTCTCGGGTAGAGCGACGAGGCTGAGGGTCTTCTATCAATGCCGACGGGCCAGGTTCCTCATTCAGAGATTGTCTATTTTCTGTGGCAGAGTTTGGTACGGGTATTTCTACAGTATCTTCGGCATCTGTTCGAAACGGTTGTTTCACGACCATCCGGCAGCCTCACGAATGAATAGTCAGGATTGCTTTGTAACAATTCGACTTCTTCAATGGCTGGATCATATTTATATATATATATATATATATATATATATATATATATATATATATATATATATATATATATATATATATATATATATATATTTATTTATATATTTTCTATTATCTATTCCTATCATATTTAAATAGCATAAATATCATATTCCAAGTTGGCATAGATGAACCATTGGAAGATCGGCGAGGGTGACTAAACATCCTTTCATGAGGAGTGGTGTTTATGCCCATGGATAACAGAGATCTAATAGAGTGTAAGGCAATAGGTAAGGCTTTCTCCCAGTCAGCAATTTCTAGATTATTAGAACGGAGATAAAGCTGGACCGTCTTCCACAACGTCCCATTTAGGCGCTCTACCAATCCGTTGCCGTGGGTTGTATGGTGACGTACGGCTACATGCAATGCCAAGATTTGTCAAAAATGTTCTTGTTTCATCTGAGAGAAAAGAGGTTCCTCTATCGGTATGTACGTAAGCAGGAATACCAAATAAGCAGAAAAGTTCTTTTAAACACTTAACAACAGTCGCTGAGGTCATATCCTTACACGGGAAAGCGAACGGAAACCTGCTATATTCGTCGATTATAGTTAAGATGTATTTGTTGGAGGAGGTGGATGGCAAAGGTCCTTTGAAATCTAGGTTAAGCCTTTCGAATGGAGCTGTCGCTTTGACCAGATGCCCTTCATTCTTTACATATCTGGGTTTTACTTCGGCGCACACACGACAACTAGCGGTCGTCCTTTTCACGTCTTCTACAGAATATGGTAGGTTTTTGGAGCGTATCCAATGTAGCATTCTTGTTACGCCGGGGTGACATAAGGAGTTATGAAGGTCAACAAGTTTATTGGGAGAGCCATTTACAACGGCACAAACCCTGGATAGCGCATCAGCGGCAAAATTTTGTTCGCCAGGTCGGTAAATAATATCGTATTTATAACAAGATAGTTCAAGGCACCATCTCTCTATTTTCTCATTTTTAAATTTACTCGTGTGGGTTTGATTGAACATGAAAGAGACCGATTGTAGATCTGTGATAAGTATGAAATGTCGACCGATCAAATAATGGCGCCACTTGCGAAGAGCTTCTACGATAGCACATGCCTCTGTTTCTATTGAAGGTTGGCGCTTCTCTGAATCATTTAATGAGCGTGTGAAAAACGCTACTGGGCGGCCTTTCTGTGAAAGTGTAGCGGCGATGGCGAATTCTGATGCATCAGTCTCGACGGTGAACGTCTCTTTGGTGTCAATTAAAGCAAGAGATGACTGTGCGATGTCAGATTTTAGATTATTGAAGCATTCAAGTGCTTCTTTAGACAGGGGAAACGTAGTATCGACTAACGGTTTAATTTTAGCTGAAAAATTGTTGATCCATTTGGCGTAATGGGCAAATAGACCGAGAGTTCTTTTTAGAGAAGCTGAATCTGAGGGGACTGGGAGATTTAGCAGTGGTTCTAGGCGTGACTTGTCAGGCTTGATAGTGTTGTTATTGATAGTGTATCCGAGAAGGTTAATGGCGTCAGTTTCGAACACGCACTTGTTTTTGTTTAAAGTTAGATTATACTTTTCTGCTGCTTCCATGAATCGGCGCAGATTGGAGTCATGTTCTTGTTTGTCCTTTCCACAGATGGTGACATTGTCTAAGTAAGCGTAAGTACCTTTGAGCTTCTCCGTACGTATAATATAGTGAAGGGTTCTTTGAAAAGCGGCTACACCGAATGGCATTCGAGTAAATTGATACAGATTACCGCAGGCCTCGAAGGCAGTGTATATCTTTTCTTTAGGAAGGATAGGTACTTGATGATATGCACTTTTCAAGTCAATTTGACTGAATAAGTTGTACTTAGAGACTGCGGTGATGATAGAATCTATACTTGGAAGGGGATATGCATCTAAGTCTGTGAATTTATTTATCGTTTGAGAGTAATCAATCACTAGACGTTTGCGGTGATGTCCGCCTCCAGCGACCAAAACTTGTGCTCTCCATGGGGATATGCTCGGCTTAATAACTTTGTCTTTGAGGAGATTTGAAAGTTCGTTTGATATGAATGATTGACCTTCTTCTGAGTGATGTCTGGAGCGAATGGCGATAGGCTTGATAGATGGCGAAAGGTTTGTGAAAACAGATGCTGGTGGTACAGAGGCTTCGAGAACGTTACATATCTTTAGGGATTCCTTTTCACCACCAAACTGCAATTCGAGAGAAGAGTGGGTTTTGAGGATGTCGTGACCGATGATAACGTCAGCACATAAGTCATTGACAATGAGCAGCGGTTGTTGCTTATAGATGTGGTTGCCAATCTGAATAGTAGCGTGACATACGCCGTTAACATAAGATACGTTGTTTAATGATGCGAGGGTTACAGCTTGATTGCAGTGCTTCCTTTTTAGATTCATAGTTAGTGCCAAGGCGTTATCTATGAAACTGATAGAGCTCCCGGTATCAACAAGCGCATCGGCATTGTAATTATTAACAGTAATAGGGATTGTGGCCTTACGTAAGCTGGAAGGAGCTGCGGCACAGAAGGATGCAAGGGAAGTAGTAGGAGGTTCTTGGGATTCTTTCTCAGCATTCACAGCATTAAGGTTTTGCCGTTTTTGTCCAGCACTACGACAAACGTTGGCAAAATGACCCTTCTTTTGACAGAGCTGGCATTCAGCGTTTTTTGCTGGACATCTAATTCTTGGATGGACGTTACCGCCACAAAAAAGCACTTGCGTCGTTGCGAACTGCCGTTAAGAGAGGTAAAAGCTGCTACATTTGGCTGTTGAAGATTTGATTGAGGTTCGGCAGGTGCTACAGCATTCAACATGCTAGGAGAGGCAGGTAATGAATTTGATTGCAAGGCTTGAGAGGTATTCTCTGCGGTCTCGAGGTAAATAGCTAGATTTAAGGTCTCCTCTAGCGTCATTTCCGATTTTTCAAGGAGACGTTCACGAATTCGTTGTGTAGACAGACCTGCGATGAATGCTCCACGGATTGATTCACTTTGGTGCTCTTCAGCTGTGACTGCTTTGTAGTGGCAGTCGTACGCCAGAGAGGTAAGCGCTCTGCAGTACTCGGCTACTGATTCCCCAGGCTGCTGTTTCCTGCAGGTCAGTTGGTGTCGAGCCAGTGTAATGTTCTTTCTCTTTTCAAAGGTATCGTTGAGGAGTTTGATAGCGGCGCTGTACTTTGAGCATTCTCTAATTATATTGAATATGGTAGGTGACACATGATTTGCGAGGAGCTTGAGTTTAATGACTTCGGTAGCAGATGAAGCTTGTTCAGAAAGAAAGTTTTCAAATGTATACCGCCAGTGAGTCCATCGTAAGTCCGAACCAGCGGCGGAAGGTTCAACTTCGAACCTTTCTGGACGTAGATAGTGCGACCAACTAGAAGACGGCGGGGCCTCTTTCTCCGACATAATATATTCGTAGATATAATTAAAGTTCAATAAATCTATATATATAAAAGAAAGTCGTGTTTGTTACAACACTTATAATATTGGAATATTGGATAGAAACAGGCGTTACTTGGCGAAAATCCATGACAAAACAATGGTAAGTAAAAATTTTTTTAAGAAAAAACTTTTTAGCATTAATTAATAGCATAACAACACTTATAACTCGAGAACGGCTGGACCGATTGCCATGGTTTTTGATTTGTTGGATTTGTTTCCGTCACGAATAGCAGAATACATCTTAAAAAGAATGAAATAGAAGCTGATTTGTTTATTACATGTAAAACATTAGTTGTACAATCCTGTCAAATAGTGTAACAACAATTTTTTTTTTGGAGCTTATGGCCTGGTTGCTGAGAACTTTAAGCAAAAAATTTTTTTTTTTCTGAAGACATCATGTGTGCGTTCAGAAATTTATTTTTTGTAAAATGTCTACAAAGTTCAGGTAGTGTTATATTTGTTTGTTTTAGCCATTAATTTTCGAAAATTATTTATTAATTATTAAATTTTTAATTCCAGAAAATAATACCTAAGATTTATTCTACAGTAAAAACATAAAATCATCGGAAAGGAACAAAATAAAAAAGAATAAAAAATCTGTTGGTAAAGGTTATAAGAATAAGGAAAAAAAATCTACAGGTTAACAAAAGTGTAAATGTCTTTTTATAGGTTGTATATGATTTTTCTTGATAAGATATTCATACGTAGTGGTTATATACTCTTTGAGCTATTGTCTATGTCTCGAAAGTTGTCACTGTTATTATATTTCGTGGTTTTATGCGAGTGCACATTTTAATAACAATGCCGCGTCCTAGAAGATCTAATCTTTCCCAGCGAAGCCGTAATGCAATTAGGCAACGGAATATCGCGAGTCAATTATCTGATGGAGAACGAGAAAGTGCACGAGAACAGCGCCGCGTTAGTATGGAGCAAAGAAGGGCCTTAATTCGTGCTTCTCAAACACAAGAGCAAAGAGAGGCAGCCCGTGAAACGGCTAGGTTAGAAACGAGAAATCGTCGAGCTTATCGTACAGATGAATAGAGGAATAATCTTCGAAGTGCAAGAAGAAATGGTTCAAGTATTGATTTGAATAGAGCAGCGTTTCTGTATGATTGCACCATCGACTACAGCTTGCATCGTTTAGTTTGCATTGGTCCAATGGACGTTGTTTGCCAGCATTGTGGAGCATTGAAGTTTGCTGGTGAAACGCCTGGTTTGTGCTGCCTTAGTGGTAAAGTGAAATTGCCATTATTGGTCCCGTCACCAGAGCCATTGTGCTCCCTGCTTTATGGCGAAACACTAGAATCACGACATTTTCTAGCGAACACTCAAAAATACAATGTCTGTTTCCAAATGACTTCATTTGGGGCGGAAATTATCGAAGGACACGGATATAATCCGACATTTAAGGTAATTTACGTTAAAAACTTTATTTTCTATCATTGTAAAAAAAATCTGGAATGTAGTTTGTTAGATTTCTGTATTTGTCTCTGAAATAAAAATGGCATGTTATTATTTAAAAAAAAAAGTGTTTGTAAATCTAACTATAACTATGGTTTTGACTTTACAGATTCAAGGCCAGATTTGCCATCGCATTGGATCATTGCAACCTATAGAAGATGCACAGCATAAATTCTTGCAAATATACTTCATGGGCAATATGGAAGAACAACTTAACCGGCGTCAAGGAATCAACACAGCTACGAAAAGAACAATTCTCCAAGATCTGCAGCAAATGCTTCATGAACATCATGCATTGGTCAGGCTGTTCAAGACTGCTTTAGAGCGCATGCCAAGTGATGACTATAAAGTTGTGATCAGAGCAGATAACAGACCAGCTGGAACACATGAACGCACATTTAATGCTCCAACAATCGATGAAGTGGCAATCCTGATTGTTGGTGAAAACTTGGAAACACGTGATATTGTACTTACACGACGCAATACTGGGCAACTACAAAGAATATATGAAACACACCGTTCATATGACGCGTTACAATACCCGCTGATGTTTTGGCAAGGAGACGATGGATATCACTTTAATATCAAAATGATTAATCCATTGAATGGTAATAATATCAATATTGTTGTTTTCATTTTAACTTGATATACATTTTATTCTGTTTGCTTTTAGTACTCAAAAAAAGTTGTAATTTCTAATTTAGTAGAGAGTAGCTGTAAGAGTCGTTAACCTATTACGGGTTCTAAAATACTATTTTTACTGCATTTGTTTCAGGTGAGGAAACTACCAAGAAGGTTAGTTCGATGAATTATTACGCATATCGTTTGATGATTCGTGAAAATTCTGACAATTATTTGTTGCGATTTCTTCGACTGCTTCAACAATATTGCGTTGACATGTACGTTAAAATCGAAACGGAGCGCCTGACTTTCATTCGGTTGAATCAAGCTAAATTGCGTTCGGAAGAGTATATCCATTTACGCGATGCAATTAGCACAGAAGGAGATTCAGAAAATGTTGGTCGATTGACTATTTTACCGGCGACATACATAGGTGGCCCGCGTCATTTGCATGAATATGCGCAAGATGCAATGACATATGTTCGTAATTATGGTCGGCCAGATCTATTCATTACATGTAATCCGAAATGGATAGAAATTATTCAATTGCTGCTTCCCGGACAAACATCAAGTGATCGACACGACATCACCGCACGTGTTTTCAGGCAAAAAATTCGGTCACTAATGAATTACATTGTTAAGCAACACGTCTTTGGGAATACTCGATGCTGGATGTATTCAATCGAATGGCAAAAACGAGGCCTACCGCATGCTCACATTCTGATTTGGTTAGTCGAAAGAATTCGGCCAGATCAAATAGATGACATCATATGTGCGGAGATTCCTGCTCCTGAAACCGATCCACACCTACATGATGTTGTAGTCACGAATATGATTCATGGACCGTGTGGCACTATCAACCGACAATCACCGTGCATGGTCGACGGCAAGCAATTTGGCGTATATTTTCATTCCCTATTCACGAACGTCATCCCACTGTTTTACATTTGGGGGTGCATCTAGAGAACGGTCAGAGAGTATATTTCACAGCGTCGAATGCTGCTCAACGTGGCGAAACACCTCCAGCGACAACACTGACCAGTTTCTTTGCGATTTGTCAAAGCGATCCGTTCGCACGAACTTTGCTTTACTCAGAAATGCCACATTATTACACTTGGAACGCTACATCGAAGAAATTTCAACGTCGGAAGCAAGGCGATGCAGTTCCTGGTCATCCAGATATGCGTTCTACTGATGCTCTTGGTCGTATTTACGCAGTTCATCCGAAGAATGATGAATGTTTCTATTTGCGGTTGTTGCTGGTACATGTTCGAGGGCCAACATCATTTGAATCACTACGAACTGTTAATGGTATCGTGTGCCCCACATTTCGTGCAGCATGTCAAGAGCTAAATTTGCTTGAAAACGATACTCATTGGGACACGACAATCGCTGAAGCAAATATTTCTGCATCTCCAAGTCAGATACGCACCTTATTTGCTATCATCATTTTAACATGCTTCCCATCGAACCCACGTGACCTGTGGAACAAATACAAAGATAACATGTCAGAAGATATTTTACATCGAATTCGCATCAGCTCAAGAAATTCCCATCTTGAGGTGAACGAGGAGGTCCATAACCAGACTTTGCTCTTGATCGAAGATATGTGTTACCTCATGTGCGGCAGTTTGTTAGTTAGGTTAGGAATGCCAGCGCCAGATCGCGGAATGAATGACGCATTTAATAGAGAATTGGAACGTGAACGTGAATATGATCCACATGAACTAATCCAATCTGTTCAAACGAATGTACCTCTGTTGAATCCTAAGCAGAGGGAAGTCTATGATACACTGATTAATGCAATTGATGATGGAAATGGCGGCTTATTTTTTTTTGATGCCCCCGGTGGAACTGGGAAGACATTCCTCATGTCATTGATTTTGGCCACTGTACGTGCGAGATCCGAAATTGCGGTAGCAATTGCTTCTTCTGGAATAGTGGCCACATTGTTAGACGGATGCCGTACGGCTCACTCGGCGTTAAAATTGCCATTAAACCTTCAAACTACTGAACAACCGACATGTAACATTTCGAAACACTCCGCAATGGCCAAAGTTTTAGTAGCATCAAAAATCATCATATGGGACGAATGCACAATGGCGCACAAACGCGCATTGGAAGCACTAGACCGAACATTAAAAGATCTGCGCAATGACTCGAGATGTTTTGGTGGTGCAATGATTTTATTATCTGGCGATTTCCGACAAACACTACCAGTCATTCCAAGATCTACTGCTGCCGACGAAATAAACGCTTGCCTCAAAGCATCAAATCTGTGGCGATATGTAAAGAAACTTCAACTGTCTGTAAATATGAGAGTTGCATTGTTGAACGATCTATCTGCTGATGATTTCTCGAAGCAATTGCTGACTATCGGTAATGGCCGTGTTCCTGTTGACAAATCGAGCGGTTTGATTTCATTTCCTCCAAATTTTTGCAATTTCGTATCATCATATATCATATATCAAAGACGAGCTTATCAACAAAGTATTCCCGGATATCATTGCTAACCACAAAAATACTAAAAGGTTAAGTGAGCGAGCAATTATGGCCGCTAAAAATAAAGATGTAGATGACCTCAATTTTATAATTCATAATCAAATCGTAGGTACTCTGTATTCATTCAAATCTATCGACTGTGTAACAAACGAAGAAGAAGCCACTAACTATCCAACTGAATTTTTAAACTCCTTGGATGTGCCTGGTTTACCACCGCACAATTTAAAACTTAAAGTTGGCTCGGTAGTCATCATGCTTAGAAATTTAAACCAACCAAAACTGTGTAATGGAACGCGTTTGATGATAAGAAAACTGATGAGCAATGTGATTCACGCGTCGATAATTAAAGGAAAATTTAAAGATGAGGAAGTTCTTATTCAAAGGATTCCGATGATCCCAACGGATATGCCCTTTGAGTTTAAACGAATTCAATTCCCGATTCGTCTTGCCTTCGCCATGACGATCAACAAATCACAGGGCCAATCCTTGACTATTTGTGGCCTCAATCTAGAAAATGCATGTTTTTCTCATGGTCAATTGTACGTGGCATGCTCACGTGTCGGCAAACCATCCGCTTTATTTGTTCTTGCGCCTGACCAAAAAACAAAGAATGTCGTTTACCACAAAGTGCTTGAATGAAAATCCTATTAATGAATTAATCCGAGTTTTATTTTTTATTTTCCAATCTGCACAACATAGTTTTCAATCATTTTTTTCTGACATGAGTTTGAAGTACTTAATTATTATTATTTTTTTATTTTTATTCTCATTCTGTATGTATGTTTTCATCATCATTCATCATAATAAAATACTTTTTTGTTTCTATCTATATAAATATATTATTTTGTATCATTGTTTTACGTTCATCAAAGCCTAAATTAGTTCAGCTAAAAAGTAACACGACATTCATTGACTGTTAGGCGGTACGAAGTTCGCGGGGTCAGCTAGTTGATACATAAAAGACAGATAAACCAAACGAAAACTTGGTTTTATTGAACTTTAAAACTTTAGCGAGATAATTTTAAGACATTGTTATTTTATATGACAACATCTTGTCAAACCGTCAAAACATAATAGACAATAAAAGTAACAAGACTTCTTACAAGACAAGGAGTTCATATCAATGACCCTCAAAAAAGATATTGACTAAAAATATGACAATAGTCGCTTCGCTCAATTGCATGCTGCCGCGCAGTACCACGGCAGCGACCGCAGCTCCTAGTTTTATAAGTTGCAATATCCCGGTAGACGCAGTAAAAAGATAGAAAAGAACATCGGCTATGAACAATCGATTTTTTTTGCATAATGATTTGGATTTCGCATTATCAATTAAAAAATCAATAAATAAAATAGGAAATAAAAGTAAATGTCCTTTTCCAGTTATATACATATTTTTTAAATATTTTCAATGAATCAATTAATAGAGAAATGTGTGTGATATCGATTTGCAAATGTTTTATTTTGTATGTTACAACATCGACTTGTAAGTTAGAAAATAAACTGTCAGAAGATTTTCAAACTTCAAATACTGTACGCTTATTGGATGGAACCAGGCGTTACTCGGCGAAAATCCATATCAAAGCAATGGTAAGTAAAATATTTAAAAAACACTTTAAACTTATTTTAAATTTCTTAATAGCACTATTTTTCGCAGGATTAAAAAAGACAACAAAACGTCGACAATTGTTTCGCCTCTAAACGAAGCATTATCAAGACTGTCTCAGAGAGAACAGCAAAATTTGTGGTTAGAACATATTAGCTTATAATTAAACGTGTGCAAATTTCATTATCGCGATGTAGGATTTTTTTTTTCTTTTTTTTTCACAATCACTAACGTGGGTAGGAACCTCAGATCTTGCTAACTAAGTACCCAAAAATAGGTATTCACCAATACCAGACTTCATCTTATTAATTTTCAACAAATTGTGTAGAAATGCCAAATGACACATACAAACCAACAACCAACTAATGTGTCTGTCTGTTTACAACCATATTAAGTAAGGGAGACGTGTGAAAATCTATTTGTTCATTGAGTAAGGTGTCCGCATCTCTTCTCACTATTTCTAGCCTTTCCCAAACACTCAGCTTGAACCCTTTCTCACATAAACGTAAAACTTTAAAGGTGTTACTATTGTTCAAGGGGTGACCAGTGTCAAGGAGGTGCTTCGCGAAGAGGGACTTCTCAGGACAACCGTTGCGGAACGCCGCCGTATGCTCCTTATATCTGATCTCAAAGGACCTGCCCGTCTGCCCCACATACTTCATATCACATCCATCACAACTCAGCAAATAAACACCCGATCTGCGTGAAACCGACACCGAGTCCTTGCCATTACACAGCTCCCTCAAGGTGTTCTGTGCTCTAAAAGCCACGAATATCCTATTCTCCCTCATGATCTTAGCTATACTCAACGAAACGGGACCCACGAACGGCTAACAGGCAGTGTACTTCTTAGGTGGATCTTGAGTTGGGAGTTATGTGGGGCAGACGGGCAGGTTCTTTGAGATCAGATATAAGGAGCATACGGCGGCGTTCCGCAACGGTTGTCCTGAGAAGTCCCTCTTCGCGAAGCACCTCCTTGACACTGGTCACCCATTGAACAATAGTAACACCTTTAAAGTTTTACGTTTATGTGAGAAAGGGTTCAAGCTGAGTGTTTGGGAAAGGCTAGAAATAGTAAGAAGAGATGCGGACACCTTACTCAATGAACAAATAGATTTTCACACGTCTCCCTTACTTAATATGGTTGTAAACAGACAGACACATTAGTTGGTTGTTGGTTTGTATGTGTCATTTGGCATTTCTACACAATTTGTTGAAAATTAATAAGATGAAGTCTTGTATTGGTGAATACCTATTTTTGGGTACTTAGTTAGCAAGATCTGAGGTTCCTACCCACGTTAGTTATTGTGAAAAAAAAAATCCTACATCGCGATAATGAAATTTGCACACGTTTACTTATAAGCAAATATGTTCGAACCACAAATTTTGCTGTTCTCTCTGAGACAGTCTTGATAATGCTTCGTTTAGAGGCGAAACAATTGTCGACGTTTTGTTGTCTTTTTTAATCCTGCGAAAAATAGTGCTATTAAGAAATTTAAAATAAGTTTAAAGTGTTTTTTTAAATATTTTACTTACCATTGCACTGTACGCTTACTCTAGCGTTTCACTTTTGTAAATCTTTTATTAACGAATAAGCATCCTAAATGGACCACGACGATACATCTAACCCTGACGGCTACGGCTTTAACATGGACTCCGCTGCTTCATCTCACGATGACCCCGGCACGAATTTGGACACGACATCTACTTTGAACGAAGACCTCGCATCTGTATACTCGGATAATAACCCAGGCTCTAGTTCTTCACAATTTTCTGGAGCTACATTGCCAAGAGGGCATTTACGGTGCATTAATTATGGTTTAAACATTAACCGACAACGGAGACATGTTTTAGAAAAAGCAGAAGTTCGAGATCTCAGCGACAGCGGCAACAGGTAGGCGTTTATGTTCATGTTTTAATGTATTTGAGTCTCAGTCTAGAAGAAATATAGTTATTGATCTCAGTTCGTAACTAATGACGTATTTCTTTTTTATTTCAGATACAGGTATAAAGCAACAGCGTGGTATGTCATTCATGTTGGACCGCCGCATGGAATCATATACGTAATCCAACCAGTCAGGATATACCTATAATTGGTCATGGGCATGTGTGCATCAGCTGTGGCAGATCAGTTTTGAGGATAAGAGCACACTCTCCAGTCTGAGTCTCCACACGTAAACCGGATAAAAGAGGCTGTAGCCTGTCAGATCTCACCACTTGAGGTAACACAATATTAAGAATTGATTTTACAATTTCTATGGTAGTCTTTCGCCTCCTTTTGGTTTAACTTATATGGTTACTTTTATGGTTATGTTCCCAACCTCAAGACAAAAGCCCACACCAGAGTCTCAACCATCAATCAGTATGTGTACTGGCTTAGAGGTGATATTTACTTGACTCCAAAGGTCTTGCTGGAGCCTCATACTCCATACACACTTAATACTGATGTTACAACTATATTAATATGTAATTAATATGCCAAAAGCATATTGAACCACAACTTTACCTTTACTTATTGTTATAGCTCCCACCAAACGGCTCGTCTCTGTCACAACTGCTGGTGAAGGACTGACCGAGCAACATCAGATTCAGTACAATCCGAAGATTCCCATATTCCTCCACAGGAAAGACCTGCAGATAGTGTCACCTCTAACGGTATCTTGTTACCTAATTATTCAAGAGCAACAATAACACAAAATCTATGTTTTGTACCTGGCTGTCATGAACCTAATCGGAACTATGTTCCGACTGTGTTGCGAATAGATTTGTTGCGCAACTATAATTATTACATACCACCAAATTGTAGGATTTGCCGAAGTCATATATGGACTAGCAACTGGGACTTAATCTTGGAGCAAAGCAAGTTATAAGAATATTCAGCGCTGGGTCGTCGAACAGTGGGATGCTGTGCCCATGTCATGACTGTTATAATTATGGTATTTAGGGTGGGCACGGCATGAAATTAATATATCTCCTCCTGCAGGATTTTTAGATGATATTTTAATAATCTACGAATAATTCATAGAAAATGATGATAATCTGGAAAGCCGATCCCAACTGTGTTGGGAAAAGGCTAGGTGAATGATGAATTAATAGAATATAAAAATAGCCATACTTAAAGAGAACTTAAATATTATATTTGGTACCATCAGTACAACAACATGTAGTTGAGTATGTAGTTTGAGTTTTAAAATCATGTGCAGCAGCAGCTAAAATCGATTGTAAGCGTGTATTTCTGTGAAAAATAAAAACTGCATTATTTTCTATACTCGAAGTTTTATTTAAAATATTACAATTGTAATTCAATGGTGGTATGGTATACTACCATTTGCATAGAAACACTTTTTGCTTTATTAACAGAGCAATCTGACATAATTTTCGCAAATGGAGCAAATCGAGCAGCGTGCCGTCATTAAGTACCTCCATAAGAAGGGGCTGTCATCAAAAGCCATCCATGATGATATGGTGAACCGTGATAGTTAGAAAATTGAAATTTTCACAGATAATGTATTTCTGTTGCGTCTAGAACAACAAACAGTAATCAGAGATACCACGGAGTGTTAGGTATATGCGTAGCTAGGTAGCTGGGCTGCGACCCAGCGCCGTTACTTCAATAAATCAGTGTGCAACATACTAGCTAGTTTAACTGACGCGCGACGCTCCACACAATATTATTACCGACCTACCTACATATCTAACATTGGCGACGAGAAACGAACTACGTGTGGAAAAAAAAAAACAAAAATGTCTACATCGGGAGCTGTTTACGGGATTCTCTCCGTTTTCGACCACCAGTCTCAACAATGGGACAATTTCAAGTCGCGGTTGATGCAGTGGTTTATCGCCAACGATATAACCACCGAGACAGACAAAGCAACTATCAAGCGAAGGGCGATATTGCTAACGTCGTTGAGCGAATCCACGTTCAAACTTGCTAGTGACCTGGCGTTACCGAACAAGGTTGAAGAATTGGGCTACGAGGCTATATTGAAGCTCCTAGATGATCACTTCACACCTAAAAGGTTCGGATTTGCGGAGAAGTCTATCTTCTATGCGGCAACACAGCGACCAGGAGAAGCGCACACTCAATGGGCTGCTAGGATTAGAGGATTAGCGACTCACTGTGCATTCAAGAATTTAGAAGTATAGTATAGCATATATAATCGATAAGTTTATTATGGGCATGGTAGCAGGACGTGAACGGGACAAGCTGTTCGTGCAGAACCAGTTGGAGCTGACTCTCGCGAAAGCCATAGACTTGGCAGAAAGCGTGCGCTGTGCCCGCAAGGCGTCCGCACAGGCAGCGCCAGGTGCCCGCGAGAGCAGCGCCAGCGTAGGCAATGGACTCGGGGGACGTTTACAACATTTCTAAAAAAGAAAAATGCAGCGTATGTGGATTCACTAATCACAAATCTAGTCAATGCCGTTATAAAAACTATAAGTGCATAAAATGCAACGAAAAGGGACATCTTCGTAAAATGTGCACTAATGAGGGTAAAGTGAATTACGTGGAGGACGGTACTGTAGACGACGGCGATGACGGTGAGAGATTTTATAATATTAGATGCGTAAAAGGGAAACCTATGACAGAACGGGTAATGATCAGTGGTCTAGCTTTAGAGTTCGAAATCGATAGTGGCTCGGCAGTGAGCGTTATTTCAAAAAATACTTATAAAGTAAAGTTTGGGCGATTACCGTTATCGCTCACCAACAAAAAATTATTTAGTTATACCGGGGAGAACATCCAAACAATCGGAGTAGTTTTATTACCCATATCGTATCTGGGACGTACGCACACACTGAACGTATACGTGGTGGGCGCAGGCGGGCCGTCGTTGCTGGTTCGCGATTTTATTCGTGAGTTCGATCTCGAGCTTGCACCTGCGGCGCCGGCGCCGACTGCGCGCATACACGCCGTGCGCAGTCAAGGGCAGGTAGGGTGCGAGTCCAATAGCAATATGGGTGAAAAGCTTGCAAAAATGTTCCCAAAAGTGTTCTCAAATGATCTAGGCTCTTTTAATAAGTACAAAATAAAATTACAATTAAAACCGGATGCTAAACCGATTTTTTTCAAAGCACGACCTGTACCCTATTCGCTGAAAGATAAAATTGATAAGGAGCTCGACCTAATGACAACATTGGGAATATTGAAGTCCGTCCCTCATTCTGAGTACGCTTCGCCTATTGTACCTGTTTTAAAAAAAGACGGTAGTATCCGAATATGTGCGGATTATTCGGTCACAATCAATAAACAGCTGATTGTCGACCAGTATCCCTTACCGACAGTTAACGATTTATTAGCAAAGCTACACGGGGGGGTACAATTTAGTAAACTCGATTTGTCAATGGCATATAACCAGTTTTTATTAAGCGACGAATCCCAAAAATGTACGTGTATTAATACAAATCGCGGTCTCTTTTGTTATTCGCGCTTGATTTTTGGTTTAAGTGGCTCGCCTTCAATTTTTCAACGAGCAATGGAATGCGTGCTCGCCGGCATCGACGGGATTATCTTCCTGTTGGATGATATTCTCATAACAGGGGAAAATACGGACCAACATACGCGGAGAGTCATCTCGGTACTACGTCGACTAGACGACGCCGGGTTGACACTACAGATGAGTAAGTGTGAGTTTTTTAAGGATGAGATTTTATATCTCGGCCATGTTATTGACAAACATGGAGTTAGAAAATCACCCGATAAAGTAAAGGATATATATATTACAGGCCGCGCGGCCAAAGAATGTGTCACAGTTGCAGTCGTTTCTAGGTCTCACTAATTACTATCGGGACTTTGTGCCGGACGCGTCATCTGTATTAAACCCGCTATACAAGTTATTGACGAAAGGTTCAAAGTGGGAATGGACTCGTACGCATAGTGACGCATTCGAACGAATAAAAAAAATTCTCGCATCCGATAAAACATTAGCACATTTTAACCCGAGCGCGAAATTAATTTTAACCGTCGATGCGTCGCCGACAGGGTTAGGTGCTGTGTTATCACAGGTTAGCGATGACGGGTTAGAGAGGTCATTCGCATACGGTTCACGTACGTTGTCATCAGCGGAGAAAAACTACGCCCAAATCCAAAAGGAGGCAACTGCAATTATTTTTGGCGTAAGACGATTTCATCAGTACTTATACGGACGGTCAGTACCTTTTGTACTTAGAACGGACCATAAACCCCTTTTAGCGATATTCGGGCCTCATAAAGGTATTCCGGAAGTGTCGGCTAATCGCTTACAAAGATATGCAATATTTTTAACGGCGTATAATTATGTAATTGAATATGTCAGTAGCAAAAATAACAGCGCAGATTACTTGTCGCGGGCGTGCGGGGAAGTATACGCGACGAGTGAGACGACCGCGTCGACGTCGGACGAAAGCGATCGCACGGCCTACGTCAACTTTGTTATGGACGGCGACTTACCGATAACACTAAGCGAAGTGCGTCGCCAGACAGAGTGCGACAGCAATATGGTCACTGTAATGCATTATGTGATAAACGGGTGGCCTAGAACGGTTAAGGATGTCATATTGAAACCATTTTTTAACTGTCGTACACAGTTATCGGTTGAAAATGGTATCTTAATGCGCGGATACAAGGTTGTTATTCCCTCAAAATTACAGGAAAGCGTGTGTAGGGAACTGCATAGTTCACACTTCAGGATAGTGAAAATGAAAGCGGAGGCTCGTAAGCGCTTATGGTTTCCTGGGGTAGACAGTGCGCTGGAGCGCCTGGCCGGCGCTTGCGCAGTGTGCTGTGCGCTCCGGCCGGCACCGCCGCATGCGCCGCTGACACCGTGGCCCGTGCCGCCGCATTGCTTTTATCGAGTTCACGTGGATTTCTTGGGGCCGTTTAATGATTACATGTTTTTAATAATTGTCGATGCTTATAGTAAATGGGTAGAATGTTATAATATGACATCAAAGGACAGTTCAAGGGCAGTTTTAAGTAAACTGTATGACTTTATGTCACGATTTGGTATTCCTCATACGTTGGTGAGTGATAATGGGTCGTCATTTACATCTTTGGAGTTTAAGGACTTTTGTAAACTTAACGGTATCGAACATGTCCTATCACCGGTTTACCACCCAATAAGTAATGGTCAAGCTGAGGGTTTTGTAAAAATTATAAAAAAGGGGCTTAAGGGGATAATTTAAGAGGGCTTAAACAAGAAATTTATTAATGACAAGATATCCAAATTGTTATTTGACTACAGGAACTCTAAAAATAGTACCACTGGGAAGTCGCCCGCGGAGGTAGTTTTTGGACGTACGTTACGTTCGCGGTTAGACTTATTGAATCCCACCTCAGCATCGCCTTCGTCCACAGACCTAACTCGAACCATCGAACAAAATCAGTTTTTACAGGCTAAATATTATCGTGGAAAACAAAGGAGACAGTTTGAAAACGAAGAACCGGTTTAGCTTACGAAATATGTAAATAACAAGATGTGTTGGATTGAAGGAATTATAAAAAAGAAAATTGGCAACAGTATGTACCTGATATATATTCCACGGGAACAGGACGGACGTCACTAGGCATATTGACCAAATAAGAGGAAGGTTGTACTCTCCACCGGATGTCGAGGAGGATGGGGACTCGGACGAACTACCGGATTTAACAACTCCAGAAGGAGAAGGGAACTCTGAACCAGAAGCACTAAACCCTGCAACCCCTACGTCGTCCGCGAGTGCCCCCGCGGCGCCGGCGGAGAACTTGGAGACCACACAAGGATGGTCACTAACTGACCCGGGGACTCCACCGTATACCGACGTTCTAAGAAGAAGAGCAATGAGTCCCATCTTTGCCACCCCTACAGAGACCCAATACAGCAGTGAGGGGTCCGATGAGAGCTCACCAATACCTACTATAGAACTAGATTAGTTCTAAGAAAAAAATAGTACTTAACTATAGGTGTACTTAGAATAACCAATATTGTTTTATCTAGTATAGTGTGTTAGAAATTAAGGGGAAGGGATGTTAGGTATATGCGTAGCTAGGTAGCTGGGCTGCGACCCAGCGCCGTTACTTCAATAAATCAGTGTGCAACATACTAGCTAGTTTAACTGACGCGCGATGCTCCACACAATATTATTACCGACCTACCTACATATCTAACATAGATTATGTCGAAGAATACTTATGCCTCGGATAGTTAAGAGCGTCAAGTGATACTATGCTAAAGTAAATAGATAGAAGTAGAGCCAATACTTGGACAAGATATTGTAAGCGCAACTATGAAAAATCAAGACTGACAAAAAACAAGACAAGAATCTAAAAGAGAAAGAAAAGTATTTACCATCTGCATTCTGCAATAACTGAAAAACTTACGAGGAAAATAAATGTATGACAAAACGGAATAGAGGGAAGCGTAGTTGGGGTAAAGATACGAGATAGGGTAAGATTAGAAAATACGAGTATGTTCTTCATAAAATCCTGTACAGTAATAGCTGAGATCGATATTTGTACATGACCGATACATTCTACTGTGTGCATGATCGCAACCACCGCTAGTATAATATGTCACCGTACTACTACTCTATTCCAATCGCCATCACAGATATCCCAGTAATTGCAATCATTGTATCAGTCATGCGAGATCGATTATAAACTAAAGGTATTCACAATGTTACGGTGACATAATTGCAATACATACCTATTTATAATTTTACGGTAACAAGCTAGTAAAACTGTTTTTCCTCAAGTCACGTCTGCGTCCCGACAACACACAACCTCACCCAGTTCCAGTACAAAAAGTTATGGTTAAAAACGTGCGAAGTAGTGTCTACTGATTAAACAGTGGCAGGACCGCGTAGCACTTGACGGAGAGCTGTAGTAGTGCCGTTACGAGACCCGTAGCCACTCTACGACACCCACATGGTCCCAAATATGTTCCTTCACGATGAGTTTGACTCTATGTCAAAACGCGTAATACAACTACTTACATACTCCGTACAGCCGTACAGCAAGGTAATATAACGTTACTCGAGCACGTCACTAAAATGTTACGTTTTTAAGTTAAAGTGTTTTATTTAAATAGTAAATATCATTCCCAGTTTACGGATGAGTGACGCTTGTGCTACGTTGCTTGCACAGACCTATTCGGTACGGAACATACAGGACATGGTTAATGGAACTTCTCACTTGGCACAGTCCAAGTCCTGAGCGAGTCGACGCAACAACCTTCGGGTTAAGTTCGTGTTCGTTTCTTGTGCAAGAAATGCGTCCAGCCTTTTTTTTTTTTTTTTTTTTATATATTTAGGTCGACAAATTGACGCCACTCGCCTGATGGTAAGCTGAGGCGACGTCTGGCAATTGAGGGCGACTCTCACAGTACACAGGAATACTATAGAGAGTGGCCCTCAACTTGACGACCCTGTAATGTGCCTCTTCACGCTTCGCTTAAAGAAAAACCCTTCACCAGTTTCTGCCAGAATGATCTTTTACTGCTACTGTTGGAGACAATGTGGCTACTAGAGTCCAGTGGGCCCACTGCGTCGGAGTGTACGGGGCAAGCATGTTATGTGTAGCTGGTGCGTATAACATCGGCACTTGCCGAACGTCTGAGCGTGCATTAACAATATAGGTCTGCCGGTTATTATATAGGTTTGGTGGTAAATTTGACAGATATTGGAGTTTATTTGATGACGAAGACATTACAATGCCAGCTGAATGTTTTGGGGTAATATAATAACTATAGCTATTAGTGAGCTTCGAAGGTTTAGTAAATAGTTCGCGTGATCTGTGTAACCTTATCGGCGAGGTGAGTTGTTCGGGCACGTCGAGGCTGAGAGCGAGTGTGTCTAGGTCGCAGTACACGTCGATGTAGACGTATGCGCCGGTGAGCAACGCGCCCGGGCGCCGCACCACCACGCTCCGCTCGTCGCTCTGCTCGTCGCTCAGCTGCACGGCGGGTGCGCTGTCGGTGTCGCACGCCGTCGCACGTATACCCAACATGTTGGAGCATATCTACACAAGAAACACACGTTATAATATTTTTTTATATGTACTCTGTTTATTATGACGAATTTACGCTTTTAGCTCTAAAAATATACCAGTACATATATATATTTATACAGTACTTTATAAGTACTGAGCCACAACTGAGTTGTTACACCCAGTACTTATAATGAGGTTGATGACGGTCAGGTTCACATGTGCTACACCGTCCACGTACTGACAGGTAAGGCCTGACCTTCTCATATGAGGACAAGAAAGTCAAATAGTTTATTCAATCAACTGACTTTTGGGATCCTTATCTTGAAGTCCGCCCACGAGGTAGCCATACGCTGATCCTTGATCTGCACCTTCTGGCCCCTCAGTTCGCCTGCAAGTGCAACACACATAATATATTATTGTTTATCGTCTGCTCTGGACAACCACTGAGGGTAATTCAATCAATCAACATCAATGGGAGATCGAACAAGATCAACTCGGCAATTCTGAATAATGAACAGATCCACATGGTTATCGTTATTGAAGTCTAGCAGACACTTACCACTCGTTTCGTGGCCGATTGTTATCGAAAACCTTAGCAAGATTGAACCTTTTGACACTGTTACACGGTAACACTAGTTATGTTTTAACAATAGCTTCCGCAGGGCATGTAAATTTTGATACCTGATAGTACCTCATTCATGATGATCTAATATAACAAATCATTTGAAAAGCATACCAAATCTGCGTCCTAGTGTAGACTTACATTGAGGTCATCGGTAAATTTGATAGCAGAAGTACGATCGCTCAAGACTACTATGGCTTTTTTTTATTATTATCCGCCGCGGGCCGCGGGCGCACCTACGTCCATTGCCTTGTGCCTCCGGTAAGCACAGAGAGAATTTCTAGTGGCGCCCGGTGGACCTTGGCCACCTGTGTGGCCGCTGCGTGGTGGTCGGGTGTTACCCCGCATCTTTGGGGTCGGATATTATTCCGCGTCGGTGAGTGAAGACGTGGGGGGGGGGCTTCACCCCACAGCCCGCAGCCCTTAGTCTGCTTCTTTAAGGACGGCGGGTTGCTAATCCATCGTCCTCAGGCCCCGATCATGGAGGTCGATGGTCCTGGGCCATAGTCACGTCTGCAGCACCTTCGCCACACACTTTTGAACTCAGCGGGGAGGGTACGCTCCCTCACCCTACCGGCCGCCTCCTTTACGAGCACAACCTGCTCGCAGAAGGAAACGGCCGCGTTCCACTGACTCTCGCTAGAGGCCATGGCTCGTAGCATGGTCTCCAGCGAGAGAGTATGTAGATACTCGATAGCACCGGGACCTCGTTGTAGGCCGTATCGAGTAACACTGCCTTCTGCATCAGGCCCTTAATCCAACTGTCTAACCAGAGCCTCTGTAGGTGTTGGTCGAGGCTCTTGGCGATCAGTCCATGCACGGAAATGACTATCGATACAATAAAAGCTGAGCTTACATGCCACATGTCGATAATCTCGTGGGCCAAATCCGAGTACTTTACTTGTTTGTCTTTTTCGGCTTTCACGAGATTGCCGTCATGCGGAATAATAATATCAACTATTATTGCACGGCGCTCTAACCGATCTACTAACACTATATCAGGCCTATTTGCAACAATAGTCCTGTCAGTGATAATAGATCGATCATTTTCGAGAACTGGGTCGGGCATATACTTGTAATACGGTACTTCTGAATCCACAAGTTATTAAGTACTTATACACGCTGATTTTATCACCGTCAGCAGTCGAAAGGGTTCGCTCTCGGAATAATATTTGGATTCCATTTTTAACATCTAAATTACTGTACTGAAAATAATAAAAAAATTAGTTATTTCTGTAATTCTTCTCACTCGATCAAGTTTAACATTAGTAGCAGTAAGATATTTCATTGATGAATTGACGCGGACGGGCGCGGTGCTCTCGCCAGGCTCAAGGATGCACGTCTCGCACACACACATCCATCCTTCGAGCGCTTCTAAGTACCGCGCAAATCATGTGTTAGGGAACAATGACCCCGCGCAGCCAATATGGCCAGTATCACTACGAAACATACCTACTTGAACATAAAGTACACACTCCAATTTCTCCTTCGTTCTTTACACGGGCTTAGGACCGTCTGTAATACCTACTTTATTATTAACGATAGTGAGTTAATGACTTTTGAACTATGTAATAATAATAATAAAAATACACTGAACTACAACTAACTGCGAGGAGGTATTCCAGGCGTATTTAAAAAATTTAAGCTATTTACAAATAAAATCAAACTTACATACCTATTTACAGTTTATTTACACTAATTTACAGTACGGAAGTAACTGCTCGATATGGAGTCCATTCCTTTCAATACACAAACGTGCACGTTTCAATTGATTGTCTTTCAACTTGTTCAATGTGTCTCTATCACTTTTCACAATATCAAAAGCGTCTACTATCGCACTGCGTAGTTCTTTGCGGGTATGATACTCTCTGGCATTTAAGTGCTCCGGCTGGGAGTACAATCGCCTAGCCTCTTGTAGGTTGTGGTTAGCAAGTGCATACAATTGTACCATTGCTAGATACTCCACGTTCGAATATTCGTACTGACGACTCATTTTACTCACTGACACACACGATTACGCAACAGACGCCGGCGCTGTCACGAGGTTTACTGGATAGGCGAGCCGCAGTGTCGCCGCTAGGAGGATTCGGAGGATACGCTGAGGTGGGGGCCGGGGGCGGCCCACGCTTGCTATGTGCCAGCGCATTGTTGAATGAAAACGAACTGTACCGTAACTATCGTTGTAAAACTTAAGTATTTAAGAGAGTGAGTCCCCTACAACGGGTTCTCATTTGATGTCTAGAAAATAAATATTTTTTTTAGATGTCTAAAAAAAATCGTTTTTTTTTTCAAAGTAATGCTGCCAGATGGTTCAAAAATTATTCCGTAAGCGAACCCTTGCGTACTGCTGACGGTGATAAAATCAGCGTGTATAGTTAATTTTCTTATCCAGCTCTGTCTTACCTTCTTTTGTTTCATTGTTTACTTACCTGTATTACTTTTTTTCTAATTTATAAATTGTACACTACGAGTCGAGTACCCTTCTCATTTCTTTAACTCGCTATCCATCCAAAGGTTGTCTGCAAGAGGTTGCTTTAACCCCATACTAGGCAAAAAATTTTTTTTTAGAAATTTTGACATAAATGTATATAGGACATGTTATTAGGTAGTTATTGAAGGGGTAAAAATAAAAAATAAATAATTATATAAGTAAATAAATATTTATTAACCGTATCATATTAGATACATTGCCGGACTTCTTAAAATCAACAATATAAATACTATGTATATAATTTGCTACACTGCTAGTTGCTGAGTGATGCTTATTTAAAAGTTAAAGAAATAAATTATTAACAAAACAATAACTAAAATGTCAACATTGGCTTTTAACTAACTTAAAAAACTTAAATAAATACAGTATTAACTTCAAAATTATTGCTGAGATCAATCCTAAAAATCAAGTCTAACATCAGTCTTAATTAGTTCTTATCTAAGGTATATTATTTCCATTAGAAATACGTTCTGCTTGTAACCAGAGACCGGCAACGGATGTTAGAGCGGCCGTGACGCCCATGGTCGGAATTAAAAAAAAAGGTATATTATTTAAATATTGGATAGAATCAGGCGTTACCTGGCGAAAGTCCATGACAAAGCAATGGTAAGTTTGGCCTGGATAGTTATGCTAACTGATCTCAAATATTGGATAGAATCAGGCGTTACCTGGCGTAAATCCATGACAAAGCAATGGTAAGTTTGGCCTGGATAGTTATGTTAACTGATCGCAATTATTGGATAGAATCAGGCGTTACCTGGCGAAAGTCCATGACAAAGCAATGGTAAGTCTTACCATTGCTTTGTCATGGACTTTCGCCAGGTATTGAGATCAGTTAGCATAACTATCCAGGCCAAACTTACCATTGCTTTGGTATATTTGTCCTAATATTTATAAATTATTATTTTTAGCGTGGAATTCCATGAAACAATTACGTTCTGGCAATAAACACAACCTCAATTTACATTTTTGACAAAAAAAATTAGTCAAGCCTTTTGTGCAATAGATACACCTTCCTCTACTCGGTATTACAGTAGGATTATAGAGCTACTTGGTCACATCGAACAGCATCTGGGGGCCTTTCAGCTGCTGGCTTCTGTATAGTCTGTATATTTACTCTATGCTCTCTGTAGCTCACTTCTTTCATATCACTTCTTTGAAACATACATAGGGTTTTTTATTATCCATCCTAGCTTTTTTATCACGCCTGTACCTTCTGTAATATTTATCGAAGTGCCCTTTACTTGTGTGCTATATAAATTTGTTTGTTGTACGATAAGAGAAATAATATCATTAGAAAAAAACAACCTAAGTATTCGATCCGACTTTTCTCTTCACGTGGCTCAAACACGGTGTTGCCCACATCTGCACAACTAGTCAACTTTATGCTCTTTCTTTTCTGCTTTATTACTCTGCGCTGCACGGTGACAAGTCTAGGCCTCTTTGAACGAGTAGCTGTTGACGCAGAAGGCACACACAGTGGTGATGGTGGCGATGACGGATAACCTCGCCTCAAGCTACTAACCCGTATTGAAGGTACTTGCAAGGGTACCTCTGGATGTTCCCTTGACGCCTGTTCATATGCTACCAATGATATTGAAGCAACCACGTGATTTACGTCGATGTTGTCAACTGATAGAAGATTAAGGTTTTCTAAGGAAGATTACAAGGAAGGAGCTGGTGAACTGTCAGAGTACGTAGGGCGGGTGTATTGTAACTCGTCCTCAGACGATTCACTTCCATCCACATCTGATATAGCTTGGGGCATTGGGGACAAGGGCTACAACATGCCGAGCTCTTCTCTTTTGTTGCAAAGGGAGAAGAGGTATCTGTGAAGGAAAAGTCATTTTGGCCACATCAGACTATACTATTGTCGTTTAGTTCACCAAGTTAGCCTAGGAATTAATTGCGAGTAGTAGCTATTTAAATCAGGTGATGTAACATATTAGAGACATAACAAAAAATATCTAAATTATTGGTCATTTGGCACTGTAACATATTTGATACACGTGAAAAACATAAACGATTACATGTACTTATTATTCATTTAAGTACAATAAAATAACGTTTATGTATATTATATATAATAAGCTACTCGAATTAGGTTACTTTTGAAAACAATTAGAACAAAATATAATAATTATTGATTATTTTTACCTTGCGATGCGTAGACGCTTTCACTCGGTCCGCCATCTGGCGATCTACTGCTGTTTTGGTGTTGCAAATACAAAATATTGTATTTTTGGTAGAAATATAAAAGTATTTTCTAACATGTTACATAATAAAAGTATGAAAAAATCCTTTTAATTTCAGTCGAATTTTTTTCTAAGTTGAACGTCTCAAATTGTACACAGTACCAAGTATAGGGTTAAGCTATAAGGCCGCCATTCGTACTTTCTTTAAATAATGTCTCCTAATTATGTATCTTCTTTTTGGGTACAATAAAGAGTATCTATTTGATTTGATTGAATATTTAAATACCTACGATCAAGATGTTCTGTTCCATAGAGTTTTAGAGGCAGGAACGTCACATCTGCCAGAGAAGTGATCACTAAGATCCGACCGACTGACGCCACACCCTGTCGTCTCCTCTATTGGTCCTCGTGAACGACTCACCAATCTCGGCAGTGTTGCAGAGGCGCTGCGCACTCGCGAGTGCGACGAGCACCGCCACACCCAGCGCCACCTGCACCGTGGCACATGTCGCCCGGCCCGCATCCTCGCAGGGCTCTCCGACGATGCTCCATGTCACTCATGGAACATCTCTAATGCATTTCAATTTGTCGAATGTTGTACGATTGAGTAGAAAAATTAACGTTAGTATGTTAATAATGGCCTCCGACACTCGAGTCTCGAGTGAAACGAATTTTGTACACGGTAATTACCTGCTGCCTAATGTAATGTTTGAAAAAATTATCAATTGAAAGTAATCAGACGTTTGATAGCGAAGGTGTTAGTAGGACTCGAGTTTCCATTAGGTGTCATCATCTACTAAACCTTTTCCCAAACCAGTTGGAATCAAGTTTCCATTATGTGTCATCATCTACTAAACCTTTTCCCAAACCAGTTGGAGTCGAGTTTCCATTATGTGTCATCACCTAATAAACCTTTTCCCAAAACAGTTGGAGTCAAGTTTCCATTATGTGTCATCTACTAAACCTTTTCCCAAACCATATGGAGTCGAGTTTCCATTATGTGTCATCATCTACTAAACCTTTTCCCAAACCAATTGGAGTAGAGTTTCCATTATGTGTCATCATCTACTAAACCTTTTCCCAAACCAGTTGGAGTCGAGTTTCCATTATGTGTCATCATCTACTAAAACTTTTACCAAACCAGTTGGCGTCGAGTTTCCAGTCTGTGAAGCAACTGAATTTTGATATTTATGCTATCATAGAAAAATATCATAGCCAATTATAATGGCACCAATTATACACATAAATGATTATGTATACAATTAGTATAATTAACACATTAGCGCTATGCAAATTCTTAATAATACTTGCAACTGGATGTACTTCACACAATGTATTGTATTATTTTTCTCTAATTTTCTTCGACCTAATCGAACGATGAATGTGGCTGAATTATTTAGATAAGACTAGGTATAAAGACAGTTACTCACTCGTATTACTTTATATGCTACTTTTTACTTTGGTTTACTTTGGTGGTTTTATTTGAAAACAAGGGCAATAATTGAGTGACCTCACGTATCGTGCGACGCAGATTGTTACCGGGCATGGATGCTTCGGTAGCATCCTGAGGTAACACCCCGGTGTCAACACTGCGAGGTTTCCGACGACGACAGCGGCGACTGAGAGGGAGAGGGAGCGTACCCTCCCCGCCGAGTTCCGAAGTCAGCGGCGAGGACACCGCACTCATCTACGCCCAAGACCATCGCTGGCATAGTAATGTTCGCGGATGATACATCACTTATATTCAAAGTATATCGGCATAGTACAGATGCGAATAATGTTAATAATATTTTAAATGATATTTCAAATTGGTTTTCTACAAACAACCTATTGTTGAATGAAAATTTACAATGCCCAATGTCAGACAAGCAAACGCCCATGTCGTGCTGGGTGGCCAAAGGTTAGAATTTGTAAATAACACTGCCTTTTTAGGAATAACAATAGATTCTAAATTACAATGGGGTGGCCATTTCACCATTTTAGCTAATAAGCTTAGCTCTGCTGCATATGCTGTGAGACGGATTAGACAATTGACAGATGTAGCTACTGCTAGGCTAGTTTACTTTGGTTACTTCCATAGCTTGATGTCCTATGGAATACTACTTTGGGGAAATGCAGCAGATATAGAAACAATTTTTATATTACAAAAGAGGGCAGTCCGTGCCATTTATTGTTTAGGTAAGAGAGATTCTCTTAGGGATCTATTTAAAGATATTAATGTTTTAACTGTAGCTTCCCAATATATATTTGATAATATACTGTATGTCAGGAAAAATATATCTAGCTATACTAAAGTAAGTGACGTTACAGACAGAAATCTACGTAATAAAAATAAACTACTCCCTCCGTGTTATCGGCTTAGCAAGGTTAGTCATTCTTTCAAGGGGGAAGGTATACGCTTTTATAATAAATTGCCTGAATCGGTCCTTTGTATGCCCGACAGTAAATTTAAAACCTTTATAAATACCACTTTATGTCAAAAAGCATATTATAAGACAGTTAATTACCTGCAGCCGCCTCCTAAAATGCCGTAATTGTAGCATATTTTGTACTTAGGTGACAAACAAATTTTTTTTGCATTATTATAATAATATATATAATTATTTATTGCTTTTTGATTCTGACACGAGACCAATGTACATTCGTCCACATTTAGTCTTAAGAAAATGTGTAAATGAGTAATTTATTTAAAAAGAGTGACCGAGAGTTTTATTGCCAGGTTCTTTCTCTCGGTTCTACTTATTGCTTTGCGAATCTGGCATTACATGTAAATATAGAAGTAATGACATTTTTTATTTTAGGTACTTACTGACGTTTGTAAGAGCCATTTAGTGACCTATACAAATAAATAAATCATTTCATTTCATCGATCTCCATGATCGGGGCCTGAGGACGTCGGGATCGCCACCCGCCGCCCTTACAGAAGCAGGCTAGAAGGGTTGCTGCGGGGCCTTTGCCCCATAGCACGCATTGTCAATTATTTTTTATCAAAGTTCTACGTAAGCAACGAAAATGGAATTAAGTCGAAAAGATTTTAGAGCGATGATTTTTTATGATTTTAAAAGTTCTCTCTCTCCGCAAGACTGTGCCGCTTGTCTTCAAAATGCTTTTGGGAGAGAAGCACCTTGTTTGAGCACCGTGATGCGATGGTTTGCTGAATTTGAGAGAGGTCGAGTTTCTTTACATGACGAATTTCGTGAAGGGCGGCCTTCAACTGCCGTCAACGAAAATAATGTGGCTACTAAGTAATGGTAAGTAAGATGTTAAAAACTTTCAAAATATAATAGCATTAATTTTTCGCAAAATTAAAAAGGACAAACAAACGTCGACAATTGTTTCGCCTCTAAACGAGGCATTATCAAGACTGTCTCAGAGAGAACAGCATTGGCTGTTCTTTTGGCTACTGTTAAGCGGTTAATTGGAAAAAACCCGCGGATTACCTATGAGACAATTTGAGGACTATTGGGGATTGGTATGAGTCAAATCCAGAAAATTTTACACGAAGAATTGAAAGTTCGGAAACTTTGTTGTCGTTGGATCCCTCATGAACTGACAGCGGAGCAGAAGCGGGCCCGCGTGGAATGGTGCTCACAGATGCTACTGAAGTACGACCACGGGCATTCTAATGCTGTTTATGACATTGTCACAGGAGACGAAACGTGGATTTATTGTTTTGAACCCGAAAAAAAACAGCAATCTTGTGAATGGGTGTTTGAAAATGAGAACAAGCCAACAAAGTTGAGGCAGGCGAGAAACGTTGGTCAAAAAATTATCGCGTTTTTTTTCTCAGTTACGGGTCCCATTGTACAATTCCACTTGAAGATCAAAAGAGTGTTAATGCCGAGTGGTATTCTACCATTTGTTTACCCAGGGTGTTAGAAAAAGTTCGCAAAAGACGACCCAAAAGTCGCGTTCTCCTACATCATGACAACGCTTCTTTACACACGGCCAACAAAACAAAGTCATTTTTAGCTTCCGAAAAAGTACAACTCGTCACCCATCCTGCGCATAGCCCCGACCTAGCACCCTGTGATTTAAAGAGACTTTATTGATAATCCTGATAGAATATATGATTAATCCTGCGGAAAATAGTGCTATTAAAAAATTTAAAATAAGTTTAAAACATTTTTTTTAAATATTTTACTTACCATTGCTTTAATATTTTGGTTTTAAATGTTGTTTTTTTAAGTTACGCGAAACTTATAGTGTGACCTCGTATACTCGTATTATGATATGTGCACGCCTACTAGCTGTTGGAGAATGGGAGTCAGGGTTATGGATCCAGGCGCTCCCATCGCCCAACATCGGTACAATGTTGGACGACACAACCTTCCGCATTGCCACTTGCCTTCGGCTGGGTACACCTTGTGTATCCCCGCATCATTGCACCTGTGGAGTAGCCGTCCACGTTCCACCGCAGATCTTCCGGCCGTACGTGAACCAAATGGTTTAGCACGAAGCGATGGAAAGAGACCGGACGGTATGTCGTTGCTACCGTGGAAGATGGGAAGGCCTTTGGTGTGGGACGCTATATTTGAGCCGTTTGGGGTTGAAACACTGGGGTCATGGGGTCTGAGTGCTCGCCGTCTTTATAGAGACATTGCTAAACGCCTAATCGATGCTCCTCAGGACTGGCTGGAAGGCTATTTTCTGACCGGCAGGAAGGCTGGCTATTTTCTGGCCCAAAGAATAAGTATCGCCATCCAACGTGGCAAAACAGCCAGCATTCTGGGAACCTTCCCAGATATTTTGTAATGTAAATATTTTTAGTCTACAATTATGTATATTTTGTATATTGTAATTCTTATTGTAAATATATTTACCTAGTAAATAAATGTACTAATTTGTAATTGCAAATTATGATATTTATTCATGTATAATTTTTATGCATGTTTCAAACTACAAGACTGGCGAAGCCAGGAGTTAAACGCTAGTCACATTATATTATGTTAGATCATGCAGATGTTATCTGCAGGGGTTCTGCTGTCAGTAGACGAGTCAAAGAGAGGGGCCCTTCGAACAGTGCCTCCAGAGATAGCGGCGCGGTGGTGACGGGGGGAGCGGGGGTGAGAGCGGGCGGGGGGGCTGGTGGTGGTTCGCAGTACACGGTGACGTGGAGCGAGGTGCGCGGGACGCGGCGGGAGCGCGCGCCCAGCACCAGCGCGTCGCGGCTGGAGGCGAGTAGCACGCGGGGCGCCGCCGCCAGCGAGCAGGCGCGCGCCTCCACGCCCGACACGCCCTCGCCACCGCACACCTCCGGCACCTGGGCAACATTCGATGCCAACAGCTTTACTTGTTGTTAGATGTGTCATCCTCTGCGATCAAACTATTGTCAACTGATAGTCGAGCGATGTCACGGTACGGCACTCACCGAGACGGTCCAGGCGCCGGCTGGAGGCATCAGGGCGTGTTCGGGCAGGTGGTGCGGTATACCAATCAGCTTGCCTGCACAATATTAGGATCACCATAAACTTAGGTATTATATCCTTAATAATATTAAAAATCCTTTTTATTTTTCTTTTTTATAGTTTAGTTAATATTGTTTATCACGATCAGCGTAAATGTTTAAATCTCATTGAAATGAAACATGTTCTGTAAAATGTGGGGGAAGGGGATTAGGTACTGCGTACCCATGGACGTCCATGCTCCAGTATCTCAACTGCAGATGAGTCTCACCATAAATGTCTGTGCTGCACGCAGAGTTGGGCAGGTGCGCGGCGACCGAGAGCACCGCCCGCGCCGTAGCCAGCAACACCACGCCCAACAACATCGCTGCACTGGTGGGAATGAGACCTACTTGTTACTTACTGTGAACCAATATTAACTGGTACATGTTCCACAACTGAATTGGAACGAACCACAACTGAACACGGGTTTACTTGTCGCTGCTGTTACATCAATTAAATTACTACTTTCGATTTCAACAAAACACGATGTCAAACTGAGAAAATACGATCATTCAATCATGTTTACTTGAATATAGAAAGTAAATTTTAATGGACCAGAACCCAGAACAAAACTTATAACAACTTTAATCTTCCCTAAGATGCCATAACATTATTGAGGAAAGTTAGTAGCCTATGAAAAATGGACCTAGAACTTTAATTTTTTTTTATAAACTTTTGGTCGTTGCCAAAAAAGTGTCACCTTGTTGACAAAGTTATTTTTCAAATCAAAATCAAAATATCTTTATTCATGTAGGTCACAAAGTAACACTTATGAACGTCAAAAAAATAAAAAGCTTCTACATTTACATTTACCGCCAGATTAGCAAGGCAATAGGCGGTAAATGTAAATGTAGAAGCATTTTCTTTCTCTTTATCATCCACGACCCCTAAGGCCGTGGCAGTGTATTTGTAACGAGTTATCTCGAATATTATATGTATGAAATCATCCCAAGTGTTCTTATTACCACTATTCTGATAGGGAAGAAGCTATCTACGTTACAGTGGCGTTTAAGTAGGTACCTATGCTTAAAAAGTAAATAAGAGTTTGGGAGTCGAGTTGTTCTTGTCCCAAGCTAGTGTGTGTCCCGGTAGAACAGGTCCACAACACAATTTAGCTGTCATCACGTGGCATCATGTGTCGCTTTGACCACAGAACCTACTACGTATCTCGACATAGTTGAATATTGTAATTCAATATTAAATAAAAACTCATCTATAAGTATTTTCTTAGTAACCTATGGACATTGTCTGAAATAAAATTATTTAATTTTATTTTATTCCTTTATTTAACTTAATTACATATTTAATACATTTTTAAATAAATCTATAAAAAAATACAAATATATTTAAAAATATAAAAAATAGTAACCCACTGGCATCGGGTACAAGGACCAATCTACCGGTGGATAGGGCTCCAGAGAGAGGAATTTCCTCACGATGCGTGCCGTATCGAGCAACACTGCCTTCTGCATCAGGCCCTTAATCCAACCGTCTAACGAGAGCCTCTGTAGGTGTTGGTCGAGGCTCTTGGCGATCAGTCCATGCAGGAAACGACTATCGGTACAATAACAGCTAAGCTTACATGTCACATGTAGACAATCTCGTGGGCCAAATCCAAGTACTTTACTTGTTTGTCTTTTTCGGCTTTCACGAGATTGCAATCATGCGGAATAGTAATATCAACTATTATTGCACGGCGCTCTAACCGATCTACTACCACTATATCAGGCCTATTTGCAACAATAGTCCTGTCAGTGATAATAGATCGGTCCCAGTACATGTGATATCATCATTTTCGAGAACTGGGTCGGGCACATACTTGTAATACGGTACTTCTGAATCCACGAGTTTGTATTTCAGAGCAAGTTGTTGATGGACAATCCTAGCTACTTGGTTATGCCTATGCAAATACTCGCCGTTAGCCAAACTAGAACAACCAGAGATAATATGTCTAAGGGACTCTCCAGGACGGTGGCACGCCCGACATATGTCAACCGTACCATCCTTCAGAATATACCTCCGGTAAATTTTAGTCATGACAACTTCGTCCATAATTGCAAAGACAAACCCTTCGGTTTCTCCAAATAGATTACCGAATCGTAACCAGGATACTGATGATTTTAAATCAATATCAGGTCCATGTAGGGCCTGATAGAAACGTCTATGTAACTCTTTACTCTTCCATACATCCATGCGGTCATTGGTACTTAGTATTATAAGTTTGCGCCAGTTCTCTTTAGCCAAACCGGGCGGGGTAAATCCGTTGTCTACTGCAGCAACATCACGATGCAAATCCTCGTCCACCGCAGGAAGTATTCCCTAAGATTGCACACCTCACGGTTGTGAAGGGTCTTAGCATTAGGAAGGCTCGGCCTCCACACTTCCGTGGTATGTACAACCTCATTACAGATGAACGCGGATGATGCATTCGGTATGTAGTGAGTAGCGTACGGCGTTTCTATCCAGGGCGTCAAGTTCTGTCTGAGTCCAACTGAGTATGCCAAACCAGTACACTAAAACTGGCATGACCCAACTATTGTAGGCTCGCACCTTGTTACCGCCCGATAAAAGACTCTTAAGAACTTTTTTCAGGCGGCCAAAGAAGCGTTCCCTCAATAATTGTTTCATGACAGTCTCTGAAATGCCTAACGCTTGTGACATACCCAGACATTTATAAGTATCGGTTGCCGAAAGGGACCGAAGTTGGGTGGAATCCGAAAGTTGTATTCTTTCGGAATCCACTATCCCACCCTTCTTCACATGCATGCTTGCACATTTGTCTACGCAAAATTCCATTCTGATAGAATTACTAAAGGTTTCCGTTACCTTTAGTAATTCCATCAGTTGGTGACTGTTTGGGGCAAGTAATTTTAAATCATCCATGTAAAGAAGGTGAGACAAAACCTGGCCATCTTTCCGCAACCGGTACCCTAGACCTGAATTCTCCAGTAAAGCGCTGAGAGGATTCAGGGCCAGACAAAACCATAACGGACTCAGACTATCGCCCTGAAATATACCACGCTCGATCTTTATCGGTCCACCATCACCACAAGTCTGTCGGCATCCTGAATAGCACAATACGGTCTTCCATTGCCCCATGCATGCCCCTAAGAAGGCACATAGAGTTGCATCAATCTTATACAACTCCAGCACCTTCCTAAGCCATGAATGAGGCACAGAGTCATAGGCCTTCTTGTAATCTATCCAGCATGTCGCCAGATCCTTGCGATCACGGCGTACCTGTTGGCTAATAACCATATCCATAATTAGGAGCTCTTTAGTGCCACGAGCCCCACTTCTACATCCATTTTGAGAGATTGACATGATGTGGTTTTCAGTTATGTGGCGCGTTATTTTTTGTCTCAAAATAGATGTGAGAAGCTTATAGACCGTTGGTAGGCATGTAATTGGTCTATAATTTTTAGGCTCTATGGCACTACCACATTTGTATAAGAGATGGGTCATACCATTAGTTAGAAAATCGGGAAGCGATCCTGATTCCAAACATGATTGAAATTGAGCTGCCAACCGTCCGTGAACTTCGGAACCATTTTATCCAAAAATTGTGCAGTCCGTCTGGACCTGCTGATTTCCAGTTCGGTAATAGACGGACTGCGTTGGTGACATCACTATCTATGAAATTTAATGGTTCCATAGTTTGTATCGGTTCACACAGACGATTAACATCCCGCATCCAATCATCCTCTGTGTGGCTGACAGGAGCTGACCAGGTGCCACTCCAGAATGCAATGGTGGCATCATCATCTGGCCGGCGCTCGCCAATCACACTTGAATCAGATCGCTCCCAATCTCTGTAGACCCATCTCTCATCTCTTTGGAACATGCAGTTTTGGGAATACCGGTCTACCCTTTTTTTATATCTTTTTATATGATTTTCCCACGCATAAACTTTCTGCTTCAGGTAGTCAATGCGCTCTGTGACCCGAAAAGCAAATTCTTGGGATCTAATATTAGTCCCCAAGAATGCCCAAAATGACGAGTATTGCCCGACCTGAAGCAAATAAGTTTCCCAATGAGTGCCCTGGTCTCGGCAATACGACGTTCAATCCTATACTGCCAGGCTGGTGTAACAAATTTCGGTCGAGTAGCTTTATCATTTGATAAAAGCTTAATATTTGCTACTCGACATGCCGCAACAGCCCCACAGTACAGAATCGAATGTGTATCACCGAGATTTTCACTACTGTTAAAATGGTCTGACAGTAGTGAATCCAGAGCACACATTAGGGCTACATTTTTCTTATGCGTATAGGCAAACGCGGTAGACGAGGTCTTTCGGTAGGTGTTACGTTTCGATATTCCCTCAGTGCACATTCCAAAGCGCTCCCTAATTGTACATTGCAATGGGTACTTACATCTGTAACCCCGGTATCCAATAAATCATCATCAGTGGGACGTTGTGTGAAAACAGTAGGAACATGTGTACCTGATGATGTAGGTATTGTGATAGGTACCAGGATTACCCTACAAATCTGAGCGAAGCCTCTCAAGCACGGCATCATCCAACATAATATGACTAGGTTGTATAACCCGCACTTGATCCGATAGACGTTGCGTTGATACGTTAACAGTTGGTTCGAGTTCCTGAAACAGAGACAGCATTCGTACACGATACGCAGTGCGATTAATTCCTCCCTCTGTAGCCCATAATATGCCCGCATGACGTTCTCGTTCATGGAATAAGTCCATCGCATGCGGTGCACATTACCACCGGCAGCGGGGTCCCTAATCGAAGCCGGATGGCATCGGGGTCCCAAGCAGGTCGGTGGCCGGCCTCTCCCCTGCTGACGTACAGGTGGAGGCGACGTCGGTGGAGAGAAATACTCGTCGCTGCTAGAGCTCGACGCCTCACCAGTAGCCAAAGTTTCCGGCAAATGGGAGGCGGAGCTACGCGACGAGTCCGGGGTTGGTTGTTGTGCAGTTTGTCTCGTTCTGGCTCTAGCCCTTTATTTATTAATTAATTTTATTTATTATTATAATAATTTTCATATACGTTTGATTATTATAATCAGCCGTAAAAAACTTAAACTGAAGCCTTCCTTGCCCGTCAGGGAGGGTATTGCACGCAACTGCACGGCCTCCCTGGAAGCTCAGCGTGGGCAAGTCAGCGCCAGGCCCGCGGTGTGGGTCTGGGAGTAGTTAGGTACTCTCTCAGCAGGTATTTGGAAGGAGGCCACCGAGAGTTGAGAGGGCGCGTGCCGTCGAAGAATGGATGGATGGAAATAGCTATCAGTATAAAACACAGGTTAATTTTATCCCGGTAATGTGTTCCCGACGGAATTAGGATTGGAAGATCATTCCACACGAGTGAAGATGCGGGCAATAACTAGTTACAATATAAATCGCAAAAATGAAGTAATGGATTGTTTTTGCAATTAGATATTATTGTAGCGCTACCAAACTCCATTCAGCATACAAACTTTCGGGTTTATACTCGTTTTTACTGCTAAAGTGAAAGTACAAGATTCAGCAATGAGCACGATGAAAACTGGCGCCGATAAATGTAAAGCAACGCAAATAGGCAAGTAGTATTAATACTGATTTATTAATGTACCTATGTTGTAACATAGACGTGTCGTAGTGGAGGCGAAGGCTACCCGCAGTAGATGACGAGGTCGACTTGTCCCAGCTCGCGCAGGTCGCCGCTGCGGTGCACGAGCGCGGCGCGCGTGCCCTCCAACCGCAAGCGCACCTGTGCGCGCGAGTCGCACACGCTCACGCCTACGCCCACCGTGTTGCAGTCCTGACACAACGCACATTACACTTGATTCCTATCGAGCACATATAGCTGGTGTGTAGTGTGTGGCATGTGGTGCACGTACCGTGTTGGGGATGGCTATGACGAAGTCTTCGGTGTTGGGCTTCAGGGACTGCACGTACTGGCGCGTCACGGGTGTCTGGTACCCTGCAAATTGCAAGTGGCATAATATGATACTTAAATAACATATTGAGATGCAACCGACTCTATCTTCAAATTATTGTACATGCTAATGGTGAGAGACACTACGGTTCACATTAACATTTCACAAGGTAAGGGTTTCATATCGGTACAATCTCATGTACATGCATTTTTAAGACAACAAGTATTAATCTATCGATGCTTTTCGTGTTAATCATAAGACATAACCATGGATCAAGGTCAAATGAAGCTCTAAAATTAAAAAAAAATTAAAATATTTATTGCCAATATGAGTAACCCCACATTACATAAAATATCCGTTGGCCCCACACGAGGCAAAGCCTGTTCTGTGGCCGTGGATACCGCTACTATAACTAAGTAACTTACATTTGCACGGTCGATATCGTTTTATATCATTATCCTTTACAATAAAATAGTGAATTTGGTGAATAGTGAAACAGTTAAATGCACATGCAATAGATGAATAGATACCTACTCCTAGTAGTCATATACTACACACACACACACACATACACACACACATATATATTTATACCACACATACATAATATAATTTTTATTAAATAATATTACGTAAGTAAAATTCTAATATAATAATAGAATTTCAGTCGCTTAGTAAGTCATTGATTTTAGCCATTTTCTTACAAGAATCAGCCTACTGTAAATGAAGTGATTTACGTTCGGAGCAAAACGTCGGGCAAGTGTTGTAGTAGCATTTGGTATTGGAAGTCTATAAACTCTGCGTTCAAGTAATAGTCCATTGAAATGTTACATTTGGGTGTGCAAAAGTCAGAGGACGCTATTTTATTATTCAGATATCAAGGGGGGAGTAGTGTAAAGCTAAATCCAAGTTTGTAGGGTCCCAACCCTTATGGGTTTTTCGCCATCTTGAAAAAGGGTTGCAAATAGTGATCGCGCTCAATCGGGCAGACTATTCATCGCACAAAAAAAATGCGACCACATTTTTGTCGCAAATTAAATTCTCTACAACTTTGTCTTACAACTTTTTGTCGTAGAATAAAACATTACAAAGTTATTAACAAAAACAGATGAAAATTTGAGAACGAATTTCCTTTAAGGGGTTATATTTTCTTTCCTGATCATTTTACAGTAAATTTTGTCAGAGCATATTTGTAGATGAGTATTCGAGAAATAATTTCCAATATTAACATTTCAATATTATTTATTTATAAGGGTTTTACAGCGCTCCGAAATTAACAATAACACTGCCTAACGACAACCTTGAAAAAGGGTTGCAAATGGTTATCGCGCTCTATTGGGCAAATTATTCATCGCACAAAATATTTGCGACAACAATTATGTCGCAAATTAAATTTTCCATAACTTTGTTCTTTGACTTTTTGTCGTAGAATTAAACATAACTAAGTTATTAACAAAAGTAGAGGAAAATTTTATTTAAGGGGTCATACATTTTTTTCTGCACATTTTACAGTAAAATTCATCAGGGCAATTTTTTAGAGGAGTTTTCCAGGAATAATTTCCAATATTAACATTTCAATATTTATTTATTTATAATGGTTTTACAGCGCTCCGAAATTAACAATATTCTCCAATACTCGTAAGTATTTACATAAAAATGAATGATCACACAGTTTTCTCTAATTTTTTCATTATTGATATAAAAATACATTGTAATTATTGATGTTGCACTGTTGTCAATAACTTTTTATAGACTCTTTTACCCCACGACGAAACTTTTGAAATGATTGATTTTCACAATAATTTCTAATCCAAGTGTACATTTCCTAGAATTCTACATACATACATAAAATCACGCCTCTTTCCCAGTGGGGCAGATTTACGGATTTCCACTTGAAACATTAGTAAAACATTAATGAAAGTTGAAGAAGCGAAAGAAGTATGCCAGGATCGTAGCAAGTGGAAATCCGTGGTCTCTGCCTACCCTACTGGGAAAGAGGCGTGATTTTATGTATGTATGTATGTAGAATTCTAGGAAATGTACACTCGGAATAGAAATTATTGTGACAATCAATCATTTCAAAAGTTTCGTCGTGGGGGAAAGAGTCCGTAAATAGTTATTACAGTGTTATTGTTACAGTGCAACATCAATAATAACAATGTTTTTGCATTTCAATAATGAAAGAATGAAAGAAAACTGTGTGATCATTCATTTTTATGTAAATACTTACGAGTATTGCAGAATACTGTTAATTTCGAAGCGCTGTAAAACCCTTATAACTAAATAAATATTGAAATGGGAATATTGGAAATTATTCCTCAAAAACTCCTCTACAAAAATGCCTCAATGAATTTTACTGTAAAATGATCAGGAAAAAAATTATAACCCCTTAAAGGAAATTCGTTCTCAAATTTTCATCTGTTTTTGTTAATAACTTTATTATTATTCTACGACAAAAAGTTTTATAAAGTTGTAGAGAATTTAATTTGCAACAAAAAAGTGGTCGCAATTTTTTTGTGCGATGAATAGTTTGCCCGATAGAGCACGATAACGATTTGCAACCCTTTTTCAAGATGGCGGAAAACCCATAAGGGTTGGGACCCCCCAAACTTGGATTTAGCTTTACACTACCCCCTCCTTGATATCTAAAAAATAAAATAGCGTCCTCTGACTTTTGCACACTTAGCCCCAAAAAATGTAACATTTCAATGAACTATAAACCCGCATATTGCTTTGAGTTGACGACAGTCCGGTGCATCACAAGAAATGATCCCAATATAAACAGCTGGCGTACACTAAGCACCTGGCTATCGTTATATGGTAATGTAGTGGGGCAACTAAAGGGTTTCTTGTACAAGGTTTTTAGGGACAAAAGCACCCCAAATACCTGTGCTATAACTATATATTTGTTTGTACTCATTAACACAACGATTAACACACTACATACATCATCTGCCTGCCCTTATCCCGATTATTTGGCGTCGTAACATGTATCCCACCAAAATATTACATGTAAGGCTGAGGCCAACGAGCAGGGTGTTAGATGTACTTTAAAAAGCTATCAGATCTAATGAAAAGCCAAGCTCCTAACTAACCCTAACTAACATGTCCTAACCTAACACTTTCCCTCAAAGAAGAAAGGCTCCACAAAGCCCCGCACTACGCGCACTGCTGCAGTGACTATCACACTGCAGCAGGGCGCGAAGGAGTCGGGAACCACGTACGCGGCCGTGCTTGCCCAGGCAGAAGACACAATTGACCTGAAGAGCCTGGGCATAGACGGTCTGCGTTTCCGCGCCGCCGTTACCGGAGGAAAGATCCTCGAGGTGAGCGGCGCGGACAAAGATGCCAAGGCGGACGCCCTGGCCGATAAGTTGCGGTCGGTACTGGGCGAAGTGGTTCGGGTCGCCAGACCTGAGAAATGCGCAGAGTTGCGCATCTCAGGCCTTGGCGACACCGCCACAAAGGAGAGGGTTGCCGCTATGGTGGCTGAAGTCGGTGCCTGTGACGTCTCCCGCGTTAAAGTGGGCGACATCAGCTGCCCACCCGGTCGGCAGGGCACCTGTTGGTTGAAGTGCCCGGTCGCGGCGGCCAAGAAGTTGTTGGATGGCCGCCGCCTAACCATAGGGTGGTCTGTAGTTAGGGCCACCCTCCTTGCGCCTCGAGTCCAGCGGTGTTTCCGCTGTCTGGACTCGGGGCATGTCGGAGTACAGTGCACTTGCGAAGTGGATTGCAGTGCACTGTGCTTCCGTTGTGGACAGCCGTAAGGCGGCCGGCTGTTCTTTGGAGCCCCGGTGCCCCGTCTGTTCTACGGATGGTGCACCGGCTGCCCACCGTCTGGGCACTAGGATGTGTGACGTCACTGCCCAAAAGCGGGGACGTCGTGGCGGCAGAAGACGTGGTGTCGTTTCCACCACTCAGTCTTCGCCGCCAACGGAGGAGAGGATGGACACCGCTCAATCATAAATGGCCATCTCACTACTGCAGGCCAACGCCGGCCACTGTCTCGCGGCTCAGGATCTCCTGATGCAGTCCATAGCACAGTGGCAGGCGACCGTCGCCGTCGTCAGCGAACCGTATTTGGTCCGTGATTGTGACGACTGGGCTGGCGACTGCGACGGCCTAGTGGCCATAGTCGCCCGTCAGGGTGCGGTCGGCGCGTCCCCCTTCAGCAGAGTGCTGAGGGGGCGTGGTTGTGTTTTGGCCCTGATGGGCGGCTTCGCAGTAGTTGGGGTGTACATTTCCCCCAGTAGGAGCCTCGCCGAGTTCGAACTGGTGCTCGCCGAAGTTGAGGCCCTGCTCGCGGATGTACGCCCCACCCCTGCATTGGTCGTCGGGGATTTCAACGCCAAGTCAACAGCTTGGGGTTCCCCGGCGACTACTGCAAAGGGGGAGTTTCTAGAGGATTGGGCGGTGTCCACCGGCTTGGTGCTGTTGAACAGGGGGGCGGTCCACACCTGTGTGCGGCCCCAGGGTAGTTCCATCGTAGATTTATCGTTTGCCAGTTCTGCCCTGGTGGACCGTATACGGGGGTGGAGAGTGATGGAGGGGGTGGAGACCCTGTCGGACCATCGTTACATTTGGTTCGACGTTGTCGCCGCTCCCTCGGCCACCCCCGCGGTGACTGATCGCCCCCTTGTAGGGGAGGGACCCCGGTGGCGGCTGAACACGCTGGACCGGGAGCTGGCCAGAGAGGCGGCAATTGTCGAGCGCTGGGCCGCTCCTAATGTCAACTGTCTGGACGTAGACGCGAGGGCGGAGAATCTCGCCGGTGCGATGGCTCGCGTCTGCGACGCGGCGATGCAGAGGGCAAGGCCGGTACACCCGCGAAGGCAGGTGTACTGGTGGCGGCCTCACCTCGCTGAGATGCGAAAAACCTGTCACGCAGCTCAGCGACGGTATACCCGCAGTCGCGGGAGGCGCCGGAGAGACCTTGCCCAGGAGGAGATTTTGCTCGCCGCGTACCGGGCCGCTCGGGCGGCCTTTAGCTCGGCAATTCGAGCCGCCAAGAACGCGGCCTGGAACGAGGGGCTCGAGAGTTTAAATGGGGATCCATGGGGGCACATTTACAAGGTTGTGAGCCAGAAGCTCAAGCCTTGGGCGCCCCCTCTCACCACCTCTCTCGAGCCCCAATTTGTAGACGAAGTGGTCAGCTCCCTCTTCCCTGCGCGGGAAGAGTGGGTCCCTCCCCGTATGGCACCAAGCCGGGAAGTGCCGGATGACGAGGCCGTCCCGCCCGTGGCGGTCCTAAAGTTAAAACTCAGGAATCGCGCCCCTGGTCCCGATGGCGTCCCTGGGCGAGTCGTCGGCCTCGTCATGCCGGAAATTGAAGAAGAGTCGCTGTCCCTTATGTCGGACTGTTTGGCGTCTGGAAGGGTCCCGCGACGATGGAAAACGGGGCAGCTCGTGCTGCTTCGTAAGCACGGGCGTCCCCCGGAGTCGCCGTCGGCCTACCGCCCCATCGTTCTGCTCGACGAGATGTGCAAGCTCTTCGAGCGGGTGCTCGCTGCGCGTCTCGTCGAGCATCTGGAGGGGGCGGGGCCGAATCTAAGTAGTGGCCAATACGGCTTTCGTCGCGGGAGGTCCACCCTCGACGCCGTGTCCCGACTCAGGGACAGCGTCGACGATGCCGTTGGCCAGGGGCAGGTGGTGTTGGCTGTGTCGCTCGACATAGCCAACGCCTTCAACACCCTCCCCTGGCCAACAATTGCCGAAGCGCTGAGGTACCACAACGTACCGTGGTACCTCAGGCGCGTCCTTGCGGACTACTTCGTCGACCGGGCCATCACTTACCCGGCTCGGTCGGCCGTTGTCCGCAGGGAAATGTCGTGTGGTGTTCCACAGGGGTCGGTGCTGGGTCCGCTCCTGTGGAACGTAGGCTATGATTGGGTCCTGCGCGGCGCCACTCTTCAGGGCGTCGGCGTACTCTGTTACGCCGACGATACCCTTGTCACCGCGCGAGGACCCACTTTCCGAGACGCTGCCGTGCTTGCCACAGCAGGCACGGCCCAGGTCGTCAGTCGCATCAGGGCGCTCGGCCTCAGGGTGGCCCTCGAAAAGTCCGAGGCCATCTTTTTCCATGGGCCTCGGATGAGACCCCCTCGGGATGCCCAAATTGTGGTGAGTGGCACCTCCATCGTTGTCGGGAAGACCCTTAAATATCTGGGTCTCTTGCTCGACAGCCGGTCGGAGGAGGTCGCCCGTTGCCGGAGCAGGTCGATCGCTGGAGACAGGAGGCTCGCGACGATCTGTTCCGGCAATGGGCCTTGAGATGTGCGGCTCCGACCGCGAGCCGAGTGCTCGTGGGGGCCATCGGTCCCGTGCTCCGCCAGTGGGTGGAGCATGCGCAGGGGGCTCCGACCTACTTCCTCACCCAACTTCTCACGGGTCATGGCTGTTTTGCCAAATACCTGTGGGAAGTGGTGGGGATCCTGTCGGAGCCCGTTTGTCATCACTGCGCAGGCGGCGCCGTAGATACGGCGGAGCATACGCTCGCTGTGTGCGCCGCCTGAAACACGCAGAGGTTGGCCCTCACGGGCGTTATCGGCAGTATAGGTTCGCTGCCGGCCGTCATTCTTTCTATGGCCGGCAGCGAAGAATGTTGGGCCGCCGTCGCCTCCTTCGCTCGGGAGGTGATGGCGGCAAAGAGAGAGGCCCTACGGGAACGGGAGCGTGCAGGCCGCACGCTTCCGCCCCGCCGGGCACCAGTCAGGGGGCGACGGCGTATTGCATACGCCCAAGCCCCCGACTGATAGGGCCGTGGGCGGTGGGTCGGGGGGCCCACCGCTCACGCGAAAGGCCCTGAGGAGTTCGACGCCCCTTATGTGTTTCGGGGGCGTCGCTTCTATGTCGTTTGGGGGGGCCAAGCCCCCCCTATGTTGAGCTTAAACGAGCGCCCCTTTGCCGGGCCGCCGTCGCTTAGCAGTTTCTGCCTATCCGGGGGCCCGGCTAAGGCGAAGGAGAAACACCGTGGATAGGTTTTAGTGGGTAGTCCGGCCCGTTTTCATCCTAGGGCCGGGAGTCCCACACGAAGCCGTCTCGCTCCCCCCCGCAGCGAGACGGCGAAGTGCGTAAATGCATCACCGACCACGTTAAAAAAAAAAAAAAAAAAAAAAAAACACTTTCCCTCAGGGGTGCGGTCGGATAACCACCACGTTGGCTTAGCCCTGCTTCTTGTCCTTTCTACTTCGGTGGGGGAACGGAAGCCGGGACGCTGGTGCACCCTGGACAATGGTTATTGGTGTCCTCCTCGGAGGATTCTGGTAGCCATTGACCAAGTCCGACAACCCCTTCTTTTTTTCTTTTCTCCTTGCTTATTCTTCCTTCTTTCGTTTCTTGTCTTTGTTCTGTTATCTCTTCTGTCGCGGCAACGGCGCGCTGTTCGTCAGCTCCTTAGGGAACTATGGTGGGGTCGTTCTCGGCCTCACCCGAGTCGAGTCTTAACAGGCAAGAGGACCCCATGAGGGGGTCGGGGCGTATGGGCCTGCAAGGCCCATGGTGACGGACGTGACTGTCGTAGCCGGCCACGTTGCGTCGTGCAACGACCCCTGTCTCACGGTCTACAGGGTACGTGCGGCGCAACGTGGCCGAAGGCGGCTTGCCTTAATTGGCTGGCCTGAGGGTGATACCCGATACAAAAATCCGTGAAGGAAAGCACGTTAAAACCCGGCGGATACCTTGGCGACCTCCGCATGTAATAGCCCGCTGCCGGGTGGGGCTTCGCCCGGTCAGTGCACCCTATGCCCCATTACTAGTGGGAATAACATGGAACAATTCAATAAAACAAACAACAAAAATACAATAAATGAAGAGTCGGGCCAACCCGACGAAAAACTGCAAATCCAACGGACTCCGAAGGAATATGTACTGGCAGAACACACTAGGTCCCGAAGTCCACTCCGGGGCCTGTTACTCAAAGAGCCGCGCGTCACGCTGTCTCGCTGCAGCGTATCACCAACGCCCTCCACTAAAGAGACGGCTGTCATCTCAGACGCCGATAGTAAGGCCACCATGGTGGAAATGAGCTCGCGTTCCGCGTCTCCGTTCCAACTGACCTCTAAATTCTTCCGCAGGCGGAAAACGGCTAAGGGGTCAGTTACTTTCAGTGATGACGAAGAGGAGGAGATGCGCTGCTTGAGCGACTCCACTGTGTCTAGGCCCAGCAGACCCGGTTCAGCCGCCAAGAGGGGCCGTGGGCGCCCCCCTTCTACAGGAATGTATGTTGGTCTGGCAAAAGCCAAGGCCAAGCATACTGCGGCGCAGGAGCGCGCATCCGAGGAGGCTGCAGAAGAGGCCTACAGGAAGGAAGTGCAAGCTCCCTTCCTTCGGCCATCGGTCCTGTGCTCCGCCAGTGGGTGGAGCATGCGCAAGGGGCTCCGACCTACTCGTACTTCCTCACCCAACTTCTCGCGGGTCATGGCTGTTTTGCCAAATTCCTGTGGGAAGTGGTGGGGATCCTGTCGGAGCCCGATTGTCATCATTGCGCAGACGGCGCCGTAGATACGGCGGAGCATACGCTCGTCGTGTGCGCCGCCTGGGACACGCAGAGGTTGGCCCTCACGGGCGTCATCGGCAGTGTAGGTTCGCTGCCGGCCGTCATTCTTTCTATGGCCGGCAGCGAAGAATGTTGGGCCGCCGTCGCCTCCTTCGCTCGGGAGGTGATACGGCAAAGAGAGAGGCCCTGCGGGAACGGGAGCGTGCAGACCGCACGCTTCCGCCCCGCCGGGCACCAGTCAGGGGGCGACGGCGTATTGCATACGCCCAAGCCCCCGACTGATAGGGCCGTGGGCGGTGGGTCAGGGGGCCCACCGCTCACACGAAAGGCCCTGAGGAGTTCGAACCCCCTCCTGCGAAGAGCTTCTAAAGAGCGCCCCTTTGCCGGGCCGCCGTCGCTTAGCAGTGTCTGCCTATCCGGGGGCCCGGCTAAGGCGAAGGAGAAACACCGTGGATAGGTTTTAGTGGGTAGTCCGGCCCGTTTAATCCTAGGGCCAGGAGTCCCACACGAAGCCCTCTCGCTCCCCCCGCAGCGAGACGGTGAAGTGCGTAAATGAATTACCGACCACGTTAAAAAAAAAAAAAATTATTTTTCATTTAAATTTCCCCATTTTTCATTTAAATTTCCCCTCCGTGTATTCTCTTTATTCGCCAAGGAAGATTTTCAAAATACCCTCTCACCACAGTTTGAATCTAATACACTATAACTACGAAATGCAGATTTTGAACTTTTTAGAAGATTACTACTTTGTTATGACAAAACACTGTACATAACTTGCAAATCGCGAAGATTATTTGGCAATACACTGTATTTAAAGTTACCGTGTTTTGACAAGGCGCGAGTACAATAAAATGCGACAAAGCGCTTGCAAAGGCACGAAGTTTATTTTTAATATTTCATTTTATTAACCACTCGTTCTTTAAACTTGCCTGTATTTTCATTCGTATGTATTAACCACTACTTGATTCGAGGAGGTAGGGGCTGTTTGCGTTTCTAAGGAACAACTTTGACTTTTGAGTCGAGAGTAAGTAGTTTATTGCTTCACCACCCCTTCCCCTGGCAGCACCTTACAATCTTTGATACAGACCAACCTGCCCTCCGGAAAAGAAAGTACCAGTCGATCTGTGTCAAATGAACACCATTCTTGTATGTAATTAGGGTCGAAACACGTTTTTTAAACCAGATTTCACTATAGCTAGGTTAAGGGAGGAAGCTACTTGTGGCAGTGTTTCACCGTCACGCGCTGTTACGGATTCTGTAGCCCCATCCTCCATGCACTCTTTCAGTCATCAATGGCTCTTCCTAAGTGGCCATTAAAATATTCTCCTATACATATTTCCTCACTTGCTGGTATACTTATCATAACTGTATCAAATTCCTCCCAAAACTTTTCTTTTTCTCTGTCATCACGCCCGCAAAATTGATACACTGCATTCCAATGCAGTGTATCAATTTTGCGGGCGATTTTCCTTCTCCAGAAGGAAAATCGACTTCGGCCGCGGCTACCGGCAGATAGATGGCAGCATGCACCATGCCAGGTACCAGGGACCAAGGGCCAGGGACTAGGCACTCACCGGTCATCGTGTTGAAGCAGGTGTTGCCGCCCTGCCCGTCGAAATTCATGCTCATGCCATAGTTAGCTTGGTAGTCCCACCCAACTACTACGAGTATATTAAAGAATACTGCGGTCAACAAGCTGAAGAGAGTCAAGGTGTTTGACATTATATTGTTGTTTTCACCACCAGATGCGAACCAAACGGCGACTTATTAACCATTAAATCATTTACAAGATTTTAATTCAGTTGTGGCGCGTGTGACGAATGTCGCACTTTCTCGTCGTGTAGCGCGCTAATAGAGTGCGTTACACACCGAATGCAACCGAGTGCCAAGGCCCAACCAAGGCCCAACCAAGGCCGACGCCAACGCCAACAACTACGATATTTAAACCTCGCAACATTCCCACTTCCTACACAAATACCAAAAAAAAATGAAAGGGTGCAATTCCATCAATTTTTATAATCCTCTGGGATGTCTGTTCCTTGACCCAGGTAAGGATTAAACCATATGACATATCCCAAACGAGATGCTCCAACCCACAATTTGTAACCCCATCTGATTGGTTTACCCCGGATAAATTGTTTAGATGGATGTCCTCCATAATATGGTACCATGGCCTCATCAATGCTGTAGTTTTCTTCAAACGGTGCATATTCTCTGAATTAAGAATAGAAGTTATGTATTATTTCGCAAACTTATTCAATTCAATTCAATACACTTTATTGTACACAACATGTAGAACATACAAAAAGGATATTTCACTTCAAGGAGAGTACAAATGGCGGCCTTATCGCTAAAAGCGATCTCTTCCAGACAACCTTTTGATGGATAGCGAGTTTAAGAAATTAAAAGGGGTAGTGTACAACTATCACTCAAGGAGAGAGAAGAATAAAGCTTAGTAAAGAAAGAAATAAAGATAAGACTAAATAGTATCAGAAAATAAACTAATGTAGTTAATGTTTATTAATAATGAATCAAAAAGAAGATAATAAAAGTGCTGATATAATTAAACATACATACAGACCATACACATAATTTATATAAGTAAAAAATACACAGACATACCATACATAACATACATAAACGTATTTATAGACTACATATAAGTTGTAGATAGGTAGTAATCTTTTAACTTAGTTTTGAAAGACGATATAGACTGCGCACGCCTGATCTGAAGCGGCAAAGCATTCCACAGGCGAACCGCCTGAACCGCGAAGGATTTGTCCGTGAAATTAGACGAGTGTGCTGGCACTTCCAGCGTCAAATTTGCCGACGACCTTAGAGACTTTGAATGTGTGTCATGTAGAAACCGGAACCGTTCTTTGAGATATTGGGGAGTACGAGGGTTAAACAGTATATTGTATAGTAATGTAAGAATATGAGTATTACGACGAAGGCGAATTGGGAGCCACTTGAGCGATTTACGGAATTCAGACACGTGATCATATTTGCGTAGGCCAAATATGAATCTAATACAGACATTTTGAAGGCGCTCAAGCTTATCAAGCTGCTCCTCCGTGGGATCAAGATAGCTGACGTCCGCATAGTCAAGGAGTGGGAGTAAGAGACACTGCGCGAGCGTAACCTTAGTAGCCGTTAGAAGGAGATTTCGTAGTCTGCGCAATGCACCATTCGAAGCCTGTTCAATCAAATCTTACAATTGTTACTTAAAATTAAATCTTACGTCCAACCTCTTGCACTTGCTGATCCCATGATAAAGTGCTATCCAAATAAATGCCCAAGTTCTTAACGCAGTTTGTAATTTCGAGAGGAGCTCCGTTAAAAATTATTTGGGGTAACTGTGTTAGATCAACACGATCCATCATCCTAGGACTGCCGACAAGAATAACTTGAGTCTTCGATGGGTTCACTTGAAGCCCATGTCTAATGCTCCAGTCACAGATTCTCTCCAGATCCGTGTTAATTATAGAGAAAGCTTCATACAATTCATCTAGTGGCGCCTGTGAGTAAATTTGAAGATAATCTGCATAAAGGTGGTAGGTTGAAACTAATTGTTTGGAGATCGAATTTATAAAAATTGTGAAGAGTAGAGGAGATAGAACGCCACCCTGCGGCACACCGACGGTAACATCACTCCAGGTGGAGATAGTATCCTCCATGCGTGTACGTTGCCGGCGGCCGTACAGGTAACTGCGAAACCAGGCAATCACTGTACGCCCAGGACCATCGACCTCCATGATCGGGGCCTGAGGACGATGGATTAGCAACCCACCGTCCATACAGAAGCAGGCTAGAAGGGCAGCGTGATGTGGGGCTGCACCCCCCCATACACGCCTTCACTCACCGACGCGGGATAAAACCCGACCCCAGAGATGCGGGGTAACACCCGACCACCACGCAGTTGCCACCCAGGTGGCCAAGGTCCGCCGGGCGCCACCGGGAATTCTCTCAGTCTCTACCGGAGGCGCTCGGCAATGGACGTAGGTGCGGCCGCGACATCGGGCCGCGGATTTAAAAAAAAAAAAAAAAAGGCAATCACTGTTGGAGATATGTTAATTGAGCGTAAAATGCCAAGTAGAATTTCAAAATCCACGGAATTAAAAGCATTACTAAAATCCAGTAGAGCCAGTAATGTGAGTTTCCCTTGGTCCATACCTAATCTTATGTCCTCAGTGACATTAACTAATGCTGTAACGGTACTGTGGCCGGGACGGAAACCGGACTGGAAGGGGTTGAGTAGGGAGTTTCGACAGAGGAAGGAATTGAGCTGAGTGTGGACTAGCCGCTCTAGAACTTTGGAGAAAAAAGGTAGGATAGAAATAGGGCGATAGTGAGAGTAAGTAGTAGGATTGCGAATTTTGGGAAGTGGGATCACTTGAGCTTCCTTCCAAAGTGCAGGAAAGGAGCCGCTGGAAATGGAGAAGTTTAGAATGTGAGTGATAATAGGTAGAATTTGGTTCAGAATAGGTATGATCATGTTCCGGCTGACACAGTCGCTACCGACAGCACTAGGTGTTATAGACATTATACTCTTCTTAACATCACAAGCAGTGAATTGATCGAAAACAAAAGGTGCGTAATCAGGAGCTGGAAGTGTTGAAAGATAGTTCAGTGTGTTAACCTTGGTGGTCCCTGTAAAATTGGACGAAGAAGTGAAATGCAAATTAAGTGCTTCAAGGTCGACAGTTTTAGAAGACAATTCTTCTTTTGACTTCCCAACTCCTAAGGTTCTCAAGAATTTCCATACTTTTGGCGGGTCGCCGTTTTCAATTGAGGAATGTATATGCTGGCGTTGTGCATTCCTACACACCTTATTGCAGTGATTTCGTATAGCCACATACTTGTTCAAATTTTCAGCAGTTGGTCGAAACTTGTACCTACACCTCGCAGTAGCTTTCTTAGCTATGATATCCCTGATGTTCTCGGTAATCCAAGGAGCCGGCGAATGCTTAATTTTTATTGGGCGTATAGGTGCATGAGTGTCAAGAAGGTGTATCAGTTTTGAGGTAAACAAATCAACTTTAGCATCGACAGTATCAGAAGTGAGCAATGGACCCCAATCAATACCATCAGCATCTTCACGCAGACCATCGAGATCCATACCGCTAAAGTTACGCTGCAACAGTATTTTAGGCTTAGCCTTAGGAGGACGAAGTTTGTAGGACAGGAATATTAGGTCGTGGTGGGAAAAAGCATCAGCATTGCATTGTCCATGCCTAGCGACATGATGCAATGACGACACAAGGATGAGGTCTAGGAGAGAGGGAGTGCGTGGTATTTAAAGGAAGTATGGAAAGGTTGCAGGATTGCGTAATGCGGCGGAATGAATGAGTACGGTGATCGTTTTTCACTTGGCAGGTGTTGAAGTCTCCTAATATGACTATGTGGTTGTAAGAAGGGGTTAGATTTTCTATTATGCGTTCGAAGGAAGCAAAGAAATTAATTATACTTATCTCCCTGAGGTAAATTAGTATTATCACAACAGTGTATATTCGACATGATGAATGCAATATTACCAATGAAGGACAATCTAGACATCCTTGGCATAGACGTTCGTCGAGAGCTCAATAACACAAAATACATTGAGAGATGTATTGGGCTAGCTTCGCGGAAACTAGGAATACTGAACAAGGTAAAGCGATTCTTTACACCGCACCAGAGGTGTCTGCTGTACAAAACGCAGATTAGACCATGCGTTGAATACCTACTGCTCTCACCTCTGGGACGGCTCCGCGAAGTATTTGCTGGAAGCACTCGACGCTATGCAGCGACGCGCTGTTCGCATTATAGACTGTCCGGAGGTAACGGGAAGCCTTGAGCTGCTAGCCCAGCGCCGAACAATTGCTTCCTTGGCCGCGTTCTACCGTATTTACCACGGTGAGTGTTCTGAAGAGCTCTTCAACCTGATCCCACCCTCTCCCTTCCGATCCTGAACAACGCGTGCCGGGCAGAGATGTCACTCTCATACCGTGGAAACCGTCTTCGCAAGAACCGAGCGTTTTAAACGTTCGTTTCTCTGCCGAACGATGGTGGCTTGGAACGCCCTGCCTGCGCACGTGTTTCCTCCAACATATAACCCTAGGTTCTTTAAGCGAAGCGTGAAGAGGCACATTACTGGGTCGTCAAGTTGAGGGCCACTCTCTATAGTATTCCTGTGTACTGTGAGAGTCGCTCACAATTGCCAGACGTCGCCTCAGCTTACCATCAGGCGGGTGGCGTCAATTTGTCGAACTAAATATATAAAAAAAAAATTATGACCTTAAATCTATCTCTAGACAAAGCTTCATTCACTAGTACGAAGTTGCAATCGTTTTTCGTTTCCATATGACGCATGACGCCTCGGAAACAACATACCCACTACATGTATAAAGAAGTACTCCAAAGAAACATTTCATTTTATCAGTTGACACATTGCCTTGTCTATTATTTTGGGTTGCATATAAATAAGTATACTTCACAAATAAATCAACAAATTCACCATCAAAGAAATTATTAAAATGCTGCAATGGGGATAATTTATGTGAAACATGCGTTTTATTATTCTATGTGTAATCCTATGGGCTAATATCTCGTGAAGCCATGTGAATGTCTTTGTTTTTGGTACAGTGACTGTCGATGTGGAAGCCACTGCTCCGTCACACCCATCCCATTCCACACTCAATCAGCCGATTGAGTGTAGGATGAACTACTCGCCGTTGCATGATCTATCTTCACTGTCACTGGATGATATATCAGGTTACCTATCTTAATCCCGAATTTTAATATTCCAAATATCATAATCCCGAAAACCTTTGGACATTTTTTCATAATCCCGTTTCTAAAAATTCCGAAGTTTTGTTTGCCATATAATCGCAACTCCGAATTTCATTTGCCCATTTATTCATTTGTACGACGTTTTAGAATCCAGACGAATGAGTTCCAGACACAAGAAATCTAAATGCACAAAATCCAGATGACTGTAATCCATATGCACGAAAGCCCAATTTTTAAAACACAAATTTTTGAAATACACTTAATTGATATCCAGACAAAAAATATCCAGATTTTTTAAATCAAGATTTTTTTAAATGAAAATTTCATATTACACAGTTGTCACTTTCTCCTAAGACAAATCTCTTTTTTCTATTAATGCATGCGTAGGTGGTCACAGTTTTAACCTAACCTAACCTACCCATTTTGTTTCAAGAAGAAATTAATAAAGTTCTTAACAGCTCTTTGTCCGGTGGTAACAAAATGCGGGCTTTCAACGGTTGGGTGATACCTTTATTGTTATACTCCTTTGACATACTTAGGTAGACTCAAACGGAACTAGACGCCTTGGATAGGCGAGTCCGTCAACAACTGACATCGCATCGAATGTTACAACACGGTTAGGGATGATATAATAGAATTGGTCGATGACACTGTCTTTCTGGGCATAACGTTAGACTCCAAATTGCAATGGGGGCCTCATATCGGGAAAATTTCGGCCAGGCTTAGTTCAGCAGCCTATGCTGTCAAAAAGATCCGACAACTTACAGACATTAAAACGGCGCGTCTTGTCTACTTCAGCTACTTCCACAGTATCATGACATATGGCATACTACTGTGGGGTAACGCTGCCGATATCGAATGAAAATAAAATAAAATAAAATAAAATAACGTTTATTATCTTTGAAATTTTCAGAAAATTATTTAGATTCGTCAGAAGTTGGTGTGACTCTACCGAGGGTTCCAAAATGCAACGAGACTGAGAAGAGCCCTCAAGAAACTCAGCTCGGCTTTTTTCAAAATATTTCATCTTAAATCTAATACAGAGTTATTTAGAAAGGAGCAATTCGTTACGTTGTTACAACCAGGCCGCCTTGTCATCTAAGAAATCATTAATACTATAATAAGCTTTATGGCACAATTTACTTTTTATTAGTTTTTTAATCATCTTTGTGTTGCAGAAGAGGGCTGTCCGGACTATCTATGGGATGGGGTCTCGGGAGTCATTAAGAGATAAGTTTAAGAATATTAACATCCTTACAGTGTATTCACAGTATATTTATGAAATTTTATTGTATACCCACAAGAACAAAAGTAAATTTGTGAAAAATAGTAATAATCATAATCTAAACTTAAGAAATAAGGATAAACTGGCTGTTCCTAAATTTAGGCTTCATAAAGTGAGTAATTCTTTTGCGGGGAACTTTATTCGAATGTACAATACATTGCCAACCGAAATAGCAAATTTATCTGTTAATTAATTTAAAAAACTAATAAAACGTAAATAATAATAATAATTTATTGTTCATTAACCTGTTTACATTATAAGAGTATTGACCGTGGTCACCTTTTAGGCAAAGAATGCCTGTGACAGGTGATCACGATCTTCCACAGCTATGCAGATTATATTTTTTGGTTTACAAACAATGAGGATTCTATGCTCAAGAATGTGCAGTGAATGCATGTGTAGATATGTGTGTGTGTGTTTGTGTGTTTGTGTGTGTGTGTGTGTGTGTGTGTGTGTGTGTGTGTGTGTGTGTGTGTGTGTGTGTGTGTGTAGTGTGTATTATGGTGATTGTATGGTGTATGCATGGAGTGTATTTGTGTACGTTTTTTAATCTGGGTGTTCTAATAGGGCCTCCACATCCTGATAACTCAGTGTTGCTAGGCGATTTGCAATTTGTTTTTTATTTTCTCGTATTGTTTTACAATATATGTGAAGTTCGTTATTGATTTTATTATATAGGTAGCCTGACCGGGCTATATACTGTCTGCTCGCAAATGCAGTTCTAGTGAATGTTCGAGGTAGTGTGCTTTTTCTTCTTCTTATAACAGAATCAGGACAGTATGGCGTAAATTGTGCCATAAAGCTTATTATAGTATTAATGATTTCTTAGATGACAAGGCTGCCTGGTTGTAATACGAATTGCTCCTTTCTAAATAACTCTGTATTAGATTTAAGATGAAATATTTTGGAAAAAAGCCGAACTGAGTTTCTTGAGGGCTCTTCTCAGTCTCGTTGCATTTTGGAACCCTCGGTAGAGTCACACCAACTTTTGACATTGCAAAGATAATAAACGTTATTTTATTTTATTTTATTTATTTTACACCCACGATCTTCTGTCATGAGACTGTTAATTCCGCGGAAGTGGGGGGGTCGAGGCTTTTTGAATGCCAAAAACCTCCACAACCGTGAAGTGTGCAGTCTCAGGGATTACTTCCTACAGAATGGGTGTGACATTCATTGCGATGTTGTGAAGGTTGACAAGGGCCTGACACCTCTTTCCTTGGCTAACGAGAACTGGCGTAAACCAAAGGTGTTAAGTACTGAAGACCGTAAGGACGTATGGAAGAGCAAGGAGCTACATGGGCGGTTCTACCGAGTCTTAACAGGACTCGATGTAGACCTGCTCGCATCGGTGAACTGGCTGCGTTTTGGGTACCTCTTTGGGGAAACTGAAGGTTTTGCCTGTGCAATTGCAGATGAGGTTATCAAGACGAACAACTATAGGAAATACATCATGAAGGACGGTACGGTCGACATTTGTCGAGCATGCCACCGTCCTGGTGAATCACTTCGCCATATTATTTCCGGTTGTTCGTATCTTGCTAACACCGAGTACTTGCATAGGCACAATCAAGTAGCCACGATCATCCACCAGCAACTTGCTCTTCAATATCGCCTTATTGAGTTTGAAGTACCGTACTATAAGTACACACCAGTGCCAGTTCTTGAGAATGGTCGTGCATTGCTCTACTGGGACCGATCAATCATCACGGACAGGACTATTGTTGCCAATAGGCCCGATATCGTGTTGGTTGATCGGATCCAGCGTCGGGCAGTGCTCGTTGATATCGCCGTCCCGCATGACGAAACTCTCGTGAAGGCAGAGAAGGACAAACTTAGTAAGTACCTTGATCTGTCCTTCGAGATAACCGCCATGTGGGACGTAGACTCGACGATCATGGTCCCGGGGGTCGTTTGGGCAAACGGATTAATAGCGAAGAGTCTCGATCAACATCTCAAGAGACCCTCGTTAGATTGTTGGATCAAGAGTCAGATTCAGAAGGCTGTTATCCTTGACACGTGCCGTATTGTTAGGAGGTTTCTCAGTCTGTAGCCTCCACCGCCGGTAGTTTGGGTCCTACTCCGCTACTGGTGGGTCACTATTTTTTATATTTTTAAATGTATTTGTTTTTTTATAAATCTATTTAAAAATGTATAAAATAAGAATATAAGTGAATAAACGAAATAATAATAATTATTATTATTATTTTTTTATTTTTTTTTACCATTATTATTATTTTTTTCTTTTTTTTTGCAACTATGCAATAGCTTAACCGCGGCAGTCTCCGAGTGCAACACGTCTTTTTTTGAGTTCACTTGGTCCACACATGGTCACGTACTGCCCTTGCCATCTTTTTATTGTTGTAACAGAATCATTGTATTTACTGGTGAATATAAAGTGGCCGTGGGATTTCCTTGCCAGGTTCTTTCCTCACAGGCTCTACCTATTGCCTTGCGAATCTGGCGGTAAATGTAAATGTAGAAGCATTTTTTTTGACGTTCATAAGTGTTAATTTGTGACCTACATGAATAAAGATATTTTTATTTTGATTTTGAATGACGCCACGCTATGGTTTAATGTAACGCAGTTCTTCGCGTGGAGTGTCATTCACAACGAAGGCAAATATTCGTTCCATCTTCATTGTGTCCAGGAACTCACCGACCAAGCGCGCTTCGCGCGCGCTTGGTCGGTGAGTTCCTGTGCGTGCGTGCGTCGACCTTCAGTTTATGTATGAAACATAAGACTTAATAGTGTCGCGTTATAACAATAAAAACTTGAAAACTCATTATTAAGTAATATATTCAGTTTTATTAAAAGTCGTAGAACAAACGTTGTTACTTACGATGTCTGCTACCTACCCCTGGCTGGGAGGATGCTAGTTAATTACAAATAACCCCGGTATAAGTCTAGATATAATACTAATACAAGATCAGTATATCAGTCAGATATTATACAGTCATTACTATATACAATCCACATTGTTTGACTAACACGTAACAATATACATAAGTAGTTGTATATTGTTACGGTCAGTCAAACAATATGGATTGGCTGTTAGTGTTTATAAAGAAAGAAAGAAATAATTTATTATTAGGTCAAATTCATGATTAAACGAACTTACCTTAAGTGATGTTCTAATGTGTCGTGCGGTGTTCCACAGGGGTCGGTCCTGGGGCCACTTCTGTGGAACATCGGCTACGACTGGGTGCTGCGGGGTGCGTTGCCTGAGGGCGTCGGCGTAACGTGCTACGCCGACGATACCCTCGTCACGGCGCGGGGTGCAACGTACCAGGAGGCAGCACTCAAGGTCACGACGGGTGTTGCTCAAGTCGTGGGTCGGATACGGCGGCTGGGACTGGAGGTGGCCTTGCACAAGTCCGAGGTTCTGTGTTTTCACAGACCTCGGAACGGTCCACCTGAAGGTTCCAGCATAAATGTGGGAGGCGTTAGCATCGGCATCAAGCCCTCGATGAAGTATCTAGGGATCGTACTTGATAGCCGATGGAACTTCGGACCACATTTCCGAAGTTTGGTCCCCAAGGTGACACACGCATCGGTCGCGCTTTCGCGACTGATGCCCAACCTAAAGGGACCCAACGCTTCCTGCAGGAGACTGTACCTGGGGATCGTGCGGAGTATGGCCCTATACGGGGCTCCCGTATGGGCGGCGCGGTTGACGGCCAACAACTCAACGCTCCTTAACAGACCGTTAAGGACCTTGGTCGTCAAAACAATAAGGGGCTACCGCACGATCTCCGGAGAGGCTGCATGTCTCCTAGCCGGGACCCCTCCATGGGACCTGGAAGCGAGAGCCCTTGCGTCGTTGTTCCAATGGCGCAAGGAGGCGCTGGAGCGGGACCACAGGCCTGCGTCTCGAGAAATCGATGACCGGCGGTCCCAACTCCGACAGGATCTCATGGAGTCATGGAGGGTGCGACTTGAGCAACCCAAGTGGGGTGCCACCATCATCGCGGCGGCGAGAGCGATCATGGACGATTGGCTGCAGAGGCAGCATGGTGACCTCACGTATCGTGCGACGCAGATCGTTACCGGGCATGGATGCTTCGGTAGCTATCTGTTTCGCATCCATCGTGAGGTCACACCCCGGTGTCAACACTGCGAGGTTTCCGACGACGACACCGCACTCCACACGTTGGTGGAGTGCTCAACGTGGGCAAGTCAGCGCCGGGACCTCGTAGTGGGTCTGGGCGTGGATACCCTCTCGCTGGAGACCATGCTTCAAGCCATGGTCTCCAGCGGGAGTAGGTGGAACGCGGCCGTGTCCTTCTGCGAGCAAGTCGTGCTCGCGAAGGAGGCGGCCGAGAGGGAGAGGGAGCGTGCCCTCCCCGCCGAGTTCCGTAGTCAGCGGCGAGGCCGCCGCAGACTCATCTACGCCCAAGACCATCGACCTCCATGATCGGGGCCTGCGTGCTGCGGGGCCTTTGACCCATAGCACGCAACCAGATTCACTCACTGACGCGGGATAAAACCCTACCCCAACGACGCGGGATTCTCATCCCGACCCAACCCCCGCAGAGTCCACAGAGGTGGTCAAAGTCCGCGCCACTGGAAATACGTTCTGCTTGTAACCAGAGACGCCCGGCAACGGACGTTAGAGCGGCCGCGGCCTTGGTCGCGGAACTAAAAAAAAAAAAGGGATGTTCTCTCATAATTATACGAAGGCTTTGTCCGAAGAGATTAATATACTTGTAGTAGTCGTATTGACTCGCCATTCATCCACTATAGTCTATAGCCATAGCCAAAAAAAATAAAATTAAAAGAAGTTTATTCTTTGACATGTGCATTTGACAACTACCTACAACTGTCAACTTCATTTACTTCAAAGCGGCAATATTAAATAATATTCCACCATATGGGAGTTATATGGGTGGGAGGGAGCTAATCTCTTCGGACAAAGCCTTCGTATAATTATGATAGAACATCACTTAAGGTAAGTTCGTTTAATCATCAATTATACTGCAGCTTAGTCCTCGAGATTAGTATACTTGTAGATTTTGAGAGTCTAGTGGAATATTATGGGAAAAACAATCATGACTTCTGACAAAAATGTATGTATTTAAGTACCTACAAATATTTGTGTTCAGACACAGATCGATACGTATACCACTACTTAACTAAACAATAATTCTTATTTGAGGTCCTACCTCAGGTAGGTATTAGGTTGTAATCAAGATTCACAAGAATTTAACAAAGACAATGCGAATTGATTATTATCGTCGTTGGCGACATTTCGCTGGTAGAATCTAGCAAAAACATTAGAGGTACCGCTCCAACCGGCGGTACTTCTAATTGTGTCAATATTGGGTGTCAATATTGACACCCATTCTATGCGCGGAAGATGTGGCAGCATGCCTAGTAGAATGGGCAGTGAATAATGTAGTATCAATCCCACTTTCACAAAGACGTTGTGTGATGTTACTGGCTTAAATGGTCTTTTTAAAGTAATAAATAGGGGCTCAATATTTCCTCTCAGTTCTTTAGTTTCTTCGAGATATTTGGTAAGCGTAAAGGCTGGGCAGATTTCAGGTCGCGATATAAAGAAAGGGAGGATCAAATTTGGTTGGTTGTTACCTGGACGAGAAGACTTTATCAAATCAGGTATCTTCATATTAATATTTTCGGAATTAACTTTGATGTTTGAAATTTTAATCTTTGATATAGTTTGCATCCTGTGAGCTGTTACTAACGCTATTAGTGTTACAGTCTTCTTGGTCAACGAGACAATGTCTAACGAATTGTTTGAGTTTAGAGAAAGGTAATCGAGGACAATTGAGGGGTTCCAGGTAACACCATACTTTGGCTTTGGGGGACGAATCCTGTAGAAACCTTAATTAAATATTTCTGTTAGAAAGTAAATTACATTAGGGATTGATGCTTCATAAAATTCAACATTATTTATGTTACAAAAAATCTTCCATCGTTTGAAAGCAACTTCGTATTGCTTCAAGGAATTAGGTGCCAACGAAGCACAAATAACATCTAAAGAAGCACGTGGGCGGCTTCTTTTTAAAAATGCTTCGCGGATAACTTCCCTGCCACAAGAGTGAGCCTGGGTTGTATCGCACTGTTGACAGATGAAAATAAAATAAAATCAGATGGGTCTAAAATAACAGGATCACAGCAAAGGAGATCCTGGTAGAGTGGGAACTAAGGTTGAGTAGGCCACATAGGTGCCACTACAATACCTTCAGCGCCATCAGTTATTATCTTTTTAAGAGCTTTTAACAGGGTAGCGAAGGGGGGAAACGCATAAAAATAGTATGGTTTCCAATTCACCATAAAAGCGTTGATGGCAAAAGCACCTGGGTCCCTTTGCCATGCTATATACCGGCTACATTTTTTTATTTGTACGTGCCGCAAATAAGTCAACCTCAGGTACACCTAACTGACGAGTAATCTTTTGGAAAGCTGCATCGCTCAGTTGCCACTCATTATCAGGATGTTGTTTCCTGGATTCTGCATCTGCTGTTTCATTGTCTTTTGAGCTAATATAGGACGCGAATATAAAAATTCTACGCTTCTCACAGAATTTCCAAATATCTTTCGATAAAGAATTAAGGTGGGGAAACCTTACACCACCCATACGATTGACATATGAACTAGCAGTTGTGTTATCTATTCTCAATAGAATTTGACAGTTTTGCAGATTTTTAGCAAATATTTGGAGTCCAAAGTATGCAGCCATTAATTCTAGACAATTTATATGCTTAGCACTTTCTACGCTTGTCCATCGACCGTTGGCAGTCTCCTCACCACATGCCAGTCCCCACCCAGTTTTGCTGGCATCTGAGAAAATTTCTAAACAATAATTAATATAATCTCTAATGGGGTTCACAGCATGATCAATATTTTGTAACCACCAATCAAAATCTTCTTGCAAATTTTGTGCTATGGTAAATTGAGAATTGTAATTATCATTGTTATTCATTAGGGCAAGATATTTTCGCCGCTCAAATTCTCTTCTTCTATTCTCTTAAATATGTATTTGTCTATGTCTGTGTCGTAGAGGTGGTCCTTTATATCTTTCTTGATACTTGAACATATAAAGCTTCTTCTGTTCATAGATTCGGTGTGTTGTACATCACACATTAATCTGCCTGCGTCAATCAAAAGAAAGAATTTCTTCATCCAAGCTCACCGCCTCGTCCGCATCTTCCGCTGCATTGTTGCCGATGCTGGCATTGGCAGCGGCCATAGACCCCGAGCTCATATGTGGGCCATCATCTTGGGTCAGCGGCAGATCACTTGTGGTAGCAACGTGTGTGTTTGTTGGGATGTCTAAAATAAAATGACATTGCTATTTATATTATGAAGGGGGTGTCCTTTAGGATGTAGACTTAATTTTTAATTTAGACAGGTAGGTAGAAAGATAAGTATAATTGTTATTTTCCAGGTACGAGACAGTCCCAATAAACTGTCCACAATACTTAATTGTGAAGGTCACATCCCCATAGGATGTACACATCACAGACAATGAAATGATATACTACATAAAGGTTCATTAAGTAAGAGGTAGTCACTTTGAACCACTCACAATACTTTTTAACTATGAAGGTTACATCCCCAAGAGATGTACACAACATTTAAACACCCACATGATGATTAGGTTATTTAATTTATAAGGAACATTTATCTACCTTCATATTTCGCCATCTCCAACGTATTTTGATCGTTGGTAAGGTGGACAGGTAACTCTAGTTCGGCCTCTGGTGTCGGGCCTGCCTCGAACTCGGTTTCGTGTTCAACCGGTCTTCGTTCGTCACTAATTATGATTCTCATATACAACGCAAATCAGATGCCACACTATATCTCATATAATTCTTATCTCGTACATACCTTTCTTTAAGCATTGACAAGCACCACTAAAACTGAAGCTTAGCCCGAAGTACTTATTGAAATACCTCTGTTAAGCCAGCTACATCTAAGTATAATATACTTTGTTTTCTTCGTGTTACAAGGTGGTATATGTCATACCTACATAAATAATCCTTCGTCTCAATCTAAATAATAAAAAAAATAGTTAGTTCTTTATTTGAATAAAATTCAAGAAACCAAACTTGTTTCGTTTGTGGAACGATTAATTCCAAATTCAACTAGAATAATGGTCAATATCATAGAAGAATATTAGCATAACCGCTACGGTTCGTCTTTTCAAACGTTTTTCTAGTTTTCTCAGTATTTTACGTATATAATCCTCTTTGTCGTGTGTTTGCTCTTGGCGTCGCTTGGGCATCTTCACGAGCGTAATACACTATTACAATATCTTAATGGTGTTATGAAAAAAATTAATACTTAATAATGCACGAAAATCGTGGAGAACGGCGGGCACTAGAACGTATAATGAAGTTGACAGTTGTATGTAGGTAGTTGTCAAATGCACATGTCAAAGAATAAACTTCTTTTAATTTTTTTTTTTTTTTGGCTATGGCTATAGACTATAGTGGATGAATGGCGAGTCAATACGACTACTACAAGTATACTAATCTCGAGGACATAGCTGCAGTATAATTGTATTAAATTCCGAAGTGTAGGTATCTTAATGTTACAGGCCTAATTCGGCAGACGATACACAACAAGTCGCAGCATTTATATTATTTTACATTCGTTAGGGAGATAGGCACTTAGCAATGTCTGTCATCAATAATCATCATCAAACCTTTAATACCGCTCGCATCGTAGGTTTTCGTTTTGATGAATAAGGTAATGGCCCTTCCTGCTCCTACTTCTATATGACGTATGGATGGGGTAGACAGATTCACCACCAGGCAGTAGGGTATAAAATAATATTGGAGTAATCCCTACAACATTTAAATAAGGTAGGTACGTCTAGCTACTTACATTATACATTGGCCGGTTGCTATTGTAGATCCTCGACGTTGCTATGAACCATGACATCAGTGGTGTGTCAGCTCACTCCGTTAGTGTGTGGTGTCCTCACCACATGGCCACGGCGTGTGAGGCGCGGTGTCGGACGAGCCAGGAGGTCGCGAGGTGAGGGGCGGAGGACGCGGCGGCGGTGGCAGGACCGGCACCATATGGGGGGCGAACGCTCGCAGCTCGTCGAGCAGTCGGTCGATGTCCTGCTGCTGCAGCCCCACCTCACGCTGCAGCTCCTCCAGCTGCACGAGCACCGCCATCCATTGGGACTGTATGTCCAGTTCCTGAATAAACTCATCATTACGTACATCAAGTCATTTTACTCGCTTCTCATTGGCACTCATTTGGTCCTCGTGATGGGGAACACCCAAATACTGCGAAAAACTTTATTCCGAATTTCGATGTTCCGATTACAGAATTTAGTGACAGAAAGTAAGTTTTTTAATTCTACCTCCTCATACTAAATATAATATTATACTTACCTACTTCTCTCTGATGAGCAATTATGTGTTTATGTGTCTTGCTATTTAGGTATTTTAATAATCAGAATTCGTATTGTTAATGTTTCGAAATATCATTAAGTCAGACTTTTTGTTATTCGATCTATTGAAGCTCGGTATTTTGAGAGTAGTAATTATAAACGTTAGGAATATTGTAATTTAGAAATTAATATATTAAGATAATTAATAAGAATAATGATCAATCGGATATATTCGGATCGATATATTCGGAATTTTGAACCAGTCGAAATTATGAAAATCGGTATTTTGAAATTCGTATTTGTGACTGACGGAATAAAGTTATTCGTATTTATGTAGTGTACCCCTCGTGATGGTCTAAGATAATATTATTATGTCACTAGTCACGCACTGACTTTTGACATAGTTGATTACAGAGCATGAGCTCGCTCGTTTAGGTGCTCTAGATCACGTAGAAGGCCTACTACCGTCACCTGCTATAGCTAACTAACTGACTAAGCCTATACCCAGACGGTGCCCACTGCCAAGTACTCGCAGTCTCGCAGGCTTTTAGTTAACGACTTTTTCACACACAATACAAAATACTCGGCCAAGTGCATGTCGGAATCAAAGGGTTCTGTACCAAAACGGCAAAAAAACCGTGTATGTTGTTTGGGAGCCCCCTTTTTTTAATTCCGCGGCCCAGGGTCGCCGCCGCTCTAACGTCCATTACCGGGCGTCTCTGGTTACAAGCAACATGTATTTCCAGTGGCGCCCGGCTGGGAGCCCCCTCAAATATCTATTATATTCCGTTTTTTACTCGTAGTATTTGTAGTTATAGAGGCAACAGAAATACATCATCGTGAAAATTTCAACTTTCTAACTATTAATTACTATAGTTAAATAAATTTTAATATATATACAACGTGTTTCATATTAGTGTGGTCATATTTGACCCTCGTTACACATTCGCGTTGAGTTAACTATACGCACGGACAAAATTGCAAATACAAGTTTAGTTAAAACTTTTAAGGTGTCATGTAAATTTAATTGATTTGTTCATTTAATCGATATTTTATAAACCCAACACTACCTAGGGTCAAATTTATTCGTAAGGTTCAGTCCTCTTCGATGAATCGTAAACAACTCTTATTTCATATGCTCCTGGTACAGAATACTATTTTGTAGTAATGATAGGTTGTGGACTTTAAAACAACAAAAACTAACCGATTTCATTGTGCATGTCATCCTGGTAGATAGGTAGGTACCGTGTTCCACAATAAACACAACTAACTCACTAATATCACGATACTTAGATAAACATTATTGAATTTAATAAAAAATACACTTCCTACCTCTAATAAACACCAAACTAAAAAGTAGGTACTAAAGTAACGGCTCGAAATGTTCGCCGCCTTGATCAATGCACAGTTGGGTCCGTCGCATCATGCTGGCAGTGACATTACACAGCATGTCTGGAGTTACACTGCTAAATGCATCAAATATTTTATACTCCATATCTTCACGCGTGAGACATACCGCACTGTACACTTTGTTTTTGACATAGCCCCACAAAAAAAAGTCAAGTGGTGTGAGATCCGGTGACCTCGGAGGCCAAGGTATGGGACCACCACGTCCGATCCACTGGTTAAACCGCTCATCTAAATACGCCCGTACATCTTTCGCATAATGTGCTGGCGCCCCGTCTTGCTGGTACATCATATTTGTGTACAATGTTACAGGCAAGTTTTCAAGTTCGGGTTCTAAGACGTTTCTAAGGAACGCGAGGTAGCACGAAAGGACCAATTAAAATATCTCCGATTATTCCCGCCCAAATGTTAACACGCCACTGATGCTGAAAGTTGTTTTCTGCAGATGCGTGTGGGTTCTGATGAGTCCATACATGTTCGTTATGTTGGTTACTGATACCAGCACGAGTAAAAGATGCTTCATCGGTCCATAAAATACGGTTCGCGAAACTAGGGGATCGTTGTGCTTCCTCTCGGTACCACTGGCAAAAGTTGAGAGGTGGTACGAAATCAGCCGGTGTCAGTTCTTGGGTGTGCCTGAAGTGGTACGGATGTTGACCATCTGCTTTTAGCACGCGCCATACTCTCAAATGATTCATTCCCAGAACAATTCCAGCGCGGCGAGTACTTGTTCTGGGATTGGATTGAAAATGCTCGAGAATACTTTCTTCTTGCTCTGGTGGTACAACAGATGGTCTGCCTTCTGAGCGGGAACCACGGAAAGAACCAGTGTCATGTAAACGGTTCACCATTTTTCGGAAGCACTCCACAGATGGTAACCGCCGCCGTTCACCTTCGAGTCTATTGTCCACAAATCTTTCTCGATAAAGGCGACGAGCTTCACGCAGACTGCCATCGGCTGCCCCGACGCAAAGTATCATTTCATAATATTCACTATTACTTAAATACGCCATGATCGATTAACACAGATTACTACGTACGCCGTCAGAATAGAATAGCCCCAACCCATATCCTCCCGTGGATGTCGTACGAGGCGACTAAGGGAGTGTGTGGAAAGTACTGACCCCGTGTAACTTTTCCACACACAAAAGCGGATGTCCCAACTAACCTAACCTAATCAACTAAACCTAAACAACGACCTCTGTCCTTGCACCAACACAATCTCGCAAACCTTTAACCTAACCAAGCAACTCCTTCCTACTCATCATGACCCCACGAACTTCCCACCAACATAATCTCGCAAACCCTCAACCACCTTATTTACAACTGCCCCAGATACACTTAACTCACTCCTCCACCACATCACCTTTATCGTAAATCAACTAAAACACTCTAACGGCACATAACATCTAAACACTTCACTAACTAAACAATCAACTTGCAAACGGTTCCAGGAGAAGGCGTATACCATAAGCGCCACTCCTGAAACTAAAACCCAATTGACTCATCAAAAAAAAAAAAAAAAAATATCAAAGTTTACTTGCAACTGAAAAGAAATTAGATAGTTGTAAGTGTTGCCCAAGTGCAATGTCTTATTTCCTTGAATTACGTCGTAATTTTGGTAAAAATCTAATAAAAGTACCAAGTAAGTAGGTACTTAGTTTTATTTATGAAAAAAAGCTAGTAGGTACCTAGTATAAAATAATTTAAGAGATAAATAATAACATAATTATTATTTACCATAAACACAGGATATTTCCCTAAGACCTATGAAATAAAATAAAATTGTTGAATGCCAGCGCGGCGTCGCTCGCATGATAGTATGCATGTAAATACATTTCGAAACCTACTTAAACCCATTTAAAAAAAAACCGCTTCAAGATCCGTTGCGTAGTTTTCAAGAACTAAACATACATTAGAACAGACAGACGGAAAAAGCGACTTTCTTTATCCATGTAGTCTAAGATTAGTAATTTATTACCAATTGCTAAAATGAACAAATATCCAGCATAAAAAAAGCTAATAAAGTCCCCGTTTATGAAGAACATTGCGTTAACTTGCAACACCGGAATAATATGGGTTTTGCGGTAAAATTTACGTGTTGTGACGTGTACGTCTTTGATATATGCCGACATCGCTACTGATACCTAGTTTCTTCAAAGCGGCTCCAATCAAAAAAGTGGGCGGTTCTCTTTGTAATTTTTAGGGGTCCTTAAGATACATATTAGTGAAACTGACACCAACACCTCCTACTTTTTCTGATATCCTCGTTCAACCATACAAGTTGCCACTTTTAGCGATAATGTTTTATGAACTTTTATGCATCACATTATCATGACGAATCGAGAACCTAAGTACCTACTCTTTTTTAAAGTCGGTCAAAAATAACCAAACACCTTGCAGATCATTTACTTCATGGTAAATGAGTCGAAAGAGAGTTCACGATATGGTAGTGCAGTGACTGGCATCCACGATCTCTCTATCCCGAAACTGAATACCTACATACTACTATACCCACCAGCGTTCTCAACAGCTACAACATAAACTTCTACACAAACAGCAGTTGTATTTTAAATATCTGTGCGGAACCAATTTATAAAAAGTGTAAATTTAAGGAAGACAAGAACATAAATGTTTCTTCTCTTTTCTTCGACAGCAAATGCGTTGCTCCTGGTATTTGAGTAAGTTGACAACAAATTACGTGTGAGTTGTGACATTCACGACAATCACGTGATACATAAATTCATAGAAAAACTTCAAAAATAACTTTGAGTAGGCACTCTTTATTTTGACCCCAAGTTGTGATTCGGAAACTATTTTGTATGATAACTATTGATAAAGTAACTTTATCTGTTGGTTAAAATTTTGAGTAACAACGAGACTGTCCGAATCTATTTCACTGTTTGGCAAACCTACTTGAGGTCAAATCTAAAGTTCATTCTAATCATATGTTTATTTTGTAGTGCAGTCTTAGAGCTTCATTTCAATGAGCTATCGATAAAAAGGAAAATTTATCGACTACGTCATTATAAGTCAATATTTTATTAAATTAATTAAAGACCCCGCGCAATATATTATTTAGGCCCTACCCAATGCAACCTTGAGATATGACCACACTAATATGAAACACGTTGTATATATATATTAAATATTATAAACTATTCATGAGATACAGCCCAAGTCAGACGGACGGACTGATGTACAGCGGTCTCAGTAATAGGGTTCCCGTATCACTCTTTGGGTACGGAACCCTAAAAACTACAAACAAAGAATAAAAGGCAACTCAAGTGCATGCATGCGTAGTGCGTAGTGCGCAAACCCTGGTGCCCTGGTGATATCCTCTCGAGACATTGGCAACCCGGGATCCCCGGGAACCCCGCGTAGTGCTTATTTGACCGACCAAGCGAAGCGTCTATATTTCGAGATAGGACAACTTTGCTTTCGTTCGTCTGTTTGTCTGTCTGTTTGGATATCATGTTCCGCGCTAGCAGCCACAGTTTTTATCTGATCTTCACGAAACTTGACACAAGTGTTCCTTGATTTAGTACAATTTTTCATCGTGAGCTTTTTTGGATTGGGGATTGCGGGTAATAAAGGTCAAATAACGTTTTAAACATTTTCCGGACAAGCGGCTCGGATTTACCTATTTATTACCCAATTACTACAACATTTAGCACAAGTAGGTATTTCTTTACTTAAAACATTTTTTTTATTGGGAGGGGGAATTTTACTATTCGACCTTAAGGGTGACCACTTGTTATGTAGGTATTGTTGTATCCCTTACCTTATGGTCTTGTTTACGGTTCGACCTTAAGGGTGACCACTTGTTATGAAGGTATTGTTGTATCCCTTACCTTATCCTCTTGTTTACTGTTCGACCTTAAGGGTGACCACTTGTTATGTAGGTATTGTTGTATCCCTGTATCCCTGTATCCCTTACCTTATCCTCTTGTTTATTCGCTTGTCTATTTACTTCAAAAATTATTATAAGCGAACCCAGAAGAAAGACGATAACTTCACCTGTTGGCAAAACAATAAATTACCAACATCCTGAATAATGATCCGGCCAAGTGCGTGTGCAAGGTGGTAGTGGTGTAGTGGTGTAGTGGTGTAGTGTGTAGTGGTGTAGTGTGTAGTGTGTAGTGGTGTAGTGTGTAGTGGTGTAATGTGTAGTGGTGTAGTGTGTAGTTGTGTAGTGGTGTAGTGTGTAGTGTGTAGTGTGTAGTGTTGTAGTGGTGTAATGTGTAGTGGTGTAGTGTGTAGTGGTGTAGTGTGTAGTGGTGTAGTGTGTAGTGGTGTAGTGTGTAGTGGTGTAGTGTGTAGTGGTGTAGTGTGTAGTGGTGTAGTGTGTAGTGGTGTAGTGTGTAGTGTGTAGTGGGTAGTGGTGTAGTGTGTAGTGGTGTAGTGTGTAGTGTGTAGTGGTGTAATGTGTAGTGGTGTAGTGTGTAGTTGTGTAGTGGTGTAGTGTGTAGTGTGTAGTGTGTAGTGTTGTAGTGGTGTAGTGTGTAGTGGTGTAGTGTGTAGTGATGTAGTGTGTAGTGGTGTAGTGGTGTAGTGTGTAGTGGTATAGTGGTGTAGTGTGTAGTGGTGTAGTGTGTAGTGGTGTAGTGGTGTACTGGTGTAGTGGTGTAGTGTGTAGTGGTGTAGTGTGTAGTGGTGTAGTGTGTAGTGGTATAGTGGTGTAGTGTGTAGTGGTGTAGTGGTGTAGTGTGTAGTGGTGTAGTGGTGTAGTGATGGAAACTCCGTGGTTATGTTTATTAAGGAGAAATGTCTATCATCTAATTACCTAACTTAACCGCTAAAACTTAGAACGTTTAAGTGCGGGGATATATGAAAGAAAATAAAAAAAAACTATTTAAAGAGAAAACAATGAAAAATATCGACAGTGTGTGGTGTGGTGATAAGGAGTGAGATTGTCTTGCCGAGCAGGTCGGCGCCGGCCTGCAGTGCGGCAGCGTCGGAGAGACGCGGCACTCGGCGCGGCTGCGGCAGCGCCAGCGACCACAGTCTGAAGCGCAGGTGCGCCACGTTGAACAGCCGGCCCGCCGCCATACACACGTGCCGACTAAACCACGGGTGGCGGCTCGCGTGCTCCTGCCGACCACACACACACACTGCCTTAAGGTATTGTCCTCCACAACCCACCTGTCACGGAATTATAATTTTTTGTCTCTGTTCTCGGGATACAAAATTAATTACCTACTATATTATGCTCCGGGTCTTAAATTATCTCTGCATCAAATCTCACCGATCAGTATCGTAGCACTAAGGCCCGTCTCCCATTAGGCAGCACGTAGGAGACGATCACGATACTCAAGTCGCGTGTAGGTACACGACTTGAGCATGGAGATCTGAATATTATTATTCTCTACACCTACTAAACCTACTTATCTTATTGGGAACTCGACGAGCGAACATTTCGCTATTGAAAAGTAACAAAATGCATGATTTGTATTGTGATTTTTACTAAACAGACGTTACGTCGGTATAATATGTTAGCTGCAGTCAGCCAGTGGCCGTGGCTGGCGTACCTACCTTGATCCTCGTGGCGACGGGCGCGCTGACCTGCCGCGCGAGCAGCGTGGCGAGCCGGAACATAGGGAACTGCTCCATGGCATGCGCTGGTGGTGTTCTGCCCCGCTCACCCCACCACTACCACCTACCACCACTGAGTTCTGCCACATTAGGTACTCACTCCATTGCGCGCCCTCCAAACTTCATTCATTTTGCCTAACAAATTAAACATAAACCCATGCTTATTCCATATCATCACAGATTAGATTTGTACTAAATGTCACAGCTAAATTGATTAATTCCTTTAAAATTCTTGAATTTTATTTTGTAATATGATTGATCGATGATAATATTATGGTAACCCAATGGTAACCTGTGGTAACTGCATTTAATCTGTGAGCTGACAACAGAACCTATAGAACCATTGATCAATAGCCAAATTATTGTAGGTCCCATGAACGTAGAGGTACCTAAAGGTCCCCATTCACGATATAACCATTTGGTTTTCGCAACCATCGTTTGTCAAAATTGACAGTCCAATCTACCATTTTCGATGGTTGTCGAAACTTTTTGGATTTCCAAATAGATTGAGATCCATAGATAACTACAGAATGTAGTTGAGATATATTTGGAGATCCACAGATAACTTTGTAAATATATTTAATATATTACGGATATGTCCGAGACGCCGAAATTTTTTATAAATTCATTCGGCCCTTTTGGACATAACCCGTAATTTTTTTTATTTTTATTTATTTATTTATTTTAGGCAACAAATAGAAAAGTTACAGTTGGTATAAACTTATTCTACGGCCCATAGATAAATACCTACTAAGAATACATATAGATATTACAAAATTTATATTAGTGATAGAATCTTAAGACTATTGTTAGTAAACACTTCACTATCGCACTTCGGTATTTTTGCGTACCGGTGGTAACGATCCGCAGAAGCGACAGTCAGCTCAGTCTAGTGTTGGGCACTCGCACCACGAACGACAGGAAACTGACGTTGCGGCTCGCCTCCAACAGCTGCACTTTCGGCGTGAAGTTGGCCTTACTTTACTGGTACTTTACTGGTACTGTCCGATGTCATCCGCCTGAGTGGTGTAGTGTAGGCGGGAGACATACAAGGCTGTACTCGGTACTGCGGCATGCAGCCACATCCGGTACCTTCTGTGGTAGTGGCTTCGGTAGAGCGCTCGTTGCGCTGATGGTGACGAAACTTTGTCGTTTCATGGGGATTGTAGGTACGGGCAGAGGAGCGGGGCGCAGGGTTCGCACGGCCTTGCTGGTAGGGGCCGCGGGGGCGGGTGCAGTGCGGGGCATCATGTGCTCAGCACTCGATGACGGCGACGGCGACAAAACTGCTGACGCGAATCTCTCATTGAGGTCAGCTTCACTACGCATGTTTATGTTGGCGTTAGGTGGTGACCTAGATAGCGCTGTAGTCTCGCGCAAAGTAATAAGTTCTTTACGCAAACTTACAACGATATCCTCGGTTGTTGCCAACCTCGTCTGGACCTCCACTAAGCTCGCCTTAGGCAGGTAACGCCGACGTGGTCGAATGTGACCGGAGGAAGCTTCGATAAGTCCTGGGCCACAAACGTAGGCACGTCGCCGTCGGGATCGGTGGCCTTACGCGGCGTGATGATGCCTTGTATGCTTTTCGTTGTCCCGTCACGCCTGCGGGACACCATCTGGTCTCTCTTATTGAGCACGCTGTACAGTAGGCGCTTAGAGGCAGCTATCTCTTCCTGGCTGAAACTCGACGAACAGATCTGGATAGCCGACAGATCGTCCATCACATCTAGCTTCTGTTGCAGGAACGCCAATAACTCATTTGGGACGAGTTGCGAACTCATCGCGATACGTGCAACGGCTGACGCCGCGCTATACTATTACGAGTAGGTATAGTCAGCACACGCGTCCGCATCAAAACGCGGCCCAAACAAGACTCAAAATTATATGTGTACCCGGTAACGGCACTAGACTTGCCCCCTATTACGTGGGACTAAAAACACTGGCAAATTGTGGGTGTGTAAAGCACCTCTGCCTACCCCTGCGGGGATATAATATATTCTGAGTTTAAAGTGAACGAAATTTCGGGGAACTATCCTTTTTACTCTATGGTGAAGCTATGCACAATTTGTATTATCTATGGCCATGTATTCCAAACGGTAGCACCGTCAATGGTACCATGTTTGGATGCTTTACCATTCGGTTGAGGTGCAACCATCATTTCTGACAAATGATGGTTACGACAACCAAATGGTTACATCGTGAATGGGGACCTTAATTGTCTAGTTCTTCAAGTACATAGACATCATATATATGTTGTCTATGTTCAAGTACATATATAATATAATACAGATGTAATCATTGCCTACACAGATTTTACTAAGTTTATGCCCCAACATAGAGCAATACGGGTCGAACGGTACCGCAAGGACCAAATTAAATTCGTTTGGCCACTCACTCGCCTCGCCACTCGCCTTGTCATTCGACTCGCCAATCGCGCGTCGCGTGCGGTGAGTGAAGTACTACTAGTCGTACGTGATAAGATAAGACTTGCTCTCGAACCAAGATCACAGCGCTCAGATCTCAACTTAACACACACGAGTTATACTAGGGGAGCGAGTTGCGGCGCGTATGGCCACTAGAGAAATATTCGCGGCAACGCGAGGAGAAACACGAGGAGCAACACGAGTGGACATCGTTTGGCCGCAGCATAGATTAAAACTTAAACAATAAGACAGACCGGTTACCAGCGCTCTATATAAACCCTGAGCTATAGCCCCTGAGCTTCTAACCTTCTAGGTACTACTACTTACCGACATAGGTACGAGTAGGCACTACATTCGCGAATATTCGCATGATTTTGATTTATTCGCCAAAAAACATGCGACTGTTTTTGACAAACTATAAGGAAATTATATATGGACTACAACTGACAACATTCATAATTTTATTTACTTATAATAGGCATTTAATAACAAATTCCTATCGAACAGTCTCTCTAGTTCATGTAAGTCGAATTAAAATGTGTAAAACACGCCATGGGAACGGTGTGGTCTACAGAAGCTCACTCACCGACGCAGTATAAACTTATCCCCCAAAGATGCGGAATGACATCAGACTCCCCAGAGACCACACCGGTAGCAATTAGTCGACCAGTACCTTGGGTTATTCTTCTGAGGGCGTATCCGGGAGGTTAAGGAGGACAAATATAAAAAAACTTTAATTCATTCAACTTTTTTTTACCGCCCGACCTACCGCCCTCAGCCACTCTCCATCCACGGTGTGAGCATACGCCACGCTCGAGCGCCACTTAACTGGCCTCGACGAAGCGGGAGCATGTAGGACTCTCACACCCACATTTTGCCAAGGCCCCTTTCCCAGCCGTCATCAGCTCAACAGCGTCTTGCCAGTGCGACATACACTGGCGGAGGAACACTCCCTGCTGCCGCCGCCGTCGGCCATTCGGTGTTAAGCCGGTTTTTTCCTTCTGTTTGTTCATTCGTTTACAATATTATGGATACTGAAGACACGCTACAACAATGTAATTTTAATGTAGCCATGACTATTAATTATTCTATTACAATGTCTACAATTTGGGTCCATATTGGCTAACATAAAATTTTTAATCCTATTCTTTGTCTTACTACCGATTTGTGTTCATAATCATCACTCTTCATAATTTTATTTTTCAAACTTTTTTTATTCATACATTTTTATTACTATCATCGGAACTCATAACAGTTAGTGATTATAATTTTTTTATTAACACTTTTACTACCAAGAACCAGTTTAACCCTACAAGGCTCATTTTTTTTTGTGGCTGATAAATTTTACGGGTGTAGTTAATGTTCAAAAACTAGGGAAAATTAATAAAAAAAATTAATAGCTAATATTTTACTAGAAAATCAATATTTAATTTTGGTTCCACATGTAGTACAGTGTGTTAGCACTACTTTTTTGGTAATGAACATGAATATTTGAACATTTTTTAAAACTTGTTTAGAATATGAATAAGGGTGTATATGTGTGTTTGTGAAGGTGTGAATATGTAAAATAAATCAATTAAAAATTTGACAAAATAAATTTGTGTCTATAGCTGAAACTTTCTATAACAATATTTTTCTTGATGACATCATCTTATCATGTAGATGCTTTTGCTCTCCAACTCTTCTGTACAGTCACTAGCCATTTATAAATATAACATCAAGAAGATGACAGAATACCCTCAAATAACATTTTCTCGTCCCTTATTTTATTTTACATTTACCTAGACTCGAGTACAGCAAGCCCACACCATCCATATATCGCTGCTTCAATTCAAAAGTACCACAAATTAAAAAAAAACAAAAATGTTTCTATTGCAAAAATACAATCGTGATCCTTTATAATTTCATATTTAAAAAAGACTCCCATTGATTTTACAAAACCCACGCAACTGTTTTTTTTGAATTTTCGTTTTGAACGCGCGAAATATAATCTAAACCGCCATATTGTTAGTTGCGCGTCGACTAATGAGCTGAAAGCACGTCTCTTTTATACAAAAGTGCCATATCTCGAAAATTTATCCGTGTTATTCATTAATTTTATAAAGAAAACGACCACATTTAGGAATACTGCAGTTTTGAATAAAGGAATCACGTAAGTACGACATTATTTTTAAATCAAAAGAACCATATTTCAAAACTGTTTGTTTTGCATAAAAAATATTATCTAAATGGACTTTATTGTTTTTAATCAAAAGCAACTTATCAGACAATAAGTTAGTTTTGCATTTAAGTTATTTAAAATGAAGTACGGTATTTAAAAATGGTTTGTTTTGAATATAAAAAACTATTTTATACTATTATAATTTCAAATTAAGAGGGCTTTATTCAGGAATACAATCCTTTTGCTTTTATTTTAACAGATTTGTTTTAGATAATATATAATTAAACCTGACCTTATCTCAAAACAAATTATTATTAAGTTGTAGGCATGTTTTTACGTATTCCGTAGGTACGTTGAACGGCCGGCAGGCGTTGGTCGGTTGTTTTGTAGGTATTTTACATTACGTAAATGAATTTTATTTTAGCGTGATTTTTTTTTTTGTTTACTAGGTATTCTATTTATGAAATTTAGTGTTTGCCAGGTTCCTTTTTAAGCATTATGTTAGCATGATTATTCAAAAGGTGCCCGGTGGCGGCTTTGTTTTTTTGCTTTCTGGGAGTGGCTTAAGTATGTTTTGGTAAATTATTTTTTTTACTTTTTTACAGAATGAGTAGAAGAGTAGATAGAATAATTAGCATGGTGAGAGATAACAGTGAAAGTATTGTAGAAAATGTTCAAGACATGGAAAAACATCCGCAAACTGAAAATCCAAAATTAGAAGAACCAGATGTGCCTCTGAATGAGTCTATGGATAGTAATTCTATACCTGACAGTCAGCACAGTCTCAGTTTGTCTATACTTGACGATGAATGTTTAGAAATAAGACCAAATTTAGTTGTTCCAGAAAGCAATTATGATAGCGATACTTCAGAGTCTACAAGTTCAACCAGCTCTAGTTCAGATTTCTCTTCGGACGATAGTGTTCAAGACCCAGATTTTCTAATTAGGCAGGACTTAGCATTAAGTGATTCAGATTCAGGTAATGATTGTATTCAAAATGAAAACCTCTTTACTAAAAGCAGACCACAACAATTACCTTCTCAACCCGGACCCTCTGGTTTATATAAAGAGATTGAAGAATCCAGCCGTAGTAATCTGTTAGCAGACATTAATTTCGACGATGTACCGATGAGACTGGAATCTGAAACTATTGATGCTCAACTAAGTGTTGAAACGGCCTCTCCTTGTGTTGAAAACGAAATCATTGAAAGGAGAGGTCGAAAACGGAAATCCAATCCAAATTCATGGGGGAAAAATAAATCGAAATTTTTAAGAAACAGTGGCAAAGCATATACCTCAATGTCAAAAACAAAGAAAAACGTAGAAGAAAAGAAAATGGGAACGGTTTGTTCTGATAAATGCAAGTTTCAGTGTTCTACAAAAATTACTTACCAGGACAGACTCAGTATTTTTAACGAATATTGGAATACTGGTAATCTGGAAGCACAAAGACAATTTATTTATAATAACCTGACTGAAATAGAACCAAAATATCGATATACTCGCGTTGGTAGTTCTCGAAGAAAACATAATAACGCCTACTACTTGCCTCTAAACAGCAACCGTAAGAGGGTATGTAAATTTGTTTTGATGAGTACCCTTTCAATATCTGATACAGTAATTAGAACTGTGATTAAAAAGTACCAATCTCACCCCAAAGTCATCCAATTCAAAGAACAAAGAGGAAAACATAACAATCATTATCATCTTGAACCATCTCTAAAACACGGAGTTAGGGCCCATATCAATTCCATCCCACGAATTGAAAGCCACTACTGTCGTAGTCAATCAAAACGCGAATACATTGAAGGTGGACTTACCCTAGCGGCCTTACATCGCGATTATGTTGAAAAGTGCGTGTCGGAAAATAAACAGCACGTTTCTTATCAAATATATTATAATATTTTTATGAACGAATTCAATATCTCCTTTTGGCAGCCAAAAAAAGACCAATGCGAAGAATGCACTGCTTTCAAAAATTGCGAAGATAAGTCCAAATTGGAAGAAAAACACGCAGAACACCTCAGTGAGAAAGGTCTTGCAAGAGCCGAAAAGGAGAAGGATAAAGAAAATGTTAGCGAGAATTTAGATTCTCGCTAACATTTTCTTTTACAGCTACTACTATTAGTAGTAGCTGTATATGATTTACAGGCGGTAATGCCTTGTCCACGGGGCGAAGTGTCGAGTTTTTACTATTTATCAAAAATAAATGTGCTTAATTTTACAATTACTGAGCTAGGTTCTAAAAAGACTACTTGTTTTGTATGGCACGAAGGAGAAGGGGCTCGAGGAGTGAACGAAATTGGATCATGTGTGCTTAGTTATTTAAAGGATTTGAATAACATAGCTACTGAGGAATTTGATGTGATATTTTATAGTGATAATTGCTGTGGCCAGCAGAAAAATAAGTTCATGGTATCGATGTACCAATATGCCACAAATAAATTACCAAAGCTAAGAAGTGTAACGCATAAGTTTTTAATTAAGGGTCACACCCAAAACGAAGGCGATGCCGTTCATTCCACTATACAAAAAAATATAACTCGGGCTTTAAAATCATCGCCCATTTATGTACCAGATCAGTATATCACCCTAATTAAAACTGCAAAAATAAAAGGCTCCCCTTATATAGTTAAAGAACTCGCCCATGATAGTTTTGTTGATTTAAAACCTTTGGCTTGCGGTAACTATACTACTAATGAAGACAGAGAGAAGGTTAAATGGTCTGATTTAAAAGTACTAAAAATAGATAAATACGAGAAGAACAAGTTCCTATATAAGACTTCATATTAAGAGAAGGAATTTAAATCAGTGTCCACGCTTAATAGGGGCAGGCAACTGAAAACGAATCAACCTGAAAATATTAGTACACCAAAGAAACTTTATAACCAAAAACTAAATGTTACGCAAGCTAAAAAACAGGGTATTCTCAATCTTATTAATAAAAATATTATCCCCAAATATTATGAATCTTTTTTTGCAAATCTGTAAGGCTGATTATTTAGATTAAGAGTAACGCAGTGACCACTGAGTGCCTAACTTGGTCAAGTAACTAATATTACTTAATGATGTGTTTTAACTAAGTTTATATTAACAAAATATGGTAGTGATCTCATAAGTGTTCCTAATTGCATTTAAAAAAGTATTATATTTATAAGATTTAATAGTAATTATTATTGATTTTAACGATAAAGCCTAATGTTATACATTTTTTCTAAATTTTTAATGTTTTTTTTTAAGTTTATAAAGTTGTTGTGTGTTATGGTAGTGATCTCATAAGTGTTCCTAATTGCATTTAAAAAACTATTATATTTATAAGATTTTAATAGTAATTATTGTTGATTTTAACGATAGAGCCTAATGTTATACATTTTTTTCTAAATTTTGAATGTTTTTTTTTAAGTTTATAAAGTTGTTGTGTGTTATTTTAGGTTTTGAAAAACATAGGATAGTTTTGCTAATTAGCTTGGTCAATTTTATTATTTTTATTTTATGTTTTCATTGTTTAAAGAACTTAAAAATAATAAATATTTATTTTCACAACAGTTTCTAATAATTTTATTTGTGATTTTGATGAAAACTTTGAGTTGTTTTGAGTTTTAGATAGCATTTCAGTTATTTTATTAAATTACTTAGTGATTTTTATTGTTTCTCTAAAAGTTTTATAGTAAAATAATGATTAATACAATTTTTTTTTTGATTTATGGTTGTTTTATATTTAATATATTTGAAATATATTTTAAAATTCAAAAGTAACTTATCTGCTTATAACTCCCCTAGTATTTAGTTTTTTACAAAACTACTTAAAACATTTGACGCGTCTTAAAAATACGCTTCTAACGAAGTATAAATGTGTACATTTTGATATGAAATAAGAAAGTATTAGGCAAAAAGCAGTTTATTTTTTTTAGATCAGCTCTCTTGTAAAAAAATAATATTTTGATCTGTGGTAGTTTTGAATTGAAGCAGCGATATGCTGATTATACGTTGGATAACTATTAGAGGTCAATCTACTTGTTTATATTTGTACTGCTTCTTGCAGTAACTTTTTACTGATAGCAATTGCTGTTGGCCCACGAAAATAAAAATAAAATAAAATAACGTTTATTATCTTTGAAATTTTCAGAAAATTATTTAGATTCGTCAGAAGTTGGTGTGACTCTACCGAGGGTTCCAAAATGCAACGAGACTGAGAAGAGCCCTCAAGAAACTCAGCTCGGCTTTTTTCAAAATATTTCATCTTAAATCTAATACAGAGTTATTTAGAAAGGAGCAATTCGTTACGTTGTTACAACCAGGCCGCCTTGTCATCTAAGAAATCATTAATACTATAATAAGCTTTATGGCACAATTTACTATTTATTAGTTTTTTAAATTTATTGACAGATAAATTTGCTATTTCGGTTGGCAATGTATTGTACATTCGAATAAAGTTCCCCGCAAAAGAATTACTCACTTTATGAAGCCTAAATTTAGGAACAGCCAGTTTATCCTTATTTCTTAAGTTTAGATTATGATGATCACTATTTTTCACAAATTTACTTTTGTTCTTGTGGGTATACAATAAAATTTCATAAATATACTGTGAATTAAGGATGTTAATATGCTTAAACTTATCTCTTAATGACTCCCGAGACCCCATTCCATAGATAGTCCGGATAGCCCTCTTCTGCAACACAAAGATGCATTCAATATCGGCAGCGTTACCCCACAGTAGTATGCCATATGTCATGATACTGTGGAAGTAGCTGAAGTAGACAAGACGCGCCGTTTTAATGTCTGTAAGTTGTCGGATCTTTTTGACAGCATACGCTGCTGAACTAAGCCTGGCCGAAATTTTCCCGATATGAGGCCCCCATTGCAATTTGGAGTCTAACGTTATGCCCAGAAAGACAGTGTCATCGACCAATTCTATTATATCATCCCTAACCTTAACACTGGTTTTAACAAGTCTTACATTAGGTAAGGTGAATCTTACACATTTAGTTTTATTTTCATTTAATAATAAATTATTAGCACAAAACCAGTGGACTATCCTAGAGAGGGCAATGTTTACATCGTCAAGTTCGCGCTGTCCACGTTTAACTTTAAATATTAAAGAAGTGTCATCAGCAAACAAAACTACCTCGTGGTCGTCTCTTATGAGGTGAGGGAGATCATTAATATATACTAGAAAAAGAAAAGGTCCCAAAATTGAACCCTGCGGTACCCCCATTGCTACAGGAGAACCAGGTGACTGTTTACCATTGATCACTACTTTCTGGACCCTATCACTTAAGTAAGAATTGACGAAATTCAAGGCCGTCCCCCGGATTCCGTAATGATCAAGTTTCTTAATTAAAGTCTGGTGCTGAACGCAATCGAAGGCCTTAGATAAGTCGCAGAATACACCATAAGCATCATATGACTCATCCCAGGCCCTGTATATACACTCTAATAATATAATACCGGCATCAGTGGTGGACCGACCACGAGTGAAACCGAATTGTTTTGTATGTAATAGTTTATTAACGATACGAAACGAAAGATGGTGATAAGACAACAGGTTTGTTATCATACCATAGAAATGTAACGATATCAGCTCCATCAAAATCAGCCACCCGTTCTTCAGAAAAACCCCTCTTCACTTAATCTTTTTCAGGTTCTTTAGAGTAGGTATTTCAAGATTTTTTCCTAAACGGCTTTTGTTAGCAGTTCCTAATGGTTGTATCCCCTCTTTGGCCAAATATGATGTCAGTTCTGGAGATATTGAAGTCACCCCTGATGATCTGGGCTGAAGAGAAGATTCGTGAACATCCACGATAACTAGAGTCAAACTTCGTGTGATTTCCATGTCGCTAATAGATTCTGCGAAATGGTTGAGGGTAAACTAGATTTCGGATATATCATCATCGCTTGCAGCTTCTAAATGATCTTCGTCGTCCTCACAACCTAAAGGTATATCAAGATAATCTTGAATAGTTATCTCATAATCGGCGTGAGTTAGTCTCTTAAAAAAATGTATTCGTAAGCACAGTTCAGGGATGTATACATACAAAAAATAGACAGCTAAAGCTCACGGTACCATATGTGGAACACAGATAAAAATACGATTTTAAAATATAAATATTAGAGTAATTTAAAAAACTACTCATCTCTATACAGTCAACACTTATTACATATCACAATATTTTTATCCGCTGCAATATCCCTCAATTAATATATTTTATGATTTTTTGAAACTGTACTAAAAATGAATTTGTAAATTTTATATCTAATTTCGCACTTTGTTGACAGTGTGGCAAAAGTGACCACATCTAAGCGAAAGGTTCTACTTCATATCATTACTAACTTTATACTGTATCTATAAAAGATCAATAGATGTCACTATAATTATTTGTTAATTGTGTAGGAAGTATAGAAGTGGTTATCCCGTATATGGCACTGGGTGCCTTGTAGGGTTAAATCCATAAAAAAAAAATCAGATCGTTTTTCTTCATAACATTCTATTATCATATAGCATTACATATATGAACGCGACCAAGTTCCCGCACCAACCCCCTCATGAGCTGCCGAGAAGTACGAGTATTATCTCCTACCAGAGTTTACCCGATTTTCGCAATGTTTGGACCTTCATTGCGCCTAGCCCAGAGGTCCGACAGCAACCAAACATATTCATATTCATGTTAGACATAATAAATAAAAAAAAAAAAACCCTGTTATTTCTTGCTTCTTCCATTAAACAAGTACAGTAGCTATGTGCAAACTTATTCATAATTTAGCTTCATATATTTATTAAGTATTATAATAATTATTTTATTTCGCCCTAATTTAACATTTGTATATGTATCAAAACAAAATACACTGGGTACTTTTTATCCCGGAAAAGTATATACAATAAAAAACAAACTTAATTTTGCGGTTCGATCCCTAGACCCGAGTACTGTACCAACCGCAAATAATAAGTTTGTCGTAGGTTTTCTTTTTTTTTTATATTGGGTTCGTCAAATTGACGCCGCCCGCCTGGTGGTAAGTCGTGACGACGTCTAGCTATATATTGGTGGGCCACTCTCACAGCACACAATACGATAGAGAGTGGCCCTCAACTTGATGTGCCTCTTCACGCTCCGCTTAAAGAACCCAGGGTTATATGTGGGAGGAAACACTTACACAGGCAGGGCGTTCCAGGCCACTATCGCTTGGCAGAGAAACGAACGGTTAAAACGTTCGGTTCTCGCGAACATGCTATCCGCTGTGTGGGAGTGACATCTCTGCCCGGCACGCGTTGTTCGGGATCGGAAGGGAGAGGGTGGGATCAGATTGAAGAGCTCTTCAGAACACTCACCGTGGTAAATACGGTAGAACGCGGCCAAGGAAGCAATTGTTCGGCGCTGGGCTAGCGGCTCAAGGCTTCCCGTTACCTCCGGACAATCTATAATGCGAACAGCGCGTCGCTGCATAGCGTCGAGTGCGTCCAGCAAATACTTCGCGGAGCCGTCCCAGAGGTGAGAGCAGTATTCGACGCAGGGTCTAATCTGCGTTTTGTACAGCAGACACCTCTGGTGCGGTGTAAAGAATCGCTTTACCTTGTTCAGTATTCCTAGTTTCCGCGAAGCTAGCCCAATAGATCTCTCAATGTATTTAGCGTTATTGAGCTCTCGACGTACGTCTATGCCAAGGATGTCTAGATTATCCTTTATTGGTAATGTTGCATTCTGAAGAGTGGGTAGGGGAAGGAAAGGGGATTTTTTCGCTGTAAATGCACGCGCCTGTGTTTTGCTGGCATTCAACTCGACCAAGTTCTCGGCACCCCATTGGGAGATACTGTCGAGGTTACGGTCGAGATCAGCCACGAGTCGTCGTCTCTCCTCCTCAATCTCAGATCGCCCCGCCGTCGGACGAACCGAGTAACTCCCGTGCAGTGTGCTGTCATCTGCATAGCAATGAATGTTCCCGAGGGATAGCATATCATTGATATGCAGAAGAAAGAGAGTTGGTGATAGTACGGACCCCTGCGGTACCCCGGCATTCACTTGCATGAAGCGAGAAGCCTGGCCATCGCAGAGGACTCGGCGCTCGTTTAAAAAGCTGGCAATCCAGCTGCACAGTTGAGGAGGTAGACCATATGCCGGAAGCTTGGAAAGGAGCGAAGCATGCCAGACCCTATCGAAAGCTTTGGCGATGTTCAGGGTAATAGCCAAGGACTCGCCGTACTTTTCCATAGCCTCGCCCCATACATGCGTGACGAATGCCAGGAGGTCACCCGTTGATCGTTTTGGCCTGAAGCCATATTGCCGATCATTGATTAGCGAGTGATCCTCCAGGTATCGCATGAGCTGCTTATTGATAAGGAGCTCAAGCACCTTGCAAATGACTGAGGTGACAGCTATGGGTCGATAGTTGCCTGGATCGGAGCGATCCCCTTTCATGGGGATCGGTTGTACGTTCGCCTCTTTCCAGACCTCCTGCACGAGCCCTGTAGAGTATGACAGGCGGTACAGACGCGTTAGTACTGAAGACAACTCAGCAGCACATTTTCGTAACACCACCGCCGGAATGCCGTCAGGGCCACTGGCTTTCCGCGTGTCGAGCGACCGCAGCACTGCCCGTACATCACATTGCCTGACAACAATATCAGGCATAGTGTGGCCACAGTTGGCGATGGCGAGGGGCTGCAGGCCATGGTCATCGACGCGGGAATTAGCCGCAAAGAGGTCTGCGAGCATGTCCGCCTTCTCTTGGGCTTTGTGAGCCAGTGATCCATCAGGAAAACGCAGTGGTGGCAGCGAGGGTTGGCAAAAATTAGACTGTACGGCTTTGGCCAGTTGCCAGTATCCACGGCTGCCCGTGGGGTGGGATGTGAGCTCCTGACCAAGCCGCGCGACGCGCTGGGCATCCGCTCTCTTGAAGGCCCTCTTGCTGAACCTAGTGGCCCTATTGTGCGCTGCTTTGAGGCGGTTCACATTCGGGTCACGTGCCGCCCGAGCCCTGACCCAGGCGCGATATACCGACTGTTTTTTCTGGACAGCCTTGGCACATTCACGCCCGAACCAGGGGCGAGCTTTGAGGATGCTGGCGACATCAGTGAAAGGGATATAATATTCTATCCCTAGACTGATCTCGCCAGCAACGGCAGCAGCCCTATCCGAAGGCGCCTTCCCTACAAAGCAGCGTTGGCTCTACGGGACGGACGCAAAGTAATCGCGGAGACCGTCCCAGTCTGCCGACGAGTAGTGCCATAGGTGTTAGGGGTTCAGCAGCTGCACCGCTGGGCCCGGGGCGATGTATGGTGCAGCAGGCATGGAACCAGTTGTGGTGAAGCGGAGTCTAGTGTGGGTCGATTCACCAGCAAGGGAGACACTTACCAAGGGTGTTGCCGCGGCCGCCCGCAACATAGTCATGGGGATCGCCGCTCCGGGTGGTAACCCGTGTGGGGTAGCGGCGACCTTGCATCAGGGGGGTTTGCGAGCCCTTCCGTCCGGCGGGTTGGCTCCGACCTAACCATACGGTTCTTGATGAAGCTAGCCCCTGCGCTTTGTCACTTACTGCTGCACCAAATGTCGCCCTGGCTTCACGCTTCTTCTTCTAATCTACAATGGCAGTGCAACAGAAAAAAAGTAACTGTTTCACAGCGACCCCAGAAAACCCCACAACTTCACTTTTCGAGGTGGAGTTCACTAAAATCCGTGGACTCCATGCGAACATCGATGCCGTCCACCATCAACTTGAGACGGAGACCCCAATACGCCGCCCCGGACGACATGTCTTACCTGTGTTACCCCGGCTATGTCATCGAGGAACAATTTTGAGATTTGAGAGAGCCGGGGTGTGCGTGTTCGTTAGGGCGGATGTTTGCTGCCGCCGGTTGCGCTGCCTAAAGAACCCCTCCAACTCCGTCCTTTGGCTGCACGTAGACCATGGCTCTATGAGCCAGATTTACGTGTTCCTCTACCGTTCCCACACAGGGGATTCTGAGACAGCAAAGCTCTTCCAGTACCTCAGCGAGAAGGTTGATGATGCGCAGGTGCGGTTCCCGAACGCTGACCTAATGTTTCTGGGGAACTTCAATGGCTATCACATTGAATAGCTGGGGTTTCTCAAGACTGATCACGCGGATTGGGCCGCCCATGCGTTCGCTCTCTTCCACGGTCCAACCCAGATGGTATGCGGGATCACCCGGATACTAGACATGTCAGATCACGCGCCCGCTCTGCTTGATCTACTGCTGATGAGTCGCCCGGCCCAGTACAGTATATCGGTAGGAGCCCCATTGGATAGTTCCTGTGTGCTTTTCGCTAGCATGCAGGTGTCACCTCCTACACGTGCTGTAAAGATGTCACGACGACTATTATGCGTCCGTCCCCTGGAGCCAGGGAGCCAGTCCTGCTTTGCAGGAAAGGGTCCTTCGGATAGCGCTTCTGCGATTGCTGGCGAGATAAGTTTAGGGATGGACTATTACATCACTTTCACTGATGTCGCCAATATCTGCAGAGCCCGTCCCTAGTTCGGGCGAGATTGTACCAAAGCTGTTCGACAAAAACAGTCGGCATATCGCGCCTGGATCATGGCCCGGGCTGTGGGCTAAACGTGGGCCACCTCAAAGCAGCGTACAACCGATCCACAAAATCCAGCAAGAGTGCCACTCTATGAGCGGATGCCCAGCGCGTCGCGCGGCTAGGTCAGGAGCTGACTTCCTATCCTATGGGCAGCCGTGCATACTGGCAACTAGCCAAAGCCATGCAGTCTAGCTTTTGTCAGCCCTCGCTACCACAACTGAATTACCCAAATGCAACACTGGCACACAAAGCCCAAGAGAAAGCGGATATGTTCACTGACCTCTTTGTGGCTAATTCCCGGGTCGACGACCGTGGCCTGCAGCCCCCGTTATAGCCAACTGTGGCGACACTATGCCTGATATTGTACTCAGGCAATGTGATGTACGGGCAGTGCTGCGATCACTCGACACGCGGAAAGCTAGTGACCATGACGGCATTCCGGTGGTACTACGGAAATGCGCAGCTGAGTTGTCTCCAGCACTAACTCGTCTGTACCGCCTGTCTTACTTCACAGGACTCGTGCCGGAGGTCTGGAAGGAAGCAAAATTACAACCGATCCGCAAGAAAGGGGATATATCGGTAAATCGACCCATATTTGAGCTCCAACAAGCAGCTCATGCGATACCTCGAATATCACTAATAATACACACATGTCACGCCTATAACCCCGAAGGGGTAGGCAGAGGTGCATTATATACCCACAATTTCGACTGCTTCGGTGGCGTGGTCGGTAGTGCATCCGCTTTCGATACCGGAGTCTCGGATTCGATTCCCGGTCGGGACAAACTTTATGTGATGACGCAAACATTTGTGCTAAAGTCTCGGTGTTTCCTATGTACAATATGTATGTATTTACAAAAAAAAAATGTAAATAAGTATTTATATCAGTTTATCTATTACTCATATCACAAGCTTTGCTTAGTTTGAGACTAGATAGCGTTGTGTAAAATTTAATAATGAATATTTTTTTTTCCAATTTGCCAGTATTTTTTTCCCACGTCGGAGCAAGTCTCACTAAATGATCGGCAATACGGCTTCAAGCCAAAACAATCAACGGGTGACCTTCTGGCATTCGTAACGCATGTCTGGAGTGAGGCTACGGAAAGCTACGGCGAGTCCTTGGATATTAACCTGGACATCGCCAAAGCCTTCAATAAAGTCTTCTTCGCTCCTTTCCAAGCTTCTTATTATGGTCTACCTTCTCAACTGTGCAGCTGGATGGCCAGCGTTCTGAACGAACGCCGAATGCGGGTCCTCTGCGATGGCCAGGCCTCTCGCTCTTTGCAAGTGAATGCCGGGGTGCCGCAGGGGTCCGTGCTGTCACCAACTCTCTTCCTTCTGCATATCAATGATATGTTATCCCTCGGGAACATTCATTGTTATACAGATGATAGCACATTGCACGGGAGCTACTCGGCTAGACAACAACTCGCAGCTGATCTCGACAGAAACCTCAACTGTATCTTTCAATGAGGTACCGAGAACCTGGTCGAGTTCATTGCCCGCAAAACACAGGCGTGTGCATTTACAGCAAAGAAATCCTGTGACGTCGGTGTGCTACGTCACACCTCGGCGAGGTCCACCGCCCGCTACGAGTCGCCTATCCAAGTCTCACGCGGCAGCTCGGCGACAAGCTCGTAGTATACATACGAATGACACAGGTCATTCGCTCTCTTGTGTGTGACCTACAATATATCCAGGCAAGTTGCTGTCTAAATTACAGCACCTGCCTCGGACCTGAAGCCTGTCACCTATACTAAACTAAATATCTAACATTGTGTAGAATCATCTACCATCCACGACCCCTAAAGCCGTGGCGGTATAACTTGTAATCTGTTATCTCGAACATTATATGTATTAAATCATACTAAGTGTTCTTATTTATTACTATTCAGTGTTACGCACCTAATCTGGTAGGGAAGAAAGCTATCTTCGTTACAGTGGCGCCCGATAGGCGCCCTTAAAAGGTTACAGGTCTCAAGGTCAAGGGCAAGTGCAATCTATAAAAAACAAAATCTGTGAAATTGTGTGAACTCGTCTATAAGGGTACGTACTATTATATAAAATTAAACTGCTAATTATGTGTATTTCATAAATAACAGTGTCACAAAACTCTAAATGATTATTCTGTCTTTGTAATTACAACGTGCACGTGGTGAGCATATGCCATGGCCGCGCAGTACTTATCTACGCAACTAGTCTACATGTTGCAAAGTTATCTAGTACTATCACCCTTTTAGACGAGAAATTAATTCTATTTTTTTTCTTCTATATTTTTTTGTGTACTTCGTATATGCTCAACCGATAACTATGGCGTACGCAATTTCATTTGAGCATCTCATTAAACCTGAACTAACGTATGAGGTACTCATCAGGCGTGACTCGCCTGGCGAATCTGTTGAGGAATTACGCAACCAATTATCCAAACTTTCCAACATATTCCCGGAAGACATTTTATCTTCTAAGTATACTCCGAAGGACGATATAACTGCATCTAATAATTCCATATTTAGAATAAATAATAATATCATTTCTTTAAGATCTAACTTCGATAAAAATCTTTTTAACAGAATGGAATCATTTATTCACCACGTGTTTCATAGACTATCTAGAATTGATATATCTCTGCCTACCACCGCAAAATCAATTAAGTCCGTCTGGGAGGCTTATCATTTGGCCCATGCGGATTTGACTTCATTAAATTCGCCATGCGGTCAGGAACCGGTCTGCGTCGACCAATCTATGTATGCGCACGAAGACGGCACTTACATAGCATTGCTATACGAACAATATTAGGCCATGTTACATACATGCACTTTTAACTACCAATATAAACGACATTCCTACATTACTTACTGTGTGTTTAAATTGCTTACTGTGTGTTTAATTGAATTTGTGGAACCACCTAGGCCCACAGCTGATACTTTGGCTCCTGATCTAGCATAAAACGGCTATTTTATCCGCATTCAAATAAAAACTCCCCAAATAATAATTTCTGTAAAAATTATAAACCATGTTTTACTAAATCTAATGCTAGTCATATGGTAAACGCAATTAATATCTCCAATAATTTTAAACAGTACTGTCCGAGATGCAGAACCGACAGTCACTCTTTATATGGGTGCAATCAACCACGCTTTCTAATTTGTTTTAAATGTGGACTAAAAGGATATCGTTCTGTCGATTGTCCTACTCGATTAACCTAATGAAAAAGCTAAAAAACTAAAAAACTCCGATTGGGAAAAAACAAAAACTAGGCTCTTTCCACCGCAGGTCTTCCGACCGTACGCGAACCAAATGGTTTAGCACGAAGCGATGGAAAGAGACCGGACGGTATGTCGTTGCTACCGTGGAAGATGGGAAGGCCTTTGGTGTGGGACGCTACATGCGTTGACACCTTAGCACCTTCACACCTTCCAAGCACATCCGGATGTGCCGGCGCTGCTGCTGCATCGGCTGAAGGCTTTAAACGGCGTAAATATGCTAACCTAGCAGGTGATTACATATTTGAGCCGTTTGGGGTTGAGACACTGGGGTCATGGGGTCCGAGTGCTCGCCGCCTTTATAGAGACATTGCTAAACGTCTAATCGATGCTTCTCAGGACCAGAAGGCTATTTTCTGTCCCAAAGAATAAGTATCGCCATCCAACGTGGCAACACAGCCAGCATTCTGGGAACCTTCCCAGACGGCAATGACGCGGAGGATTTTTTAAACGATATTTTGTAATGTAAATATTTTTAGTCTATAATTATGTTTATTTTGTAAATAAATGTATATTGTCCCTTTAAAACTAGGTCAAAGACTAATAAAGCCGAGTGGCATAATTGGATTAACTATGTTTCAAATTTTTTTAATTCTAATAAACGTTCCCCAATCGAAAGATTCTATTAAAATAAATGATACTCCCTAAATTCCGGTAACGGTGAACAAAATACACACCGTTGGTCTACTTGACTCTGGTTCGTGTGTAACAATCTTAGATAATAGATCACATAGTTTTTTTTTAATAACTTGGAATTTAACAAACTCTGTCCTGCAAAATTTACCACTTCTGGTGGCGATAAATATTCTTCTCCGGGCTCAGTTACTACTAGTCCAGTCATTTAAGCTTAAATTAGGTAAGGATCTCGGAATTCGAGATACCCAGCTGTAAGTCTGTAAATACTTGTATATTGACATCCTAAAAGTTGTCTCTAAACCTACATATGGTAAGGTGTACGCTACTATTAAATTTCAAGGTCAAAAGTCACAAAAATCGTTTTTTTGCGCTTTTTTTGTAAATATCTCATTTCCTATGGGTTTTTTGCTATTTGTATTTATTATCAATATTGTAGAATACAAAATTCTCTACAAATTTTGTTTAAAAAAATTTTCATATTGTGATCCGTTTTCGAGATAGAAGGCGGAGAGCGCGCGGTCACAGCATCACTATGAACTATCGATAAATCAATGATTATAAATATTTGTCAATTTTTACTAACTATTATATTATATTTTATCATTTTCTTTATGCATTCAATCTATATCTATTCAATAATACTGATAACCGTTTCCTCAATCATCTTCGTTATATGCATTACGTCAAGTCTACAAAACTTAATAAACCTGTGCAGTTTTCAAATATGCCACCAACAAGTGCAGCTGCTCATTAACATTTCAAACGTGTATATTATCAAGTTCAAACTCGGTTAGGGCAGAATTTGGGACCCAAGGTATGGGATTGGGCAATGCGAAACGATTTTCTGGAGCCTATCATGACAATTTTACCACCTGCTCCAGAAGATTAACTAAATACAATTTTCTGCAACTGCAAGAGTGGTTGTGATTAGCGATGCGGATGCAAGAAAGCGGGTTTGCACTGCTCTTTAGCTTGTGGCCAATGTAATGGGCAAGCTTGTCTCAATGCTCTACCATTGAAATGGTAGGTTCCAGGTTCAGGTAGATTAAGATGGAACCTTTGACCCCGAAATCATGGAAGAACTTGAGACAAATGTCGTTGAAGACGATAATGAAGACCAGTTTGAAATTTACCAGCAGCCGGAAGACGACGATGAAGAGGAAGAAGATGATTAAGATTATAAATTGTAGTTTTTGTACCCTTTATTCCATTTTTTTACTTTTAATAAAAATAAATGTATTGAATGATATTTTTTAATAAAAAGATTAATTCATAATTTATTTGTTTTTTTTTTCATCATATAAGAAGTTATTAATATTAATTAGGTTAAAATTCAAATATAATTCCTATATATTCATTAACAATTCTGCAATTACATGGGCAGGTAAGTGTTGTTAAATAAATTAATACTGAATAAAAAGTGGATAGATTAGGAAAAAAATTATAAAATATAATAAAAATTGACAAATATTTATAATCATTGATTTATCGATAGTTCATCAACTACGAGTATATATGGCGCGTTTTCGACTGGAGGCACCGGTTGACCTGAAGTGATCCTGTTACGAAGAGTATTACGAGATGATGCTTTGTGGAGGAGCATCATAAGGCAATTTGAGCGCTGCCCGGGAGTTGTAACGTGAGCGTTGATACCTAAAAATACTGTGTACGCAGTCGAGTCGAAGCCGCATTTAGCACTGTTACACAAGAAATTAACCTTTCCTGTAAACAGGTAAGATTTTTCTAATCTGCTTTCTAATAACTATCACTTACACGCGGTGCACCTGTCGAACCAGGGACGAGGATCTGGGGTAAATAACTATTTACATAAACTAAAATAATCCTTTAAGGACGCCCACACCAGCCCGACGCCCGCGCCACCGCCAAGGGCATTGCACATACGTACCACGCGCTCATTGTCTAGTTGTAGCTACGTCAAGCCGTAGCGTTGGAACACGTTTGTTTTGATTTGAAATAACTTTTTAAATTTTTTGATGAACTTTTTTTTCTTCTTTGGCGGTCGCCATATATCGAAACGGGTTATGGTCGACCAGCTGATGGGGCTGGCTTCGGGTTGATATAACCCTTTCGTAACACCCTGTAGTATTGTGTGCTGTGAGAATGGCCCACAATTGCTATACGTCGTCACGACTTACTACCAGGCGGGCGGCGTCAATTTGGCAAACCCAATATAAAATATATATATATATATACACGCTGATTTTATCATCGTCAGCAGTCGAAAGGGTTCGCTCTCGGAATAATATTTGGATTCCTTTTTTAACATCTAAATTACTGTACTGATAATAATAAAAAAGTTAGTCATTTCTGTAATTCTTCTCACTCGATCAAGTTTAACATTAGTAGCAGTAAGATATTTCATTGATGAATTGACGCGGACGCCAGGCTCAAGACTGCACGTCTCGCACACACACATCCATCCTTCAAGCGCTTCTAAGTACCGCGCAAATCATGTGTTAGGGAGCAATGACCCCTCGCAGCCAATATGGCCAGTATCACTACGAAACATACCTACTTGAACATAAAATACACACTCCAATTTCTCCTTCATACTTTACACGGGCTTAGGACCGTCTGTAATACCTACTTTATTATTAACAATAGCGACTTAATGACTTTTGAACTATGTAACTGTACACTAAACTACAACTGACTGCGAGGAGGTATTTCAGGCGTATTTAAAAAATTGGAGCTATTTACAAATAAAATCAAACTTACATACCTATTTACAGTTTATTTACACTAATTTACAGTTCTCTGTACCGAAGTAACTGCTCGATATGGAGTCCATTCCTTTCGATACACAAACGTACACGTGTTAATTGATTGTCTTTCAACTTGTTCGATGTGTCTCTATCACTTTTCACAATATCAAAAGCGTCTACTATCGCACTGCGTAGTTCTTCGCGGGTTTGATGACTTCCATTTGGGAATAATCATTCAAACGTCCACGGGCTTGTGCATGTAACGGTGTCCGGAACTGTCCGTGGTGGAGTAAGCGCTGGGTTGCAGCCAAGATGGTCCCACGTGTCGGCACTTGAGGATCACTGACTCCTCGTAGCCGTAACGCATTTAAGTGCTCCGGCTGGGAGTACAATCGCCTAGCCTCTTGTAGGTTGTGGTTAGCAATGGCATACAATTGTACCATTGCTAGATACTCCACGTTCGAATATTCGTACTGACGACTCATTTTACTCACTGACACACACGATTACGCAACAGACACCGGCGCTGTCACGAGGTCTACTGGACAGGCGAGCCGCAGCCCGCCCGCAGTGTCAGCGCGTCGCGCCGCTAGGAGGATTCGGAGGGGTACGCTGAGGTGGGGGCCGGCGGCGGCGTACGCTTGCTTCTGTGCCAGCGCATTGTTGAATGAAAACGAACTGTACCGTAACTATCGTTGTAAAACTTAAGTATTTAAGAGAGTGAGTCCACTACAACGGGTTCTCATTTGATGTCTAGAAACTTAATATTATTTTTTAGATTTCTAAAAAAAATGTGTTTGTTTTTCAAAGTAATGCTGCCAGTTGGTTCAAAAATTATTCCGAAAGCGAACCCTTGCGTAGTGCTGACGGTAATAAAATCAACGTGTATATACAGGGTTATTTGTAATTAACTAGCATCCTCGCAGGGGTACATAGCTGACATAATAAGTAATAACGTTTGTTCTACGACTTTTTATAATTCGTTAAATTTTACTTTCATACAAAAAAAAAAAAATTATTTAGTTTCGCGTCTGACAGTTATTAACTCTACGCTGCAGTTTACGCGCATCGAAAATTAGGTAAACAAACTCGTATCATCAATTCATGCAATGCACAGCTAGGGACGGGGCGCGGGGCGGCGGGCGCGGTGCTAGCGCCCTTGACCTTTACCCAATTCGCTCGCTAGATGCTTGCTTGGAGTGATGATAATGTGGCGGAAGCCTGCCGCCAATATGCAGTAAGGTTTCCAAATCTACCTACACCGAGCCGGGCATCGATCTTATCTGCCACACAGCGTTTACGCGATTACGGACAGTTCCAGTCCAGGTTCAGTAATAGTGGTCGTCCACCGAGGCACTCAGTACGGGAACAAGAAAGGATACTGGAGTTCTTTGAGGATAATTATTTATTTATTTGGATATTTGAGGCAAGTACCAATGACGCCGCGCTACATTTTAATGTATCGCAGTTCTTCGCGTGGAGTGTCATTCACAACGAAGGCATATATTTTATATTAATACTGAATACTTAGTATTGGAAATGTAAAGTTATCTTTGTTTATTTTTTATTCCGCGGCCGAAGGCCGCGGCCGCTCTCACGTCCGTTGCCGTGCGCCACTGGCTCGCACGCGGTATTTCCACCTATGTGGACTTTGACCACCTATGTGGACTCTTCGGGGGTTTGGTCGGGATGAAAATCCCGCGTCGTTGATAGTGATATTCTAGTGACTTCGTAAGGACGACGGGTGAATATCCCGCCGTCCTCAGGCCCCGATCATGGTGGTCGATGATTTTGGGTGTAGATGAGTCTGTGGCACCCTCGTCACTGACTTCGGTACTCGGCTGGGAGGGTACGCTCACTCTCCCTCCCGGCCGCCCCCTTCGCAAGCATGACCTGCTCGTAGGACACGGCTGCATTCTACCCACTCCACCATGGCTTGAAGCATGGTCTCCAGCAAAAGGTTATCCACGCCCAAGCCCAACCCCACTACGAGTTCCCGGCGCTGACTCGCCCATGCTGAGCACTCTACCAACGTGTTGAGTGCGGTGTCGTCGTCGTTTTTTTTTATTTACTTCCGTTTACATTAATGTGAAACCAGTGTATACCTCTTTTCGACGGGTACACTACATAAATACGAATAACTTTATTCCGTCAGTCACAAACTAAACTATAATATAAAATATAAAAACTAAACAGTACACAAACAAACACGAAATACGAATTTCAAAACACCGATTTTCATAATTCCGACTGGTTCAAAATTCCGAATATAACAACTCCGATTGATAATTATACCTTTTATTATAATTCCTAAATTTCAATATTCCTAACGTTTATAATTACTACTCTCAAAATACCGCGAGCTTCAATAGATCGAATAACAAAAAGTCCGACTTAATGATATTTCGAAACATCAACAATACGAATTCTGATTTCGCTTTCGATTTCAATACGATTTCCCAAATTTTTTATATAATACCGATCAATTCCGGCGCTCCGCCGGCCTCTGTCGCGGCACGCTTGCTTCGCTCGCTCGGCTCGCGCTCTGTTGTGGTCACAGTTCTAACCTAACCTAACCCACTTCTACCCATTCCAGATACCCAGACCAGACTGCGTGAAGTTGGATCTGCAGCGATTTCTTTCTGTCACTAAATTCTGTAGAACAAAGATGTTGACTTTAAGTTAATTCCAAGTATTGAAAATCGGAATGTCGTGTTTCGGACCGAGAACCCTTCGAGCATTTGACTCTTCGAACGTATGAAAATCGGAAAACTAACAAATCGCATTGATAACTTTCTGTAAAATAAGTGCTGTGGGTGCAAAGGGGCCCTTCTTACATCTATCAGGCCCCAGCGACCTCTAGGCGAAATCTGTTTCGACACAAGTTGAAGGTTATATCATTCTGAACAAAATTTTGTATACTTTTTACTTGTGTTGTAGTGTTGAAGATATTTTAGACAGTTTTTTTAGTTGTATATGTATATATATATATATATATATATATATATGTATGTTATAGAGTACGTGACTGTCCCTGCGTTAGCTAGCATATAGACAAAATACCACAGTAAATTTTAATGCCGTCATTGCTGACTGGCAATGGGAAGGTTCCCGAATAGTGGCTGCTGTGCCAACAGGGCAACAAAGTCGATAAACTTACCTACATTATAAATCTTATTGTTTGAGTATCACAATAATAACAATATTCACGAGGTTATGGAATTTTGGCCTTTTTAGTACCTACCTGTTTATTATCTACAATCTATTAATAGAGAATAGAACAAAACGAATGAATACAAACCGCAACTGGTGCTGTCAACACCTCAGTTACGTAGTATTGTATTCTCTTTGCCTCAGTTCTTACGATTGATCCAATAATAAACGACGTTATATTATATATTCTTTTTAAAATTTGTATACTTAAATATTACTTACAACTCATAATATTTAATTTTAACTAGTTTAATGACTGTTATTTAATATGGATGTAATTTACCAATATACGAAAGTCCGTAGCGACTTCGGTCGCCAACCAATGTTCTGCGAGTTCGGTCCCGAGATGTGCGACACCATCCCGGTGAACGTGCCGGAGCACAAGGTGTACATGCTGCGCAACCCCGTGCACTCAGGCGTGCAGCACGGACCCAACTTCTCTCAGCATGAGATCAACACCGTCCGGTGAGTCAAACCAGTCCGACATCATACATGCGACTGAAGGGTTAGCAGAGGTCAATTACACACCCACACCTAGCTCGTCATTTTCGGCTCGTGGTCTATTGGTAACCGACAATGTTAACACATTGTAAAGGTTAAGCAACATCGACTCAGGCCAGTCTTAGGATGGGTCACCATTTCTTAAGACACTGAGACCCCTCCGTGCCTCGGAGAGCACGTTAAGCAGTCGGTCTCGGTTGTCATACAAACATCTATGGCAGTCGTTAGGGGTAGTTGGAGCCCTAAATCAAAAATCCGACCTGTCTAACTACAGAACTTCGATATCGCACATGGGTTGTGAAGGTCAGCCGAATCGTAGTTAGACTGGAATGCCAACCCCAACTGAGTTGGGAAAAGGCTCGGTGAATGATGAGTTAGCTAGTAATTTTGTTCCTCCCACGTAGATAATAGGACTTTTTCTGTACTAATCTATTGGTACATAATAATAATAATATATAATTTATAAGTGCGAGTCGTAGTAAGAAAAGTAAATTAAATTTTATGGAAAAATAATTGTTTCAATGAAGTCTACGATTGGTTCCCAACACATAGATACCTATCGAACTACCTGCGTATAGATAATGGGTGACCCTTAGTGTAAGTGTATTGAACAAGTGAGGTGTGGGTTCCAGAGCCGAGTACACGAACAACGGGTGCAACCACGCCGAGGGCGGCTGGCCCAAGGACGTGAACGTGAACGACCCCGAGTCCACGCAGCGGTACCGGCGCAAGACCGAGAAGGACGACGGTTACATCCACTGCGTCATGTCTCTCGCTGCAGTCCGTATACAACACATCAGTCTTATTGTCTGTCACTAAAGGCGTCTGCGCACTACATCCGCGATTCGACTTCTGTCCATTGACCGAAGTACGAGTATCTATAGTATTAGCTGTAATTATGACTCCAATCCGTCATCTGGTCCGTGTACAAGGAGTGTGTGACGCGTGTTGGCGCCCGTAGCTCCACTCTCACGACAATAGTAGATTGTTAACCAAGGAATGAAAGCCTCCCATTTCTGACGAGATATTTTGCAGGCGAGGCTGACGACGCAGAAATGGGTGTTTTCAACCGAGTTACACACTCTACTTTTCATTTCGAATACGAGGTAAGCAAATAAAAGTCAGAATTAAAAAAAATATAACAATAGAGATACGTGTTTAATCTCGTCTCGGACTTATATCCGAAATGTATTAAATAAATTCACAAAATGTTACAACAACCATCAAAATGGGGTATTGGCCGGTCAATTGATAAAAATGATGGTTGCGAAAACCAAATGGTTTCATCGTGAATGTGTACCTTAAGTATTGGTAAGTTATGTAACTTAAAAGTAATGGCTAGAATACAAGATATTGATAAGGGTGCTTAAGGTAACTTTAGTCCATGTTCTAAATTTAAATTTAAAAAGTTAAACTAAACAAATAATGATTTGCGCAGTATCTAATATTTGAACAGTTCCCGTTTTTTTTTCAACTCCGCGAGACCATGGCCCCTCCCATGTCCATTGCTGCGGGCGTCTCTGGTGACACGTAACCCTTATTCGCATAATATCAGATTCGCAAAATATGAGATTCTCAAAATATGAGATTCTCAAAATAGCAGATTCGCGATATAGCCGAAGTACAATGCAGACAAAAAGCGATCCCTAGACTATGTTGACGTGTGTATACCTAATTAGTACCAGTTAACCAGTTGAAAGTGCGCGGTACGAGTTTTCTAGTTGCTTATTTCGAGAGACTCGGTAGTAGTGCGCATACATACGTCCTTACACTAACACCTATCTAATTATGATTCCACCATTTCACAGGGCATGGAAAATATAATACTACAAAATAATGCAATCGACATGTATGGAATTTATTTTAACGACATGTCGAAACTACCCGAAGTGGAACGCATCAGCTGCCGAACATTGAACGTGTACCGTGACGCCGCGAGTGACTGCCCGCACCCGTTCTTTAGACCGATCTCTTCGATTTGTTGGCGCCCAGATGGCGGTCAGCAGTTTGCCGTCACCTACTTAGACATGGACATCAATCGAAACCTGCGAGCACCGTTCACCGCGTCCATCTGGGACATAGAGAACGCCAACGCACCCGTGTCGGTACTGACGCCGAGCGCGCCCCTGCTAGACCTGCAGTACAACCAACGCAACGTAGAGCTGCTCGCGGGCGGTTTGCTCAACGGGCAGGTGGCCGTGTGGGACCGGCGCACACCCAATCCCGACGCCAGCCTCATGTGCCCGCCGCACGAGGCCCATCGCGATTACGTACGCCATGTGCGTTTCCTCAACACTAAAAGTGGCATGGAGTTTTTCTCGGGTGGGCCAGACGGGTGTTGCAAGTGGTGGGATATCCGCAATATGAGCGAGCCCACTGATTTAATGATCATTCAAGTGTGTTCCTCTTCTAATGAACAACCGACGATGGCAAAGGCTTTAGGGATAAGCTGCCTAGAGTTTGAACCGACTATCCCGACTCGATTTATGGTTGGAACTGAAAACGGATCTGTACTTTCCGGGAACCGCAAGGGCAAAACATCGACAGAAAAAATCCCATATGCGGTAATTATTACAATTAGGTACCTTAACACAAATACTCCAGGGTAAAGTGTTAGATAAGCTGACGCTGTCTACTTTCATTTTTGATTGTGCAGTTTGATTGTCACCTGGGCCCCGTGTGGGCGGTAGAGCGCAACCCGGGCTTCCTGAAGAACTTCCTCACGGTGGGCGACTGGACGGCTCGCGTGTGGAGCGAGGAGTGCCGCGAGTCCGCCATCATGTGGACGCCGCCGCACCGCTACAAGATCACGCATGGCGCCTGGAGCCCTACACGGCTGTCGCTCATGCTGCTGGCGCAGTCCAACGGCGTAATCGCACTGTGGGACATACTGCGGCGCCAGGACATGCCCGTGCTCACCATGCAGGTGTGCGATGAACCGCTTATCAAGCTGACGCCGCACGACCAGGTGTTTGACTTCTCACCTTAGTACCTACCTACCTACCGCACTTAAAAGACTACTAGCATATACATATAATTATGGCCATAAGCTGGTGATGCTCAACTTACCGATGAGGTTAAGTCCTACAAGAAGTGTGGAAGTAGGTACCATATCTTGTGAATTGCTCTGTGCAAGTAATTGCGGCTATTTTTTACTGGCAAACTGCAACTAATATGCATTACATTTTCACTAATCATTCATTTGACGCAGCTTTTCACACGAGTAGTGCGTGTCAGGCCACGCATAGGTTCCGCTGTCACACGTGCTGGCCTCTATATTTCCTCTGCAACAAACTTATTTCAGCCGCTATAGATTCCATTTGAAGTTCATCATGGACTATCTTTATGACATTTTTGAGTCTGCCGCTTAGCTTTTAGCTTTTAGGGGGTGGGTGAATGCAATGCCATTTTCTCAATCAATAGTGATTCAAGAGAAAGTTTTATGTAGGTACATACTACTCAATCGCGGAGTGAGTAGTAGGTATGTACCTTCATAAAACTTTGTATATTTGTGCATATGACAATATGACATTGCACGCGTACGAAGCTATATAGGGTTGGTCGTTAGAACTATATTTGAAAATATTAAGTTTCATTTAGTAAGCAGGTTGGTTGTAACCGTTGCTACTACTCCACACAGGGCGCACTGGTAGCTTGTGGCAGTACTAAGGGCAACATCTACATGCTAGAGCTGTCGGCGAGCCTGACTGCGTCGGCGAGACCTGACAAGGGTTTGCTTACTGTGGTAAACAAATCAAACACTCTTTATTCTACACAACATGGAAAATATCGCTATAATCGTTATAGGAGAGATCACTTAAAGAAAGTACAAATAGCGCCTTAACCGCTAAAAGTGATCTCTTATAAAATCTTTGGATGGATAGTGAAATTGAAGAATGAATTGAATTGATAAAATTGATAAAACTTACTTGAATAATAAAGTAGAGTTAAGACAAAATAGAATCAGAATATAGACTAGGTATGCGCAGCATGCTGCTAATTGCAAATTGTGAGCGGAGCAAATGTTTTTATTACATATCAGAATCGAACATTAAATTAATTAATCGAATGAAAAAAAAAACTATTTTCATTGTTGACGCTCGTGTTTCCATGGCAACCTTAATCATCTGGTTTTTCGATGATGTCCAGGACATTTTCGGTGATTACCTATTCCTCCGTGGTCAGCTCTATTTTTATGATTTCAGAGATATGCACTCCCGGATCGGTCGAGCCGTTTCGGAGGAGTTGGCACACAAACGATTTACACTTGTCGCCTAAGATTGAGCTTCCGCTTCGCTCCGCTCAATAAACTAATAGTATAAAGATACTAAGTATAGCGAAATGAAGAAATTATATAGTACCTACCTACCTACCTACCTACCTACCTACCTACCTACCTACCTACATATACACACAGACATATAAATACATAACAATATATTATACCAAATCTGTATTACAATGTTATCCGAATATTAATTGTGGATATTTGTTTTTGATGTATTATGTAATTTTCTAGTGTTTTTTTATTGTTTAGCTGGAAGTTGGGACAAAGACAAAATATAAACCATGAAATGCGGTCCAGTCGATCTCGAGTTGTAAGTGGTCGAACAAACCCGACTTTGCTTTGTATACAACGTGTCCCAAAGTTCTACGAGAAGCTGGGACTGGTTGATGACAGGGTCGATGACTGTCTCGGGGAAAATTAAAAAAAATACAACAAAATTTTTTAAAAGTTACATTCATTTTTCGAAAAATTGTGGTAGGTAATGTGATAGCCTCTACACCATATGGTTTGATGCCGTTGCCACAAATGTGAACATATAACCACAATGTGATAGCCTCTACACCATATGGTTTGATGCCGTTGCCACAAATGTGAACATATAACCACAATGTGATAGCCTCTACACCATATGGTTTGATGCCGTTGCCACAAATGTGAACATATAACCACAATGTGATAGCCTCTACACCATATGGTTTGATGCCGTTGCCACAAATGTGAACATATAACCACAATGTGATAGCCTCTACACCATATGGTTTGATGCCGTTGCCACAAATGTGAACATATAACCACAATGTGATAGCCTCTACACCATATGGTTTGATGCCGTTGCCACAAATGTGAACATATAACCACAATGTGATAGCCTCTACACCATATGGTTTGATGCCGTTGCCACAAATGTGAACATATAACCACAATGTTTGATGTATAAGATACCTAAGTAACATAGCTAAGAAGCACAGTTCTAAATAACACAAAAACATTTGTAGTTATAAAAATAACATAAATATTTTTGGCCTTAAAATTTGACAATATTTTAACTTTTGATCAACTTTGATTTGCTACCGTGTAAAAAAATATATAAAAGGTACCATGGCATGTTATTGCAAAAATTTACGCAACTCATCAAAATTCTAAAATGGTATTTATTTCACTATGATATTTTTCTTGCCTGAATTCTGAGAAATATTTGGCAACAGCTTGTATGTATAGGTTATACACTTATTATATGCATTGGATGTACAGATGCTGGAGCGCGAGGCCAAGCGCGAGCGCATCCTGGAGTCGCGCCTGCGCGAGATCCGCCTGAAGATGCGCGCAGGCGAGGAGGGTGAGCCGGCGCGCGTGGGCTCGGCCGAGATGGACGCGTCCGTGGGCGACAAGGACCTGCTGGAGGCCACCGTCGAATACAACGCCGTCGCCAAGAAGGAGCTGGCCGCCATGTGAACCTACCATCTAGTTCTGGATCCTGTAACCTCTGCACCCTATCTAAGCTGTCACCGGGCAAGTAGCCGGAGTGTAGAGTTCCATTTCTGGTCGCTGGTAACATTGTGTGGACATTTCTAACGAACTTTAGACGTTTTCTATGAGTAGGTAGGTATCTACTATCGGCCAAATTGATAAATCGTATATGCCGTCAAAACAATGTGTGTGATTGTCCAGGGCGGGGCGGGACAATGGATTGTAAATTTAATAACCAAGAAAAAGTGATCTTTTTTACAACGAATCTATAGTACCTAACGCCGTCCCCGGGGAATAAAATGATAACTGCCATTATCTTGATTATTGTTATGTCATTATTGTTATGTCATTTTTGAGATCTTTGAGTGTTAATACTTACTTAATTTTTTTACAGTTATTTACAGTTTCAAAAAATTACAATAGTATTCGAAGATTTAAGACAGGCCTAAAAGAACGGGAATAAAAGGATAATATAATATTATCAAAACGTATCCTCATTTGTTATTATGACAAATAGTAATAGAATTATATTCTCGTAAAAAAACATTCGACTTAATATGATAAATGCGTGTTATCATTTTATTCTTGTTCAAAACCGTCCACTCGTTTCGCATAAAGACTTTAAGTCAAACGACTTAAGAAGTTCGGATCGATAAGACATTGTCATCCTCTTCCCGCACTTTACGTTTTATTGGAAAACTAAATTTATATCTTTTATAGAAAAGAAGTTTTGCAGCATTAATGAGAATAACGTGATATTAAAGTATTATCATCATCACTCCCATCCCAAAAACTCGTTGAAGAAAATGATAAGTAACGAGTATCATATTTCTTTCTGATCGCGCTGAACGGAGAAGAAAATGATAATTGACATTATGCAACTTTGCTGATGATTCATTTACACTAACTTTTTATTCTTTAAATATCTTAATTTTAACAGGTGTTAGGCAAATTTGATTAAAACGATTTAAATGAAGAAAAAATTACGTTTTTAAAAACCTAACAATCACGCATCTGATTTCCAGTATTTACGGAGTAATCGTTGAAAACATGTTTTTTATTTTTCCTGAAAAGTTGTTTTTTTGCAGTTATCATTTTATTCTCCGGGGAAGGCGCTATATGTACTACTTATATAGGTACCTACTTAGTTTGTTTTTAATTGCTTAAATACAATTTTAAGTACCTACCTACCTAGATGCTTATTAATCCTGAAATGGTGCCGCATGCCGCCCCGGAGCAGGGCATCAAACAACACATTGAAGGTACCTTCACGCCACACTTAATATTAAATGTTACGTTACCGATGTTTTAAATAGTTTCCTTTTATTTAACGTTACATTTATTTATTCAGAGAATTACCTATTATCGTTTTTACAAAAAGTAACTTAACAATAACAGTATACCTAATGTACCTGTATAACTTAGAGTGTGGAGCAATCCCAAATGTCACTACCACTACACTTATCTACTAACAACAGTAGCAGCTACATTCAGCATCAGATAGATATAAGCTTTTATGTGAAGAACATCAATTCAATTTTATATTCGCAGTCATGGCTTGCAAATTGTTGTAAGTGTGCAGAGTGGCCATAATATCTTCGCTATAAGTTGTCAATTAAATATTTTGGCTGTCTAGGTACCAAATCCAAAGGTCAACACGTTAGGGATTATCAAAATCAAAATCAAAATATCTTTAGTCATGTAGGTCACAAAGTAACACTTAGGTATGAACGTGAAAAAAAGAAAATGCTTCTACATTTACCGCCAGATTCGCAAGGCAATAGGTAGAGCCTGTGAGGAAAGAACCTGGCAAGAAAAACTCACGGCCACTCTTTTTATTCGCCAGTAAATACAATGATTCTGTTACAACAATAAAAAGAGGGCAAGGGCAGTACGTGACCATATGTGGGCCAAGATTTGTCATTGTTTAATTACCCGATACATAAAGTCTGTCATTTTTGATGTGGGGGGGGGGGGGTCATCGACACGCACACATTCTCAAACACTCAACCCAATCGGGTACCACTACGATATTCACACATGACAATAAGACTAACACATTAACATTTTCACAAACACCTGTCTTCACGCTTCTTCTTCAAATTTATAATGGCAGTGCAACATAAAAAAGAAAACGTTCCACAGCGGTTCCAGAAAACCCCACAACTTCACTTTTCGAGATGGAGTTCACCAACATCCGTGGACTCCATGCGAACCTCGATGCCGTCCACCATCACCTAGAGACGGCACGGCCCGCTGTGATGTTCCTCACGGAGTCACAAATACGCCGCCCTGACAACACGTCTTACCTGTTACCCCGGCTATGTCATAGAAGAACAATTTCGAGATAAAGTCGGGGTGTGCATGTTCGTTAGGGCGGATGTTTGCTGCCGCCGGTTGCGCTGCCTAGAGAACCCCTCTAACTCCGTCCTCTGGCTGCACGTAGACCATGGCTCTATGAGCCAGATCTACGTGTGCGTCTACCGTTCCCACACAGGGGATTCAGAGACAACAAAGCTCTTTCAGTACCTCAGCGAGACGGCTGATGATGCGCAGGTGCGGTTCCCGAACGCTGACCTAGTAAGATAAGAGACTACGCAGAAATGCTAGTTTTCATTTATTACATCCAACTCAGGATCCACCTAGGAAGTACACTGCATGTTTGCCGTTCGTGGGTTCCGTCTCGTTGAGTATAGCTAAGATCATGAGGGAAAACAAGATATTTACAGCTTTTAGGACGCAGAACACCTTGAGGGAGTTGTGTAATGGTAAGGATTCAGTGTCGGTTTCACGCAGATCAGGTGTTTATTTGTTGAGTTGCGATGGTTGTGATATGCAGTATGTAGGGCAGACTGGCAGGTCCTTTGAGGTCAGATACAGAGAGCATATATCAGCGTTCCGCAACGGTTGTCCAGAGAAGTCCCTCTTCGCGAAGCATCAAAGCAAGATGAAGAAGCAAGTTTTACGCTTATGTGAGAAAGGGTTCAAGTTGAATGTTTGGAAAAGCTAGAAATAGTTAGGAGAGATGTGGACACCTTACTCAATGAACAAATAGATTTTCGTACATCTCCTTACTTAATTTGTTTGTGAACAGACAGACACAGTAGTTGTTTGTTGGTTTGTATGTGTCACTTGGCGTTTCTATACAACAAGTTCAAAAGATAATGTCTTGTATCGGTGAATACCTATTTTGAATTTCGTTAGTATGATTTGCGGTTTCTACCCGCGTTAGTTATTGTGAAAAATCCTACATCGCGCTAACGATATTTGCACACTCTTACTTATAAGCAAATATGTTCTGGCTACAAATTTTGCTGATCTCTTTGAGACAGTCTTGATAATGCCTCGTTTAGAGGCGAAACAATTGTCGACGTTTTGTTGTCTTTT